>JAPZPB010000004.1:181689-265245 GCA_037952635.1 Bryoglossum gracile | reverse complement strand
CCCCCCCCCCCCCCCCCCCCCCCCCCCCCCCCCACTTTACAGTAACACTCTCCCCAGGCCTCTATGGCGATATGGGCTGGTTGGGCTCGAACGGGCAAGCAAGCTGAAGCCTGTGTGTGTGTGATGGTGGCGAGAAGACAAAGAGATACATATTACCAAGGTATTAAGTTTCCTATTTGATAATAAAGCGCTCAGGGCCATTACTGTAAGCTTCAACGCAGAAAATATCCACGAGATACAAGTATGCAAGTAAGGCTGACAAATCAACATGCTCACAAGCACCAGAAGTGGTGCAAGTGTTGCAAGGCTTGAAGAGCTCCAATCGCATATCGGATGTGCCGGCGACGTGCGCACACAATATACCTTCGTATATCGCTGGTTACAGGACTTTACAGGACTATAACTGTACTGTAAGAGTACAGTAACTTGTAAGTATGCCACTGCCACTGCCACTGCCAGCCTGCCAGGTCTCTGGGATTCAGCCAACCTATCCATGCAACCCCTCCCTCTCTCGGTAATAAATAATATTGCGCCCATCATGAATTCATCATCATCATCATCATCATCATCACACCCTCTCTCTCGCTCTCCCTTGTCATCCATGAACAGCAAGCCACCCACGGTTCCACAACCCTCCATCGTCCTCGGTTGGCAATCCATTACATTTACAAGTTCTAACGAAGTAAACTCTACATACTGTACATACTGTACATACTATATATACTATATATACTACATATACTGTTTGTCCTATACCCCACACCCTCCTCCTCGGCCCTACTAATAAGCCTACCAGAACTTCGGACCTTCAGACCTTTAAATAACCACCATTAGAACCACCTCGACCTCGACCTCACAACCGCCAGCCAACATCCCATTCGCACTCCCCTATTCGAAGAATCAAGAGTCTCAGTAGCCCGTCCACCAAGATGAGCGCATACGTACTTGCACTTTACAGTCTGTAGAGTATACTTTGTCTGTAACACCATGCACCTCACCTCGAGTTGCGAGAGGTATCCATCCTGGAGCCTGCTGCATATACATCCAGTACTTGTACCAGCCGCAAGGTGTTTGCACGCGAGCCTAAATACCCGTCTTCATACCTCATACTGTACATCCTGACATAAATTATCCTCATTGTCTCATCCCATCCCATCTCATCTCATCATTCCGTCCCAACTTCCTCCCAGCGGAAAAATCCCCGCCTCCTCCCCTTTCCCAGCTTCCACTCCGAAAAGAAGGACGAAATCACTCACCTCAGTTGTCCTCACCCACTAACCCCCTTACAGTACTGTACCTCCTATTTCCTTCTAGAACAACCTGATCTCGCTTCCACTTCCCTCCTCAGCTCTAAATTATCTCGCGCAACAAGCGCCCGCCCCTACCCGGAAAAAAAGGGCAAAAAAAGCCTCCGCTGTGGTCTCCCGGAGGCGAGCGGGCAAGGTCAAGACCCAATAATCAATATTGGCGTCTCATATGAGAGCCCTCTTTTTACAGTAGAAGCGTTTGAGATGCATGGGTCTCTGTGGGTCATGTACAGCACAGTAAAATTTCAATACTGCACTGTACCACTGTACTGTATGGAAGGAAGGTTGGAATGTTCTTTGGCTTCTTTAATTTCCTACTGTACCAACATAACCTTGCCTTACCTTCTTCAACAAGAACACCAGGAACGCTTAGAAGGAAGCTGTCTCTTGTGAATCATTAAATCCCAAAAGAAAAACCCAACACCGGCCATCCTCGCTCCAAATAACACTCCAGGATGGCACAAACCACCCCTATACCCATCCTGACCTAACTTCGTAAGTAACAAAGTAACCATACAAGTACTGTACTTGTATGATTGTATCTCCCATCGCCTGCTCCCATCCTCCCACCACCTGCCCGCCTCAAACCCTCCCGAAATCTCCCATCTCAGACCTGCCAGAAACATCAATTGTCGGTGATATTTCTCGGCTGATAATTTTAAAGTTTTGGGTACCGGTATTTAACGTCGTACCTCGTCGTGTCCTTTCGGTAATCCATTACCGATCGATGGGATGGTTTGCCCCTTTTCCTGCTGGCCACGAAGACTTGTCGGGTGTAGAAGATTACAGTTGTTGCAGAAGTCCTATCTCCGAAACGAGAGAAGCAAGACTTGGCTGTAGTTACAAAGTACTCGTCCTCGAAACATACCAAGTCCAAAACTCAATTTCACTCCAAAACGTCTCACCGCATCAACGTGTCAGTTCAGCCTCTCTTCCCTCTCCCTCGATCGAATCCTGTTATCAAATACTGTACAGTACAGTACCCCTCCTTCCCACACCTGTCTTGTCGCCGAAGCTTCAAGCCTCAAAATCCGCTGGAGAAAAAATTGACTCAAACCCGTCCATCCATCATGCACTCCATTCTGCATGGCGTCGCTCTACTGCATGCACATGCTCTTACATGTGCACTCACTCGCTCGCTCTCATCACTGGATTTGAAAAGTGTGCACTCACTCACCCCACCATGCATACTGATAGGCGGCTGCGGGTTGTCTGGTCTTGGGTAATGGGTAATACTGTGAGATGGGAGATGGAGGCGAATCCCCGAAAGCTCTGCTTCCATATCATCCAATCTTCGCTGTCGTCGTAATTTTGTTTTGATATTCCCCATTGGGATGCGAAAAAGTGGTACAACATCTGCAAGTACAGTACATATATATTTTCACATCCACACACAGTTCTACAGCTTCGTTTCTCATCTCCTTTACACCACCGCAAACACCAACAACCCTCACCAAAATCACCACCACCTCGCACAGTATCACATACCTCACAAACCCAAATTCCCTTCTCTCAATATACCCCCAGCCCCGAAGCTCTTCAAGACGGGGCTGCTGCAAATAATGATATTCGCTCAAGCGGCCGGAAAAGGGGTTCGGGCATTCCGAACCGTGCCTGTTCTCCGGCCACATCACACCACACCTGAAAATGGAAATGGGAATGGAATTGGTGGGGTAACCCATCCGGCTACTTACCCCTCCTTGGCTCCTCGCGCTTGTGCTGCCGGAGGCGATATGTCATACATTACACAGCAGCTACAACCGTTTGGTTTTCTCCGCTACCTACCTGGAGAAGCTGGGTGAAGGAGGTTTCTGCATCGGGGGGTTAGGGAGGGACCGAGGAAAAGAAGGGGGGGAAGAGGAGGGGATGAGGCTCGGTATATTTATGAGAGGGTAGGCAAAGGAAATGCGAGGGGATGGGACGGATGGAGAGGAAGAGGGGGAGACGAGGGAAGCGGATGAGACGTGCCACGCGAGTATGGTATTGCCCGAGACAGACAGGAGGTGGGTAAACACTAAAGAGATACAGAGTACTACAGACGGGTACCTACTCGAGTCCTCGCCCTCACCCACCCTCACCTCTTGGCAGGTACTAGGGTGTGGATATCATGTGTTTTTCCCTCGCTTGAATTGTTTCCAAGCTCTTCTCTGCTCGTGCTCTGTGTTTTACTTACTTTCTTTCTTTCTTTCTTTCTTTCTTTCTTGCTCGAAAGCAGAGATTTCTCGTGAGTGTGCAGAGATTTTATCTGCTGTTCTTTCCATAACCTTATACCGCTATACTGCACTTTCCTCTCCAGGCGTTCCCCGTCCCTCCCTTCCTTGATATCATTAAGCATCTGAGAACTTGCTATATAACCTACTACCCGCCAGGAAATCAACTCTCTACATAATAATAATAACGCATCTGACGGAACTTCTGTCACGGGTCGCGGGTAGTCTTTTACATTTTTTTATACAAGTGGTCTTTAGTAAAGGTCGTGGGCAAAGTGGGAGGAGAGAGGAGTTTGAAGCCGGAGCTTAATATGTTGAATATGCTAGTTTGAAAGAAAGAAAGAAATGGAAAGGCCGGCCGATGGTGAAAAGCTAAATAGCAACATGGGCTCAATCTCCTGACACAAAGAGGAATATCCCAAGTCACACACCTTGCCATGCCATCTATCAGAATCCCTTTGCAGTCGCTTCCTCGTCACTCTTCCTCCATATCTCCAACACAACAGACTCCTCGCGCTGGTATAAAAACCAAATGTATGCATGCGTACGGGAGCTGTTGCCGTGATACGGCTAGTTTATTCCACCAAGTCGTATCTCGGCCTACACGACAGGGTGCTATATCCCAGTATCACGGACACGGAAAAAGCCTTGAATAAACCAACTGGAAGGAGGAAGCGTTACAGCAAGCAGGCAGTATCGAGCAAGATGCGAATTAGTTGTTGGGAATCTACAAAGCTCGCAAGTTTACAAGTGTGAAAAACTCGCTGTAAATTAGATCCGGGTATGTATCTGGGAGCGCTGCAGGAGGAGAGATTCGAGCGGACTTGCTCCTGATATCCACGCATGGATTTCTTCTGATGATACTAGCGTCATTGCTTAGGAGGGAAAGGGCAACGCAGAGTACGAGGCCATGAGCTGAGTGAGGTAGAGCAGCGGCATCACGTTTTGCGATACCTTTTGTATCAGCTTTGGTACTCCATGTCGTCTAAAAGATTAAAATGGTAAGAGTCTCTCTCAATCTAGCGGCTTGAAGTTTGTTCTCTGAACTAGAGTTTGTGTCGAGGGCTAAGAAAGTTGAAACTCAAGCTGCAGACTTGTAGTTCCGGTCAGCTGTGATGGTTTCAAGCTGGATCACTTCTCTGGCTTTCTTGCTCACGCCGAAATCACATTCCTAAGATATTTCGTCGGTTCGGAGATAATGTTGCCTCTGTTCTTATCCTTGGATTCGTTTGAGATTTTGAGATTGTGGAAGTTGGAGCGGGGATATACTTGTGGTTGTTATATTGATAGGTGGAGGCTGGTGTGGGAAGTGGAAGGTGAGCTAATCACTACTCGCGTGCACGATATTGAAGGGTACGGGTCAAGATAGTAATCTTACCTTGAACCAAAAGCTTTCCCAGACACGAGAGAGATGGTGAGGTATAGGTTGTAGGAGGTTGTGGAGCATGCCCCCTGCGGAGATCATCTTTCTCCTCTGTAGAGTGCTCATCTCTTGCATTTGGATTTGGTATTTGGCCTTTATGTTGGAGTCTTGGACTGCCTAGAGGAGTTCCAGCGCATCATCTGGTGTCTCATTAGCAGTGCTCATTTATAACTCCCGAAAAGCAGGACAGGATAGGAGTTCTGTACCCCCCCCCCTTCTCTGTTCCGAATTCACTGTCACGACTAACTCTTGAACTGTCGAACCAGATTAGAAAAGTGTAGAGGTCAAATGATAATACTGTGTTTCGAAGGTAAAAAGGTGAGTTTTCGGAATGAGATCCCATGACGTGTAAATAGGAGGACTTGAGCCCACCCTTGACTTATTTGCGGCATGAACCGGGAACAGGATCCGAGATTCCAGACCCAAGCTAAAGAAGATCGAGAGTTGGATTATACGAAATTGAGGGGTATTTATATCTTTTCAAAACCCAACCGACGCCTGCTGCAAAAGTGAGACTCGGGCTCTGGAGGAAGTGAATATGGTGTATTTACTTCTTACTTGGGCAGGTAGATACCATAGAGCATTCAACTACAGCCTAGATTTTAAGTAAATGGCTAAGAGCGAAGGAGCTTCCTCCAGGGTATGAATACATCCACCTCCTCCTACCCTCAAAATCTAACGAATAGTTTCCTCCAAAGATCCAGCTGCAAAAGGCTCAGGTCCAGCGCTGTACCGGGAGGCTTCTCTTTCCTTATATACGTGGGTTTGCATTTCACAACGCCTTTGTTTTCCGTTTTAATTGGTAATTATAGGTATTGCTGTATTGTTGGGATGAAAGGTTGGGGTGGCGGGTTGTCAATTTTTGAATATGTTGCGGCTGCTCTTGCACTTGGAGAGTTGCTCTTGCTGAGTTATTCGTACCTATCTCAGCTTTTCCTCAAGTACTCAATCTGCTTTATTTATGAACAATTACTTGAAAATACCCTACTCTACGGTCTCAAACATATTCCGGAAACTTTCCGACTGCTCGGGGTGATCTATGATACGTAATTGTTAGACGAAGTCAACAAGCCCCTGAACCAAGACAGTCAGCTGATCGCTAATGAAGGTACCCCTGCATCGCCCTGCAGCAACCCAAGGTCTGTGCCCCAGCTCGCGACACCCCTCTGTTTCAACTCCCAGAAACCACGAGGTCGCGCACGTTTATAACCATCCAACAGCTCAGATAAGTTTCTCTCGTTCGTCCATCTGTCCTTCCCTCCTTCCTCAAAACTCTGTCCAGACTTTCTGCGTTCTGTCATTTCCTAATACCCTCCACATCTATTCAGCGAATCTGCAACAATGTTCGCGAAGCTCACCACCAAGATCGCTCTGCGCAAAGTTGGCATTCCCTCAAATGCCCTCTCCATACCCAATTTACCTGGCAGCAATGACTCGAAAGATCCAAATGCTCCTTCACCATTTACTAATCCCTTCGCGAATATGCAAGTGCCGGTAGCTCTAAAGTCGTGGCAGACGCCTCCAAAACCCCCGATTGAAGTCGCAGGTCCGCCAGTGATTGGGACAAAAACACCAAGCGGACCGAAGCTAAGAATGCCGATGGGAGATGGGAGGAGCGCTATAGTGGTGTTCCTGAGACATTGCGGTTGTCCATGTGAGTACTGAGCTTCTGCACTAGGTCTGTGAAGAAGGGAAGCTAACAGCTGGGGCCACAGTTGCAGAGAAGACATTCCTAGAACTGCGCCGTCTTGCAAACAAGTACCCCAACATAAATTTCGTCGCCGTATCACACAGCTCTAAGAAAGCAACGGACAAATGGGTTTCTCTACTCGGTGGTGCATGGGCTGTCCAGGTCATAATCGACGAGGAACGTGAAGTCTACGCGTCTTGGGGGCTAGGAGTTAGTACTTCATATCACCTACTGAACCCGTGGACACAAATAGCTGCTCGGAAACTAGGGAACGAGGAGGGAATATGGGCAAGAGAGGTTGATCCTAGTGGGAACAGATGGCAGCTGGGAGGCAGTTGGGCAACAGACGAGACGGGGACCATGAAGTGGGGAGGCGTGAGCAGAACTGCAGACGTGATTCCAGACCTCATGGAAGCAGTGCAGAGCACGGGCTTTTCCTGAAGGGTGATCTGTGAGCTTTTCTCTCCATGTCCTTACCCCAGCAACCCACCGTTTAGCATGTGGGAGATCTAGATCTGATGTAAAAATAGAGCTTTCTGTAAGAGTATGCAAGCCGACGAAGATCTAATGGATATCTGATGACGATTCTCTCTTATATCTCGAGACCTCTGGCCGGGGACACAAAATACGAATCACTTGTGGACGCAGATGCATCGGGAGAACAGTGGGAAGTTCAAACAAACGATTCCATTTTAAAATATCTTCCTCCTCCTCTACTAGCGCTACCAGATCCACCCCTTGGATACCCCTTTCACATTTCGAGTAAGGAAAAGTGGAAAGGCACTCGCGACAGCCAGCGAAATGATGCTTTATTCTGGTAACGAACAGACAAGCTTTTTTCAATCCGACTTTTTCCAGCCAAGTGGTATTCGGGCTCAGGGGTCAGTCAACGGATTGCTGATGGCGGAAGGCTTACCGGTGAGGCTCTACAGGTATAGTTCATGAAAATATGTTGCGTCAGAGTAATGAAGGCAGGCTGAGTATTTCTAACTATAGGGCTCTATTGATCCCCTCTCCTTATTTCTTGTTGAAGTCCTGAATCCGTTAAAGTTCTAGACCGTCACTCTCAAAGAATTGATTATATCTCCGTCAATTTTCCGAAACTTTCTGCTCTATCAGTCAAGCGACTTATTGTTTTTGATATTTCCGATTTTCACTTGGTAATTTGGGTTTTGGAAATGACAGACAACGGAGCGAGGGAAGCGAAAGATGTGAGAGAAGAGAGGCAAAAGACAACACAGAATCTAGCACCGACGATAACAGCCCAATCAAGTAGCAACGGAAATGGTATGAGTTCAACAACTCGACCATATAGAACACCAGAAACAGAGGTCACGGGTGGTGCAAGTCTGCACAGAGCAGGCACATTTCCAACTCGCAGACAGGAGCACACGTCCCCCGAAGGACGACGAAGAGGGCGAACCATCTCATCTCGACCTCAGAGAAGCAGCCTTGCAGCACAACCAATATCACCTCGCTCACAGATATTTACAAGGACACTGTCTAGAACGCAGCAGATACCAATGGAGAATGAAGCCTGGGGCCAATACCAGTGAGAGGATAGGCAGAGTCAACGGGTGGACCGAGAAGGAGCGCAGCATCTGATCAACGATTCGAGTCTCCTAGCATGCGGCTAGGGATGAGTACTTGGGCTGTAAGTCCTCAAACGAAGAGGCAAACTTAGACGCAGACCATCTGTAGCTGTAGCAGCAATGACAGGTGTGAAAGATATGGGAGAGAATATGGGAGAGAATATGGATGCTCGATCTGCCAATTTCACCTTGGCAGGGTTGGCACCATAAGATTCTCAAGCAACGAACTAGCCATACGTGAATCCGGAATACGCAGACCTCAATTCAACTTATGAGAATCTGGTCGGCGCGAGGCCGGTCTGGCCAAACCCCTTCCCCACGTGATTCGACCTGGAATGGTGCCTACTCGCAGTGAGCTTAGATTACAGATCCCTGCCGAGGCAAGGAGATAGGATCCAGCAAATGTGTGCCCGGAACAAGGCTGAGTTGAGCCTACCTTACGAATAAGCCGAATCTCATTACAAATCAACAATACTCGACAAGATAGAGAGAACCGGCTGGTGCAGAGAACACTCAGCAGAAACGGACTTTCTTATTCTCCAGAAACTGGGTGGCCCCCGTTCTCGGGGCTATTTTCGAGGCATTTTAGTATGATGCTTCTATTTTCGTGGGCGGCGAGAGTCTAGTTAATTATCCGAGGGGGGGGGATTAAGAGAGTAGGGAAGAAGCGGGAAAGGGTGTTGAGGCGAGGCTGACGAGGTTGGGGAGGGTTGAGGAGCAGAATAATTGAAGGGCTGGTTGGGGGAGGGCAGGTAGAGTTAGATTTGCTCTTTGCAATTGGACGGGGTGTGCTTGAAGTATTCGATCTGGGCATAGGAGGGAGTTTGGGAATCTAGAATTGAGAGATGTTGAGAGTGTCATGTATGACATTTCTTTCAAACTCACGTCTAGTAAGTGCGGTTGTGGTATTTGCATTTTGGCACTATATGCAGCGCCATACTTCGAGAAGGGTCAGCGCCGCGAGAAACAAGGTAGTTGAATAGCTTGATATCATACAGAGCAGCAGCTTTGTTGAGTACCCTACGAGTAGTATTGCGCAAACCTCTTTCACTAGGCCTTTGCTACTAGGCATTAGACTTGATGTCCACTTACTAGAGTAGCCAATCGAAGATCTCAAGATTGTTTACCCTAAATCTTGTTTGATGTTAATGAAGTTCTCCCTAGGTCGACCTGAACCAGTTACTCTAGTAACCTATGGCCTTGGTCTTTGAAATCCGATCCAAGTTCTGCGAGAAGCCTGGACGTATTGAGTGAGCTGCACATTCAAAATGACTAGACGATATTTCTAGTGGATTATCCATCTCCTAGGCAAACGTCGAGTCATCCCGAGCACGTCCTTGGAAATCGCATGCTCTAGCATCCAAATACTTCTAGTCAGTTGGTTTGAAAGTCAAAATAATACTATCGATGGGATGCTTACGCAGATTTATGTTATCAATTTCGTCTGTCTGGAGCAGCTCTTCGATTGCAGTTGTATCCTCCGCATCAATGAGTGCCCGGATTCTACGTCACGCAACCGCGACTTCTCTCCCTCCTTTCGAGATCCTTCTCATGCTCGATATCCCCACCTCCAAATCGCCATACCCAGTCTCCCAGCCCTCTAAAAATTACTTCATATCCCGTTCCGTACTGTCTTTCCGCCTCTTCTCTATCAAAGGCTTCGGGTCCCTCCGCTCCCGCTCCCTCGTCTGGAATTCAGGGTGGTATGTTAGGATCCATAATAACTTTCCTTCTCGCTGCTGGAAAAGGCTATTATGAAAGTGGCCTGCTGTGGAATCCTGTAGGAGTTTCTGGGGTGGCGGGCGCAGTAAATGGGGATTTGCTGAAACTTGATGTCCGGCAGAAGTAGAGACGGAGGCTGAGCTCGAGATATAAAACCCTTGAAGCTTGGCACAGATTGAGATTCGAGAATAAGAGGGACTCACTGATGTACGAAGAAACAAACAATTTGAAACGTGTTCAAGACTTCTGCAAAAGCCCCCCTTGCTAATTTGAAATAATTCATCATCTTGTATCGGGTTTTTTTTTTTCCAATTCCCGAGAGATTGATGTTTGTGGTTGATTGTAATCGTGTTGAGGTTCAGGCCGAAATTAGGCGAGGATGAAGAGTAGGGAGTTAACTCGTAACGAGGTAATTTCTACTGTATCGAAGCAGGGGATTAGCCGAGAACAACCTTGAAAGGATTCGATATATCCCCAAGCCTCGAGAAACAACCCGACAACAACTGGCTGAACTCTTTATTAAAAAGACATAAGGGATACGATTATTGGCGAACGTGCTTTGGGATTTAAAATGCCAAGGAGAGGGGAAATGGCCGTTGCAGCGTGATCGGACCTGAGAGTCTGTGAGGCAGTAAGGTACAGTACCATTGCTCCCAGGACCGGACTTCTGGAAAGTTGACTCTTGCAGGAGCAGATACTTTGTAGGTATCGAGATTCAGACTCCAGACGATCGAAGCCTCGGGTTCCTAGGCAATATGAAGACAAATATCAATGATAACGATGTGCTGAGATCCCTTAGCATACCGTCGTCATCTTCTCGCCTAGACTCCCAGCACAGATGGCAGATTCAGAGAGATGGCCTTGAGAGTGCTGGTTGATCAGAAAATTGCTGCAGAGCAGGAAGAATTCTTGAATTCCGTCGCATTATATCATTGCACATCCTCTAAAACAGTTTCTCCGCAACGAGGTCTCAAAACCAAGCCATGTTTATGTCCGACATACACTACCAATCCAAAGGGACTTTGAGCGTTTATGCATCCACAATCCAGGCCATCAAGATTCCGATCAACAGACATTCATCAGGATACCCTGGCAAGAGCTACTGTATCAGGCCTTCTTCGAAAAATGCAATTTTACCAACAAGATGCAAACATTTGAAGGATAGAGAGCTATTCCCAAGCGATTCGACCACTGCGGCAGTGGCGTGCTTCTTCCAGGGATGGCAACCCGCCAGACAGACCGCTGCAATTGACAACTTCCCCAGATTCCCATACAAACGACGATATGTTTGAATGCTTGCAAGACAGGGATGCGTTACTCCTAAATACTTGCAACTTTTTGAAAACCTGGGGATCTTTTACAGGCTACTAGGGCGAATAGCCAGTAGATTTCCTGGATTTTTGCTTGTTCTTGAGAGTTGAAGAAGCTTGCAAGCAAATTGTGCATGCAATTCTTGCTCTTTTTCATATAGAACAAATCCTAAACGATTCTGCGAAACTTGCAGAATTACTAGAAACTTCTCGCGCATTATTTCCTGTGAGTCTTCTCTCCGGCTAAAGCAGAGGCAATTCTCCTAGTAGTAAGCGCCATGCTCACTCTTACAGAGAATTATCCAGATTACTTATCGAGACTTGTGGGAAGAATACCGAAATCGAGGTGATGATGTATTGTTTGAAATGCCCTTGCGCAGATCGTATTTATCAATGTGAGTTACGCGAACATTTCAAAGTATGAGTCCCCCTGTTTTGCAAGCATTTCAAACATACCTTCGTGTAGTCCAGACTGTACTTACTCGTACAACCTGAGTTAGGCCAGCTCAAGTAGTACAAAGTATAAAATCTCTTGAGGGAATTGATATTCAAGGCTGACCCGACTTCATGGGCTTCTCCGTCGGAGTCCGTGGATGGAATCGTCCCGCCAGCCGTGGGGTACTACTGGTGGTATTGGTACGACCGTACTGGTAAGATGCTCATTTGATTCAGCTGCTGGGAGCTTTTGATGGAAATTCTCCTTCTCATCCATAATGTGGCCTGCCCCCCAAGGTATACTCGAGTAATGCATGTTCAGCTCGAAACCGTTTCGTCTCAGACTTAATTTTGCTAGAATTAAGGATCGATGAATCAACAGTAGGCGGCGTATTACGACTGGGGAACATTCCCACTCTCGCAATCACTCAGGCTCTCGTTCTCCACCTCGTCTTTGCAGCTATGAGTTACGAGAGAGCACACAGCTAGATGGCATGGCAAGTAGTAAGCTTAGATGTCAGCCAGCCCTTGGGTTGACTCCAATCAGCACATAGCGAGGTTGTAAGACAAAGGTACTGTATGCTGAGCTGAGCTGAGCTGAGCTGAGGGATACCTCCACAAAGGGCTTGGTTGGGGTTGCGTAGTAACGTTCGTAACTGTAAATAGAGCTGGAAAGAGAGCCGGCGTTACGAAGTTCCTCGCTATGCTTATATACACAGAATGCTACTCTGGGTTTGGCCTGGCTTGGCTTGGCTTGGCTTGGTTTGGGCTTATTTTCGATACAAAGAGCTGCGACTTCCTGGAGGAACTTATAGGGGACGACAGGTAATAACTTTGTAGCGAAGGTAACATCGTAACTTCGCAAGGGAATTCGAGGAATCACAGGCCTGGTATTCATAATAAGCCTGTGGCTCGTGTTGCTTTACGAGCGAACGGGTAAATTGCAATGAGTGGTGCACAAGTAACCAGTCGGGATACTGTACGGAGCAGTCTATTCCAATCCAGAGTACAGTGCGAGTACGGATTTAATAGTAAACCATAAACAATACTCGTGGAGGGGAATGTCTTCACGGAGGTCGGTAGGGCAGGTCAGGTACAGTACCTGACACCTGTATGTGAAGGCCTTAATGTCGGTCTTTGAGTGTCAAAGAGCCGCCCGCTCAATGCTCAATCAGTGCTCAATCAATGCTCAAAGTCCAATCCGCAGCCTTGAATCCTTGAATTACTTGTTGGTTTACTCCAATTCACGGCAATTCCTCTCAATTCAAAGCCTCTCTGTGTCCCTGGCCCCTTCTTCACGCAGCAGCAACAGTACAGTACCGGATGCGGCCTGGGTCTTGCTCGCTTTGGACTAAATCCGACCAGACCATATTATTCGCGCTAGCAGGCCTGCCACTTCCACTGCTACTGCCACCGAACTCTCTTATTCACGTCCGCTCCGTATTCAGAGTGGTACTGTACTGGACATCTGGACAGAGCAATTTTCCTCCTCCCCTCCCCAGATCTCACCAGCCTGCCTCAGTCCAGATAATCCTGCCATCCAAGTCTGTCCTGAGATACCCAAGGTCTTTGCAGATCAACCTCCCCATCCGCAGTTCTTCGGCTCAAGCGTGCAGCCCCTCGTCAGCACCATCAGACAGACGCCCGTTCGTTCCAGAAGGGGGCAACCGCAAGCCCATCACGAAATTTGACCTGGAGTCTTCCTCTGTCTCTCTGCGCCCATTCAAACACAAATTCGCTCGTTTTCCACCTGAGTTAGCCTTAGAGCCACGACGTGACTTTCTGTTCTTTGTCCCCTGATCTTGTTGCTTGATTCCGAGACCCCCCAAGCCATTTCGACCAACAAAACAGTAACTTTACGACTCCTCGAAGTCGTGACGTTGATGGAGGGCCAGACGACCACCAGCAATTCCCCGTATCAATACCAATCTGCCCAGTGGTCGCGACTAGTCCGGCGCAACACTCTCGCAGACGTTGCCCCTATTGCTTCACCGAGTCCTGCTGGCTCATCTCAGCTTCCACCCCAAGTCGACCTCCTCCCTATCTTACTTCCACAACAACCATCCTACCACCAGATCCAGCTCGCCCAATACAACCGACTGCTTACATCTGGCCGTTCTACTCGAGTCCAGTCCTCGCCACTCCCACCACTACTTTCTGCACAACATATTCAGGCTGTGCCTGGCTCTAGATCGAGCTCTGGTGGCAGCACCACGGCAAGAACACACAACTCGTCTGGTCGGGGTGGTCATGGGAATAAAGAATCACAGGAATCTAGTAAAGGCGAGCGTGTCCTCATAACAGAGAAGGAGAAAGCTGCCAACATGCCTGCTAAAAATCTGGACCTGACACACTCCCTCCCATCTCGACCCCTCGCTCAACACCAGAACTCCAATCTCTCGCACCAGTCCAGCTCCGTTCCCTCGACACCCCATCAACATGCCCGAAACTATTCCTTCGAGTCGAGGGATCCTTCTCCGAACCCGGCAAACAATCATTCTCCTCGCTCAGCATACTCTGAATCGAATCTCACCCTCCCATCCAGAGTTACCCAGGTACCCCGAGGAAAATGTCCGTACGAGATAGCATTGGCGTACACAAAGAGACGGATGCCTTACAGCTTAGGGGGCGAGAAGTTGGCAAAGGTGGATTTAGAAGATCTAAAAAGCAAACTTTCGAAAGATGAGGAGAGGAAATTGTCCACGGATATGCGCGAGCTCTATGACCGGTTACTGCCGACCCCAGAGAGTGAGCTGAAGAGGGATCAGTTGGTAAAGAAGTTGGAGAAAATGTTCAACGATGCGTGGCCTGGGCATAACATCGTGGTACATGTTTTTGGGTCTTCGGGCAACTTATTATGTACCGATGAATCTGATGGTCAGTGGGATTTTGCGAGGTTGACAAGGGGACTACGCTAATAATTGACAGTCGACATATGCATAACAACGGACTGGAAGGAAATGGAGCAAGTCTGTATGGTGGCAGATCTTCTGGCTACGAGTAAGGATTCCGAATTACGCTCTAGTGCAGAACTAACAAGCTTTAGATGGAATGCAGAAGGTCATATGTGTATCAACTGCCAAAGTCCCAATTGTCAAGATATGGGACCCGGAGCTCCAACTTGCCTGCGACATGAATGTCAACAACACCATGGCACTAGAGAATACCCGCATGATTAAGACTTATGTTCAAATTGACGAGCGCGTACGCCAACTTGCTATGATCATCAAGCATTGGACAAAGAGAAGGATAGTTAATGATGCTGGTAAGTGCAACCCTCAACTATTGCAATTCTTCGTCTCACAATCTGTCAGCTTTTGGCGGTACTCTAAGTTCGTATACTTGGATATGCATGATCATAAACTTTCTTCAAAGCCGAAATCCCCCGGTCCTTCCAGGCCTCCATCAACGACCGCATCAGAAACTTCCTGCTAAGAATGGGCTTGAAAGCTCCTTTGCCGATGACCTCGAATCGCTCAAGGGGTTTGGGAATAGAAACAAAGATTCACCAGCAGACCTTCTCTTCCAGTTCTTTCGGTTTTATGGCCATGAGTTCGATTACGAGAAGCTAGTCATATCAGTGCGCAACGGGAAACAGATATCCAAGGTCGAGAAGAAATGGCACATCACCAACAATAACCGACTTTGTGTTGAAGAGCCTTTCAACACTGGTAGAAATTTGGGGAATACTGCAGATGATTGCTCGTTCCGGGGCTTGCATATGGAAATGCGACGAGCCTTTGATTTGATTTCTCAAGCAAAGCTCGACGAGTGCTGCGAGGAGTTTGTGTTCCCGAAAGAGGAAAAACAGGTGTTCGAGAGACCAGCAAAGGGGGCAAAACCAGTTCTGCGGAGCGCATCTCAGTCAAGCAGAGGTGGAAGAGGCGGGCAACATCGAGGTGGGAGTCGGCATAACAATCAACACAGCCGCAACGGAAACAGCAATCGGAGAGCTTCCAGTGGCGCATTTGATGGCCCAGCATACGGTCTTCCGCCCAACATTTCTACCCAAGAACAATGGCTTCAACGACAAGCACAGGCACAGTTGCATAACGACCTCTATGCCACTTATTCAGTCCTACAAGCTCAAGAGAACAGCCTGCGGCTTCAATTGTATACCCAGTCTCTTCAAGCGCAACACAACCAAGCGTATGTTCAAGCACAAGCGCAGGGAAATGGGGCTCCAATCAAGCAGCAAGCAAGCGATCGAAATCGAACCAACTCGTTTGATCAGCCACCGTTGACAGCGCCTATACGAGCACCGGACATGTACTTCTATCCTCTGCAATATCCAGGCACCCAGCTGTATGGATACCAGACCCCGAGTACTAACCCATCTTCTCCATCCCTAAGCTCTGGCGTGCCAGAGTTACGACGCAGCATGCATAGATCAAGCATCACGAACGGGTCAGGGTCAGGAGGTAATCAACCAAATAGCTCGTTCCGGTCTCAGTCGCAGCCTGCTGCACGGTCAGCTCCATCGCCCCTCTCACTCCAACCAAACGGAATGCAAAACCAGGGGCTTGGGATTTACCAGTCGTTACGACAAGCTCATGGAATGCCAGTGCCCAACTTTATCGCAGACGAAACTACCGAGTCCCCAGCGGGTTTTGACTCTGGCATCGGCCCTATGACCACTCCTCCAGCCGATGCGACACCCAAGGAGTATGTTGGCTACTATGTTAATGATCATGCACCAAGTCCAATCAGCAGAGGGTTAGTAGTGCCCATGACTATTCCATCTTTTGGTGATCTTAATAACCAGCCAAGAAGACGACCTTCGCAAGACCAGCTACCCCAGTCTATTCTAGATCGTCTAAAGAGGACCTCTCGGTCTCCCTCCCCACTTGGCCATGGGCGTTCTTGCTCTACTGGCGCACATTCTGCACCAATATCAACTGTTCCTTCGCAACAGAGTATGTCGGCCTCCAACCTTCGGACGCTTAACAACTACGCCCCAGCTGTTGTGAATGGTTCAAACCCTACCCCCCTATCAATACCAAGCTGGCAGGCTTCTGTTAGTGATGGATCGGTATCGGAAGATCGCGGTAGTGATGTTGCGGTGGGATCCATGGAGTCAAGCTCCATACTCTCTGCTCCAGGAAGTGATATCTCTGAACAAGACTTCCCTGGCCAGCGCACTCCAAGAGACCCTCGAGTAGAGGGCAGGTTCGAGCTATCACTGATGGTCAACGGCTCCGCGCCTAGGAAGGATGAGGGTGCACCGGTTGTTGTTAGCTCAAGTATGGCAAGGGGTACTGTGCCGCACCCCATCAGTGTTTCCAATGCGCTAGTCCCCTCCGATCAACTCAATAGTCCCCTCCGACTTTCACCCAATGCTCGAAATCGACTATCACGCCAGGCTCAGAACGATGGCATGTCTCCACTTGATATTGGAAAAGGCCAGCCTGAGATTTTCCGTGAGGATCTCTCGTCTCTGTCGCCGGTTTACGAGACTCAAACTCCGTCACCTACGACTAGCCGAAAGTGGGAACCAGTTCAAGATGGAAGTTCTAACGGAATGGGTAACCCCAGTCGAAGCCTTGCCGAGTCTCTCAAAGCTGCTCACAAGGCCAACAACGCCAAGCAAGCTGCAAATTGTTCACAACCCAATGGCCATACTAGAGGCTCAAAGAGTGAAAGTGCTAGTGCCAATGTTAATGTTGGTACCTGGCAGAAGATCTCGAAAGGCAAGAAGAAGGGATCAGCTGCAGAGTTGAAGAGTGCCGCCAATGGACAGCCGCTAGGTGAGAAGCCGCCGACGGACGGCCTTGATCGAAAGGGTGGTTAGACCATTGTACGGCTTGGGGGAACCAGTGTTGGTCCTGCATTGCTTACTACGTCAGTCTTCATCACCAGTGAAAGCATGATGCCTGTGGCTCACATCAGCTCGGCAAGACTCCTTCAACAAATATCCGGAAACACCGAACCTCTCGGCCCCCGTGATGCCTTTGCACATATTCGCCGTTTCATTCGGCAAGCCGATCATCTCCCCCTGGTGTCGATACAAAAAGGTGGGAAACGGACAAAAAAAAAGAGAAATGCTTGGGAAAAGGGTTTCGCGACTGTCGCATAGATTTCCTCTACCTGAGTACTTGATGAATAGCGTTGAAAAGGCCCCAGAGCTATCTTCTGCGCACAACATAATTTTTTTTTACAATCGAGCATTTGCGAGCGTTCATGGTCACGGTCTGGGGCTTGATTTGGGTTTTCGTTGATTGCTGATTTGATCTTCCTGACCTCGTTTATATCCTTGCAGGAAAATGGCGCGTCTCGTTTGGGATGGGGCTGGGTTTTCTTCTTGATATACATTGCATGCACGTCTCTTCTCTTGCCCTTGAGAATTGGAAGCGAGAGGCTCTTCTTTCTTCTGGGAGAGTGGGGGCCCTGTACCTTACCTTGGAACAGACTACAAATGGGAATGGAAAATGGTCGTGTATATGATGTCAGAGTATGGACTGGGCTGGGTGGTGGGCTCCTTGTTGTATGTTTATAAATGGTGGTGGGTGAAATGGTACGTACCTCGTGGAACGAAAGTACCTGCATGCATGGAATGGATTTCTGATAGCGAGTCAATTGCGAGCATGGATGGGGATAAGAGATGAGATGGGATTATGGGGGTGCAAGACGAGTTGAAATGAAAGTGATACCATAGGTGGCTGGGGTGCTGCCGGATATAGACAGTGGAAGATAAAAAATGGAAATATTAAAAACTGCTCAGGTTTCCTCAGAGCTTTCTGTTAGGTAAGCCAAGTAGCTTTGTAAAAAACGGGGGTGACATCAGTAGGCTCGCTGCCCTCCCTGTCTCTCCCTATAGCCCTGGTAATTCGTTTATCAGCTCTCACCAATTTCACTCTGTTTCTGATGAGTCTAGCAAGAACACAGCATTCACCATCTCGCCCTTTCCCAAACTACTTTCAAATTCTCTTACAATGAGTATATAAAGACACTTTCCCGCCCACTCCTCTACATCAAAAACCAAACGCAGCTCAGAACATCATAGCTCGTTCATCGCAAGATCAGGTACTCCTTTCACTTTGATGCTCTATCTCAAATGCTTATTCCTCATATTGAGTAAAGATATGAGAGCTGGCATTTTGGGGGTGTAGCGTTTGGGCAAGATCAAAATATATGTGGGTGTTGCTATGAGTAGGAGCCATTGTTGTTGTCATTTTAAAGCCTACTGTCGTCGTTTTCAATATACTGTCTCCTTACAACTCCTAATCAGAACCCCACAACAATCAATATACCCTCCCTTTCAAAATCTAAATTTAAACAACTACTCCTTTATTGTATTAAATATGCATTGTGACATCTTGTTTGCCTTCTGGTTAAGAAACGACTTCAACCTTCCTTTGGTCGAAACGTTGGTCGCTTTATACTCGAGTAAGGCAGGCTAAGTTGGTTTCGGTGAATTTTGCCGGGTTACTAAATCGAAGTTGAGCAGGAGCTCTGCACTTGCCTTGCCTCCTTACCCCATTCCGTTACCCATTCATTAGCCTTTAACCACAGGAAAACTAGCAATACACCTGCCTATTCACCTCTCCCTCCCTCTTTACCTCTTTCACGTCCCTTCCAAGTAACCTCTTCCCTGATCTACTTATGATTAGAAGAACCCCGAGTATAAAAGCCCTCAAAATTTCAAAACTTCTCTTGCAAACTCCTGTTCAGACTGGTAGCCGTCCTCCACCACGAGAATTTATATAGCGGTAATTTGGCTGGTTTGCTCCTTAGTTAGGTGGGGAATAGGCAAAAGTGAGATAGGGGACTAGCTGGAGGATGAGTGAGAGGACTGTAGGAGGGAAGGTAATTATTACTGTTATTCCAAGCGCTCTCCTGTCGATTCCCACAACCTCCCCCCCCTCAACACCGTCTCCTAAATTCAAAACGTATTATACCTAGCCTCTTTATAACAACCACGAATAAGCCTTCGTCTGCAAATAACCCTGGCCCCACTACACGAATATATTAGAGCAAGCTTTTGACAAAAGAAATTTGATTTTCGTATGGTTAGTATATCGTTCGCGTTATACCCAAAAATAGGGCTAAGATTTTGGGTGAATTTTCGAGCTTGATTATTCTTGCTTGTTCACTTTATTCATTTTAGAACGGGAAATTTGAATTAAGGGGGGTTTGAAAAAGCGTAGTGGGAGAAGAGTTATAGTGAATTTAAAGTCAGTTCTCAAACAAGGACTGGCATCACCAGCAAAACCCATGAAACTAACAGGATTTTCCATTCCGTCATGGCGAACAACCACTCAAATGGGCATTGGGGACTCAGCCAGCGCAGTTGTTGTTGAGCAAGGTCCGTTTAACTGTCAATTTAATGTCCAAAAGTAAAAAGTGAACAGAAACAAGAAACAGTACGAAGGGTATAGTATGGAGCAGGGTGAAGAAAAGGGGTAGCGAAGCCAAGACAATAGAGTGGATTGCTGACTAAAACCTCGTGACTGCGCGCCTGAGCGCGTGGGTGGCCGGGAGACAGACCATCCTGGATCCGAGGTTTAAATGCCACCAACCTCAGTCCGAAGTGAAGCAAGGAGAAACAACACTCACTATGATGGAGAAGAGAAAAAGATCAGCTTGCGATGAATTCGCACCACCTAAAAAGAAGCAAGCGATCAATTGTGTGCCATTGGCATACAACAATGGGTAGATATACCCCCTGCGCTTCAAACGGCCACATTTCTGACATGTCCAGCTTCGTACCCACAACCTTCCTGGACCAGACTGCCCACCAGAATGCCGGCACCGTTTTCCCGTTCGCACTCAGCGATTCTATATATGAGCAATTCGCAGACCGCACCTTAAATCAAGACGACCTCTCGCCGAGTGAAGAGCAGGATGAAGCACGGCCAAAGCAACACACACTTACTCTTATCGAAAAGTTTTTGGCAACAGGAATGGACCTGGACGAGCTCGACGACGAAATTTCAGATGAAACAGGATCTCCCGACGGGTACGATGGCTCCGCCGAAGAAGACTACTTCAGCGGGTCTAAGAACCAAAACATTAGACTGAAATCTGGTTTGGACATCGTCCTCGAGATTCGGGTGGAAAAAGACTACGAGATGACTGGAGGAAAATGCGTCGACATATCGTGTATACACCAATCCAAAAAAATCGGAGGCCTTTTTGGCCGTCTTGTTACAAGACGCAAATTGATGTATGGGTTCCTTGAAGAAATGGATGCTCCGAGTCAGGACTGCTCTGATCTCGCGGTTACACTCTTCGACCGGAAGGGCCAAGTGCAACCGAAATGGTATCAAGACACAACTTTTATGGGGTCCGGTATCTGGAGGAGCGAAATTGGTTTTGAGGATTTCCTTGTCGTGGAGAGAGTGCTCGTTGATATGGCGTATAGACGAAAAGGGTTGGGTGAGGCTATGCTTGAAGCCACCTTCGATGTTTCTCGTAACTATGGGATTGGATATGCGTTCTACTGGCCGACGCAGCTAAACTCTGCTCCTGATGCGTCGATGCATGATGGAAGTGCCGAGTCGGTGGCCCTTTTCGAGGCGAATGCGGCAAGAGCTACTGCGTATTGCAGAGCTTCTGGGTTTAGGCGTTTTGGAACCTCGCATTGGTTTTGTCGAGCGCTGGGCTTCGGCCACCCGTCTCTTCGGTTGGCTGCTGAGGATGATTTTGATCCCACTACAAGGGCCTGAATGTAATATGTAAGAGAAGTGTACGGCTATGGTGAACGGCTCAACGAACCACAGGCTACAGGCTACAAGGAAGTGGACATCATGTGTAAGATCAGTGGACTCAAATCAGTAGTCGTAATTGACATTATTATTTGCATCTTACATGTTTCCATTCTTCTGGGCTCTCCAAAAGTTAAGTACCTAGCTGAGTTTTTGGAGTCGGATGGGACAAGTACCTCTCCACCTTATACCAAAGGCCCTTCTTCACTGGTTCTTATCTACTCCTTCTAATTTGCCCTCTTCTTTGAGTTTTGAGTATAAAATCTCTTTGGCACAACTAAGCGCCTCGCTAACCTACTCACACTGCTTCTAACTTACCTTGTTCATGGAGGAGCATCGTTCCACCCTTCCCAATCGTGCCTCCCAGTCCTGCTTATCGGCCATGCTCCAAAGCAGAAGCACTCGTTGGCACTCAATTTCAAATCAAAGCGGCTGAAAGCAAGAATCCCTATCAACCACTGCTGTCAAATCGAAATAGCCGCCTCTTAATTGTCTTACACTTGCAGAATACCCCCGAAAGCCTCGCGTCGGGATTGCTACGAATTCTCTCGAAGAAAGTAACTGCAATGTTGCACACACCTTCAATTTTTCTTACTCTGCGAATTTCTGCTCGAAATGGTATTCGTTGGACACGCCCTTGCTTCGCATGTCCGTTGTAGTTTCTCGCCAGGTCTTCTTGGAGTGGAATTCAATCTCGGGAACTTGCAACCTTTTTTATGCTCCCTATCTTCACCGGCGCATTCTAATTTTGTTGATTGAGCCTTTTGTCTACGTTTCTCGGAATTCATTCGCAGGGAAGGCTCGAGTCTTAACATTCCTCCTATTCACTAGGCTCCATTTTCTAAAAATAAAGGAGTGATGGATGATCCACTCTTCAAGCAAAGCCCCCAATTCACCATCTCAGAAAGAGTCAAAATCTTGATTCACTTACCCCCTTGTTAATCAAAAGGTCGTTCCAAAGCACGACACTACCTCTGAATACCCCTCTTCCCTCCTGAAATCAACCATGCTTTGATGGGAATAGTTGAGAAAACACATTGTGTCGTAATCTGTGTTTGGCTCTCTGAGCCTTTGGTGATATACTAGCAGGGAAATTGGTAGCCTGCAGGGGTCCTTCATGCTGCACTCAGGTGGTGCAAATAGTGAGTTAATTAGAGGCCATGCCCTGCTCCTTTTATTATCGAGGTAATTCGTGAATCTGCATTCGCCTGCCAGTTACTACAGTCTTAAACTGTTCAGCTCGTTTAATCTAGGGAAGATTCGAGTAAGCCCGTAAATTACTTTGGTTCAGCTTAAGGCAACTTGGCAAGCATTGCCAGATCGAGAAAAATCTAGTCTATTTCATAACCCGGGGAGTCAAATTGCTTGAAAGTGATATATCGACAGTTTCGATTAGCTTGAACGGTTGCACTGCCAAAACGAAGACCAAAAATATTGTCGTTCTTGTACTTAGAATCAGTTCCTGAGAAGGAAGGTTCAAAAAATAAAAACAAGATCTATTCTAGCCTTCCCAGCAGGTCTTTTCGGATGCTCGCCGCCCTTGGTCCCAGGAGGGTAAGCTCTGGATGATCTTGACTCCTTGCTTCAGAAGGGTATTTATATTGATTGCTGTGTATTAAAATTATTGGCGAGGAATAGTGAGCACGCGGATGGGAAGGCACACATGTTAAGAAGGAGTGACTGAGGCCTTTCTGAGGTGGAAGGCGAAATTTCCTATTTTCGAGATATGCAACTTGAAAATAAAATATAGGGGGCTACTGCATGCCCGCTCTGGTATAGGATGCGGTTCTAAAGGTAGATGAGGAGGATATGTGGAGGTGTGCGGCAAATATGTAGTTATGAAGGAAGCGCTACTTAGGGATGGAGGCAATATTTTGGTGGGGCGTTCTTCGTGCCAAAACCCTTGGAACATGTTATGATTTAATTATAGGCTGTCGATTACAATACCTTTAACCAGGTATGGAACTAATTACAGAGGGGGGGGGCGGAGCGGGTAGGAGGGAATGATAAGTCTCAATCATTGACATGGTATGTCCCTTAGCCCACAGGCATTGGCCACATTGCGTTTAAAAGCAAAATCTGATAGAGTCGAAGATGTTAAATAGATACTCATTTAACATTTCTTCTATTCCAAAACACGATTTAAATGGAGTCTCATGCTCCGATCTATTATGGATAA
Organism: Bryoglossum gracile; assembly: GCA_037952635.1. NCBI lineage: Eukaryota > Fungi > Ascomycota > Leotiomycetes > Helotiales > Bryoglossaceae > Bryoglossum > Bryoglossum gracile. Next base: position 241,670 of record JAPZPB010000004.1, on the reverse strand, counting down.
TTCCCCATAACGGAATACCACTGCAACAAACTCCCAATCAAGAAGGCCCAACTGCCTATAAAACTCGCCAACGTAGCCAACAACGTAACCGTCGCCCCTCTGCTCCCCAAATACGTCCAAAACGGCAAGGCACCAGCTAACAAGAAGCCCACACTACCAGCTGCATTCCAGAAACCGATGTGCCAACATATGTACCCCAAGTTTGGCGTGTACCAGGTGGATTGAGTGGCTTGGATCTGAAGAGTAGAGGCGGCGAGGAAGAGCACGCCGCCGAGAGTGGCGGGGAAGAGGTTCAAGAGACAAACAAGCGGGATGTTGGCGAAATCGATGACACCGGGGATGGAGGTTATGGTTCCGATGCAGAAGACCATCGTGCCAATGAATTGGACGAGGCCCGCCCAGAAGCAGAGATCATGTCTGTAAATGGTGCGCATTTGGCTTGGGGTGGCCCACCATATGAAGTTGTTGTCTCCGATGAGAGCTGGTTGTATTGCAGTGGGTAGAGATGTGTCGCTTCGGGAGGTGATGGTTGTTATTGTCAGTGGTTGTAGGATGGTGAGGTGCTGCATGGAGTTGTTACTTGGGATGAGGTGGATGTTGCTTCGAGTGTTTTTCTTCTCTTTGTTGCTCTTGTCGTCACTTATTTCTTCATCACTCAATCTCCTAGACGGGGCCACGTCGATGGCTGAGAGTTTCATTTCTGCTGTCACAGTCACCCCTCTTTCTAGGTTCATTCCTTCAAGATATCCAAACCATCCGCCGGCCAAGAAAACAAACGTGCCAAATACGCTGATAGCTGGTGTCACGTAGGGTGTCTCTCCTCCGAAGGTGGTGTTAGGCGCTACTAAGGGTAGCAGCAGGCAAAATGCGTTAATGACAAACGCTGTTGAGCCAGTTGTGAAGATCACTCCGACCCCCCAGCTTGTATCCCTTACTGGGAACTTCTTACACATTCGTTTCAGTCGATTCGAGAAGCCGGAGTCTTGTTGCGTTGGTATTCGAGATGGAAAGAACAACGCCTTCGTCGAAATTCCGCTTTGGGATATGATTGAACCCCTGTCATGCTGGCTCTGATATTCGTCCTCGAGGTTAAAGTTCGGCCATGGTGTGTGTGACCGGCTATTACTCAGTGACTCATCTTCGAAAGAGATTCTGGAGGCGAGCTCGTGGGTTTGAGGTTCTATTCTGGTGTATGTGTGGTGCTCTCGAGATGTCTTGAAGTTCAACAGTCGGGAAAACATGGTGGCCACCATCGTTGCTTTATTAATTTCTCGACCCTACACTCTCCTCCACCTACAGTCCGTCACTTCTTGAGATCCCCTCTGATGGAGAAGCTGTTATCTCAGGCCTTAGGATGGTACAAAAAGAGCGCTTCTGCTACAGCCCCAAATAAGAACCGCGATGGGAGGAGGGCAACGTCGTGTTTTTGATATCCCCCTTGCCTTTCCAAATGATGCAATTTGTCTAGTGACTAAGGTTTGAAAAGCTACTTCAAAAGCCGTGAGAGATGCTCCTAGTTGAGGCGAAGCAAACAAGAGCCCTCTTCTTCGATATCGACTTCCGATAAGAACAATATGTGTGGTGGTTTGTTTGGGGTGGAGGTGGATATATTTCTTGACGACGTCTAAGTTACTGAATTTCATGCAAGGCTGTCATCAACGATCTGAAACGAGGACCAGGTGGCAGACAAGGGTCAGCCTTGTTTGCCGACGGAGCGAAGACGTTGAAAACGGGAATGGCCCGATTACGGCTAAAATGAGTTCTGAGCCGTGAGCCGTGAGCCGTGATCTGTTTTTGAATTTTGAATGTTGTTCCGGATAACGAACTGGAGTTGGAAACGAGGCATTTTATGTCTTAGACAGGTCGTACCGGTACTCCATTCAAAGTCCCAAAATCCGGACACATTCACAATTTGGTCACATGACTCTCCAATTTTAGACCCCCAAATTGTATTTGTTTGACTAATTTTGAGCTCTTCCTCGTTGCCCAGAAATAATGAAAATCGAACATGATCCGAGAGTAAAATTTGTCTCGGAAACTTTCTACGAGCAAATTGTAGAAGACATGGGAGGCACTGAACGAGGGTAAAGAAACCAATCCACTCTGAGGTTCATCCTCGCAATAGGAAAGGAGACCGGATTTAATTGGCTTTTTCTTGTTTGCCGTAAACTCTTTCTTAAGAATTTCAAGCTCAAGTGGCTTTCGTTTTGTAGAAGACAGATGGGATAGAGATACGCAGTGCAGTAATATATAATGTGACCCGCAGAACATCCGATTCTAGAACAGGTAGCTGATTCACAGATCATAACTTCCGCATAGCAGGTACTTGAGGAGGTGGTGAAAGGTAGGAGGTACGTGGCCGGCGATTGTCCAGAGATTTGAATCAGTGGTAGTAGAGCGTGGGGCTGAGCTCAGGTGAAGCGGAAAGAAGAAGAAAGTACTGAGAAACCACGAAACAGCTTCGACTCTAAAGGGACTGATTCTTGTAGGGTGATATCTTAAAGATCTGCTTGATTTGGGGTGGAAGTGAAGTCTGGAATGGAGAACAACATAAATTAAAAGATTGAGTCTGGACAGCGTTCCACCACCCAGGAAAGAGAGTAGAAAGAGACAGCCTCGCTGGCAACCTTTCCTATTCTTGCCAATTACCTCAAGTCTCTTTCAAACTTCAGTTCAAAGAGAGGTAACACGAAATCAAAGGCATGTCAAAGGATCTGAAGAGAAAGGTTGAACTTATGAAATGGGCTGTAGAGCAATCGAACGAGAAAGAAAATGGTGGGGAAAATCGCTTGTGAGATGTGACGCAATTAAAGCTCCTCACCAACGCGCCTCGCGTCTCCCAACCTCACCTTGCAGTAACCTTTGTACAGTACAACGCAAGATGTCGCTCTCTAACGCTAAGGTCTTGAAAACCGAGCCATTGGTACAGCTCCCTAACACGTCTCTCAAACCATTAGATACCTAGGCTAATCGAGCACCATAGGAAAACAAAGACGCAAAGTGGACTAAACTCGTCCTGTACTTACCCCTCACACCCTCCCCTTCCACCGCCCATTTTCTCTGACCTCATCCCCAACAGAACGACCTACCAAGACGCTGCTCTCCGCACCCGCACCTGGGAACACGCAGAACGTCCAACCCGTCCATCAAGCTCCGACATCGACGCCGTCGGCATTGTAGCCATTCTCAACAAAGGCGAGGGGCCAGAAATAGTACTACAGAAACAGTATCGCCCGCCTGTGGATAAGATTGTGATCGAGGTGCCGGCGGGATTGGTGGATAAGGGAGAGACGGCAGAAGAGGCTGCTGTAAGGGAGCTGAGGGAGGAGACGGGGTATAAGGGGACTGTGGCGGGGAAGAGTGCGGTAATGTTTAATGGTATATATCCGTTTTCGTTCCATTCATCCTTCACAACCCCTTTATTTCGGTTGTCGTGTACATACTAATTAAAATTTCTTTGCAGACCCTGGCTTCTGCAACACCAATCTTCGAATGATCCACGTAGACATCGATATGTCTTTACCAGAGAATAAGAATTTGAAACCAGAATTGGAAGATGGAGAGTTTATCGAGACTTTCACATGCAAGGTGAGGGATTTGTATAAGGAGTGTCAGAGGTTGGAAAGAGAGGGATATGCGATTGATGCACGGGTGGCGGGGTTGGCGGAGGGGGTGGAGGTTGCTAGGAAATGGTTATGATGGACAGTGACATGAGAAACAGCATGGTGTATAGCAGAGTTAGTAGAAGCGGAGCATTACTTAGAATATGCTATTCTGTTTCCATAGCCATGCAGAAGGACTCTCCCGAAAATATTTTAGACTCCAAACGCCTTTGCTTCCAAAAGATCAATGTTAAAACCCTATAGAAGAACTCTTTTTTTCTTTCTTTCTAGAGGGCCCACATGAGGACTGAGGGTTGCCCTCACAGCAACTTATTCCTCTTCAAACCCTCATACATAGCCCAAGCGCTCAAAGCCTTAGCATCCCTCGCCCCCTCCCTCCACAAATTCTCCAAACTCACCAGCTTCAATGTAATATTCTCCCCCTCATCTCTCAGCCCGGTCAATTTCCCCTCCCACTCCTGGAGCTGCCCCCTCGGTATCCTCTTCTCATACAAGAAAATTGGAATATACTCATCACACCCTCCAGCACTCGGATACATCGCCCGAGGCAACACCTCCCCCTTGATTTCACCCTCTGGTATCGCCAACTCCGACAAATTCACGAGCTCATCCTCTAGAATTTCAAGTCCAATTTCTTCCTTGATCTCCTTCGCCGCACTCCCTTTGAATGTCCCATCATCCACCATTCCAGCTGGTAACTCCACAAATCGTAAACCCCCAGCAGGAATCCTCGGTTGCACGGTCAACAACACATATTTCTCCTCGTCACTCCCAGCAGGCAAATCATCAGGTTGTAAAACGACCATCATGCCCACGCTCGCGCCGCGCATGAAGAGTGCAGAAGGCAGGGATTCAGAGGCTGAGTTTGTGATGGAGCCAGTGAGTTTTATGAAGCCAATTCGGGGCCCGAATTTGTCGATCGATTGTATTGTGAGGTAGCGGAGGATGTATGGATCTTTGTGGAATTCGTGAGTGGGGAGGGATTGGAGGGAGAGGTTGTGTTTGAGGGTTTGGATCCACTTCTAGAGGGTGTTAGAGAGATAATGTTGAGGGGTAAGAGAGTTTACCTGGAAGGCGGGGAATGCGAGGAGTTGCTCTTGTGTTATACCTTCACAGAGCTTGATAGGCACATCTGTGCCTGGGTCCTTCATGGTAGACATTTTGCGTACAGGATGCGCGGAAATTGTCTTGAGTTGGTGTATATGTAGAAGAGAGTTACGAAGGCAGAGGGTCGAACGCCTGATTCGAATACGAGGTGCGGCCTTGGAGACAAGAGGCATAAGTTGTAGAAGCTATAGCAGGAGAATAGGCTATGCAATGCTGTAGCTAAGGTGTTCTCTTGTAAATGAACGTGGAAGAAACTAGAGCTGGAGTTGAGAAGGAGAGCAGGGTGTTGAGGGAAAGAAACGACCCCACGTTTGATAGCACCACACCCCATCCACCTCACCCCTCTAACCCTGCTATAAAAACAACTTCACCAGCCCAACCACGCCCATGGCTTCCCGGAATCATCAGAGTTGTCTTACCTTGCTCTCTTTTCCCTCACTCCAGGAATGCATCTTGACAATGATCCAGGGTTACCACAACATTTGAACTTGGTAAAGTAACAGATAAACGCCTCGGCAGTCAGGCTTTATGCGTGGAAATAGGATAAGACTGTTGGATTATGAAATAATAGTTAAACCCTGGTGTTGATAGACAAGACTGTTTTAAATCCACCAGAAACCTTTGAAGAGAACCGGGGGAGAACTCTCGGAACATTTCAAATCTGTCCAGTACAAGTTTTGACAAGGTTTCCCGCAGAGGTCAAGGGCTCTAAATAGATACACTATACCAGTGACCTTTTTATTTTTTTGACGGGCGGTTGGTGACTTTGTACTCGGAAGGGAAAGGTGAACTACCACAACCTTTAATTTACTCTCAGGATTAACGCCTCACTTTCGAGTTTTCGCGACTTGACCTAGGAACTTAGGAATTTCGGAATTTAGTTGAGAATTGAGCGCGAGAAGGAAAATTAAACAGCTCGGGAATCTCCCATATATTATTTCTAAGGAAGGATCATGGAATGGCACTATGCAAAGAAACGAGACTTTCTACTGTCAAACAAATCTGCATGGAAACGTGCGAAAAAACGGAAGAAATAAAGAAAGAAAAGGCAAAAGCTTCAGCCGCCCGGAGGCAGCCTAGGAGTTAAGATCTTAGTAGTTTTGTGTATTACCATAACCATCCCATGCTGCATTTCAACCATTTGTAAGGAAAGGATTGTGGTTTGATAAGAAGGGTCAGTCTCTATACACTAAATTCTCAGTGTTCATGTGGTTACCACGAGGCTTATGTTGGTGTATATAGCCTGGAACTGTTCAGGGTCAAAACTCGAGGAGCAGAGATCGGGTTATCACCACGACCCCTTTTTCAGTAAAGTTTCATGCCATGTAGCTAAAACCACAGAATTTTAAGAAAAATGGGCTTTTTTACGAGATATTGAAGTTTTTTGCTTCCTAGGTAGGTCAACGATATAGGAACGGGGTTCCTCAATTAAGCGAGTATATCAAAGGGGGTACTCGAGAACAGCTCCAAGGATACAGAGCACCGATTGTCCATTTTCCTATGAACCAAAGGAAAAATTTCCCTCTGCAACCCAACACCTATCGTCTTTCACCCACCAGAACGTCCAACCCATCTCAGCTTTCCCTCTCCATCGACCCAACGCGAAACCCCAAACCGAAAACCTAACCATACATACTCGCACCCGGGTTCGCAGCCGCATTCCTATTCATCACAGATCCCCACCACCTCTTACGAGTCTGATCTCCACTATCCCTCTCAAAAAACCCGTTTTCGTTCTCAATTGCAGGGTTTTGACTGCCTTCCTTGCAGCGTGGGCGCAACGCTGGACTTATCCCATCCACTTCCTTTCCCGAATCACCCTTGTCCTTAGCTGTAGAACCTCGAATATTATCTGTCGGAGAGCCCGGTGCACTCTCTGGTAAGGGTATAAATTCTGGCTCTGGATCTGGAGGGTCTCCGCAAGTGGTGGTTAGGTACTCGGTAGGCGAGGAGGAGAACTTGGCTAAGCGTGAGTTTTCGGGGTCAACGGAGAAGACCGTTGTAGAGCCTTGATATTTGGATGGCAGGCTGGTGGAAAGGATATAGCCATCTCTTTCGATACCAGAGCGCTTGCTAAAGCCTGGCTGGTGGCTCTCGTCGAAGGGTGAGCCTGTTAACCTGAGAGCCTGCTCTTTGTGATTATCATCAACTACCGCGGTCGACACCTGATACATGTCCACAGGCAACTCAATCTGGAGAGTGTAGTCCTTCATATTGTAAGAGATATCCATGACTGGTCACTTGTAGTTCATAGTTATGAGGTCAAAAGACTGGTCCAAAGAAACTTTAAATACCCATGCCTTCCAATTTCAAAAGGAAACAACCATCGACTCGCTCTGTCCTACACCCACAAACACTTGCTAACCACATTTTATTTTTACTCCGAAACAAGTGAGTCATTTTTTGACTTGACCTTCTTATGTACAGTGCCGCCCAGTCGCTGATCTGAAAGGAATGCCCTTCCCATACCACGCACCAAGCCACCCCCCTCTTCTCACTTACACTCCTTCGAAGAACTCAATTGACATTTTTTTTATTAGACCGTGGATCCGAATCCCTTTCTCTTCTTCTGTCTCTTTGTGTAGGTGAAGATATACATCGAGAATGCGCAAGGTGGCATTTTTTGCTGATAGGGCTTTTAGTAGTGTAGAGAGTATTGTAATTGTTAATGCCAAGAGAGGTGTTGGAGTTTAAGACCTCTTTTGAGTTGGATGTGGTTGTTATTAAGTAACAGGGGAAGATGAGAGACCAGCAAGAAACAGAGTCGCGATCTTATGAGGGAATGTTAGTAAGACTTGAGGACAGATTTTGATACTATCTTGACTATTCGAAGGATCACTGGTCTGTCCTCAAGTTATGCGCTTAACAGAGCCCCTGTGAAGTAGAAAGAGCTCTTTCTTGTAGTTAAATTCAAAATTAGCTGTTGGTGTAAGCCGCTTTTCCGTAAGATCTTAATATCCCGGATTGCACCGATGCAGTAATATGCCCCTAAGAAAAGCGTTCCCAGTGTTTCCCAAATTTTGAACCCCTTGAGTTTCTCAATACGCGTCCTTGATTCTTAAACTCGTCTCGGTTTCATACAGCACTCAGATAGCTTCCGCCTTCCCAGATCTTGATCGTTCAGCCAGCGAGCCTTGCCTTTAGTCTTCATTCTTCAACTCGTCTCCATTTGCCGCTCTCCTGCCTTCAGTCAGCACCAGTACATCTCACGTATTTCTTCCCTTGTCCTCCGATCCTCACTCTCTGCTATCTCTCTCCCCACTACTTTTCCTACCCCAACTCACCACGGACAGGATAAACGGCACTGGCAAAACGGTAATGCCTGCCTAGGCATTGAAATTGTCCTAATTATTTTAATCGTCTCTCATACCCTGACCGCCTGAAAACCTAGGGGCTTCAAACCATCTAATCTGCTTAGATTATCAAGCTGTCTTGGATATTCAAGTTGGTCCTAAATAATCACGCCTGCCACGTTTTCTGTCCACTCCCGCCTATGGCCTCCTTAAAGTAAGAAAGGAAACTCACCCATAAGCAGCCTCCCTCCTTCTCTCAACCTCTTCCCTCTCTACCACCCCATTTGCCTTATCGTTGACTTTATCTAACTCGCCACCAATACCCCAAACTACTGTTTGTTTTTTACTTGGCATCATTCCCCTACAAAAAATCAGCATTGCACTCTCCCACTCCCCGTCCCCTTTATCTTCACTTCTTCAAGGCTTCTACTCCTACTAAGTTGAAACTTACATCTGCCCAGCGACAAATAGCCCCGCAGCCGCAACCCCAATCACCGCCGCCGTTTTCCTAATCGCTGGATTCATCTTTTTCAATCCCGTTAGTGGATTTTGAGGAGACTCGCCGTGCAGACGAGGAATTTGCGAGAAAAATTGATTGTGAGCCTGGGAGAAAGTGGAAGCGGGCTTCGATGAAGCGGGCGTTTGTTGCGTGATCTTTATGGGGTTAAATTGGGTGCTATGTGTTATTGAGGGGATGAACATGTAGCTAGTTCTACGCCCTCAAAATTGTGAGGCGTGTAAATTCAGAAGTGAAATATAGTATGGGTTGGCACAGTTGTTGGAAATTAGGCGCCAGAGAAAAGCAGAAATCAGAAATCAACACCGGGTGCCGCCTGGGACTCCAACTCCATCTTATAGCCGCATACGAAGGATAAATGGTGGGGTTTCCGTATGATCCCCATGGGCAAGGGACCGGAATGTGTAGCGGGGGATAAGGAAAGGTGGTGTGAAAAGTGAGCCCATTGCTCTCGCGGATTCGACAGCCAAGGGTCTCCTGTCCGCCGGGCTCAACAGAGCATCCACAACTAAAATGAACCTCGGCAAGTGGAAAAATTGCGCTGAGCAAGCTCAGGCATTGTTAAGCAAAAGGGTAGTGTTGGGTAGGAAAATTAATTTTTCCTGCTGTGTCTGAAGGACAGATGGGTGTTGCGTGCCCAGGTGAGACATTAGGCACTGGATGTCGGGTATCTAAGATCCTACATGAAGGTTCACCCGAAGATGGAGTCTACAGGAATGAACACCAACCAATGTACATACTCGCTAAGTTCTTCGAATCCGTCGCCTGCTTCACCAACTCATCCACCTGTCCCTCCACTCCTAATGGCACACTTTCTCCAGCCAATAGACCCTTGACCTTCCGCTGAATACTATTAAGTACACTCTGGCCTGTTTGCGCTGGCTCTCGCTGTTTCTTGTTGTTCTTTTTGGGGAGAAGATCGAGCGTTGGGTCGTAGACGAAAGCTTCGAGAATCGTCATCAGCGTCTCTTCGTGTTGACGCAGGAGCTTGAGCGTGAGTTCAGAGGACTTGCGGAAGGGACCTTCGGCGCCGTAGACGCCCATTGCATCGACCATGTTGTGAGTGAGACGGAAAGGCACCTTTTCGGGTTTAGCAAACGTGAGGCCTTTGTCGAAGAGACAGTTAAAATCAACGTGGAAGGTGCCACCATTGCCTTCCTCGAAAAGTATGTTCTCAGTGTGGCGATCGCCTAGACCGAGTATCGTGCCGACCATAGACATGACAGCGCAGGAGCGAGTGTAGCGGAGCCGAGCTGCGAACCAAGCTGCGGGCTCTGGGAATTGGGATACGAACCACTGGTAGAAGACTGGAGGGAATAATCCTAGAACTTTGTCTTTGAAGTAATGAATGTTCTCGTCTAAGGAGATCGCCTTGTCGCAGTAAGCTTCAATGCTTTTGTAGTCAATCAAGACCCCAAGACTCTTGTAGATAGCGAGCAGAATATCGCGCAGGGTCTTCAGGCCATCAACCCACTCAATGAGACCGCATTCTTCGTTGAGAGGAGTCACAGCATAGGTCTTAATATAGAGCTGTCGTCTGCTTGATTCTGCGTCACGTTTGAGAGCACGATTAATCATGCTATTGAACTCCATTAGACGCTGATCCTTCCTGAGATCATCTTTGGGTTTGCACATCAGACCGTACCTCCTGCCGTCCGACCCCCGAGCTGTCAGTTTGCGAGGTTTTTGGAGCGAGCTGAGGATCAAAACTTCATCCAGGAAGGACTGAATTGTAACAGTATCTCTTGAGAATGCTTGGTGGGATCTCACACTATCTGTGAGCGTCGGTAGAGTTGCCGTCAAAACACTCTGGACCGGCATAGCCATGAGGTTTGGAAGACTGAGTTTCGAGTTGAAACTCAGATCCCGACTCAAACTTGCAGTAGTATTCTTGTTGCCATGGAAATCGCCCGCATTGCAAGCCATAAGTAGTTGCTCAGTCAGGCGTTCTCCATGCTTGGTCAAGATCCTAATATCGATCGGGCCTGTGTCCTTCTTTATATTTCGAACAGCTTGTAGGATCATTGAACCTCGATTCCGCCTATCCATTTGAGTTGAAGTACAGACAGCGAGAAGACTCCACATTGCCTGCTGAGGATGCGCTAGAACGACCTTGATGATGATGTTTTGTAGAATAATAAAGACATCTTCGTTCGGGTGAGCAATTCTGGCAACGATCTGGGCCAGAGCCGTGTAGAACATGTATGCGGGCATCTTCTTCAGGTATTTGCTAGAGAACCGAGTATGGAGATCAGCGAGGTGTGTTTTGCGAAGATCCGCAATCCTTTTGATGAACTCTTTTGTCTGTCCATACTTGGCATCTAGAGGTTGCCTAACCAGAAGACCCAGATCAAGCCAGAGAGTGAGGACCCGAGGCAAGGTTTGATAGATGTACTTTGTGCCGTAAGTGAGAGTACGCAAGTAGTTTTCGATGACTAGTTTGGCCATCTCGCCTCCAAGATATGGCTCGGTTTGAAGTTCTGGTGCGAGAGCCTTTTCGGCCTCAAGAAGATTGTTATAGTGGCGTCCAAGGTAGTAATGCCCCTTCTCCCATGTGTTCGACATCTTGACGGCATCTTGATACTGTTTTCGTAGCGCGCTCGAAGCAGTTTGACCTGCCTGGTCTTCCCACTTCGCAAGAAGAAGTTTTGCCCTAGCTGTCAAGAGATTTTGGTTGTTCGATTGGTCCGTATCGGTGAAGCTGGTGAGTTGGACGCTGTTTCTGTTGTGGGATATGAAAGCATTGCCCTCAATTGCGCCCCGAAGACTTTGAATGGCTTTGCGGTGGTGTCCTTCCTTCCACAGTAACCTGGAATGCTCGATGGATGCCGAGTCGTCCCCAAGTTGCGAGGCATGAAGAACAGCATTGAATGATTGGTGGATTGCATTTCCTTTTCTCGCAAGCCGGGCGCTCGTCAACCACGCCGATGCAATATCACCCTTAGTGAACGCAAGGCTATAGAATTTAGTCAAAATACCACTCAGCACAGCGATCCCGCTTACCTGGATAATTGCATAGCGGCCCGCCTAATCCCAAGCAGATACTGCTTGTTGTTGAGATAGGCCCCAATGACTTCCAATCGTCGATCCAGAGATTCTAGGACAGGACCTCGCATGGCAGGGACGCTGAGATTGGTCCCTGCAATCATCTCAATCTCCGTGAGAACATGAAGCTTCAGAAAGCTATCGTGGCATGCCGCAAGCGACGCTGTAGTTGCCATTGATAATGAACATGCAATTTGCTCGCGCAGTGACCGAATTCCCCCCTTGAAAGACTTGAAATTATTCTTTTTCAAAGCCAGAAGAGAGCGGCCTATGGCAATATTGAAATGCTCTCCAGGAGTTTCGGGCAGCAAGGATGTGTACTTCTCTAGTGTAGCCCATCGTCCTGTGGCCCATGATGCTTCTGTCGCAAAAGGGAGCAAACTAGCGACAGTCGGGGTAGTTGTGCGCATGCCCTCAACATAATTAAGAAGCACATCTGAGGCTTATTAAAAAATGGCAATAATAGTGGTTTAAGGGGCATACCATGTTGTCCGGATTCCTTGAGACATGTCAAAAGATTCACCTGTGTATCGATATCGTCGGGGGTCTCAGCAAGCTTGATCTCATACCAGCTCTGGGCTGTGGTCCATCGGCCAGCCTTTCGGTGTCCAAGAATCTGCTGGTCGATATCTAGAACATGTAGCTGGGCTGACAATCCTTCGATTCCATCTGGCTCATCGATCTGGGTGTATATTTCTTGCAGATGTTGCAGAAGTAGAGTATTCGTGCCGTTAGTCTTATCAACCTGCTTGACGTCGCGGATATGCTGTTCCCAATAGAATAGGGCACGGGCAAATGATTTGCACTCCACAGCACGGGCTGAGATGACCTCTGGAGGAATCATGTCCAGAATGGAAGCAACTCGCTTGATATCACGCTCTGCCATAGGTGGCACCCCGCCTCGAAGTGTTGCGGACTTCTCTTGGACCCATCGGGCAAGATAATCAAGGACGCGAAACACAGCCTACAGCAAGTTAGAATTGAAATACAGCAGAGTCAAAGTCTCACCTCAATACATAACTTAAAATCCTCTCTTCGAATCGCAGAATCAGCAGGTATCTGATACTCCAACACAGAAAGCAATTCACCAGCGATCTCTTTCCTGTGCTGATCGGTGCCCTCCACAATAACATGAAGGACGAGGTATGGAAGAAGAAAGCTGGCAATAGTAATATCCTTGATGCGAATTGCTCGTCGTAGTGGAGGAAATATAAGGCAGGCGTAGTTGGTGAAGGGCTTTTGGATAAGATCAAGCACAAAGTTCCTCAACCAAGGATTGTACAACTTGTTAGAAGGCGTGTTCTCAGGACAGAAAAGCGGGTATTTGTACTCGATGGGTGCCATCTCTGTCACCTTGTATTTTGAGGTGAGGAAGGGAGTTAGTGTCTCCTGTGTATTCCCTGGCAGGGTGGTCCATTTCATGTAAAGCTCGTTGAAATCGGAAGGGACATTTTCTCCCTTCCTGATCAAGGCAAACATCTTCTTAAATTCGCACTTCTCGAGAAGTTCTTGCATGACGTACGAAAGGAAGCCTTGGAGTACGGTGTCTGTAGCTGAGAGGAAAGCGGGTACAATGATTTCTTCGAGGGCAAAGAGAACAAATTCCTGAAGCTCCTCTTGCTGTTGAAAGTTACTGATCACAACCATCTCGCGCAGCTCTCTCGTAGCTTCAACCCTGTTGGGGTCAAGGCAGCCAATGAGGCCAATGCACTCCGCTGATACTTGTGCAATATCATGGTGCGAGTCATTGAACTTAACGCAAGCATCCAGTATTGCACGGGTGAGTTGGCCAACGATCACATCTGGCTGTTCACTCACAGCTGAAGCCTGGAGAAAAGTTTGATTCTTACCAAGGAAGGCTCTTAGTTCCAATAAGGCCTGAAGGACAACGCCTGAATTTTCATGACCAATTCTGCCAGCGAAAATACGGAATGCATTGGCGGTATCAGTTGGCACTCTCATTTCGCTAAGTCGCTGCTCAACATCTATCAACAGTGTGAATTGTGAGAGTGATGGCAAGTTGGAGATCATCTTCTGGAGCACTTGGGGTCTTTCGTCAAGGAGTTGTCTCAAAATCTCCCCCACGCGTTCTTTGGTGCCCAGATTAAAGGAGCTCCAACGCTGGAAAATAGTCGAGAATGTGCTCTCTAGCATAGCTTCAATATCATCATCCTCCAGGGTCGTGAGCATCGTTGCCCATGCAGAAAATGCGGACTCTTGTAGTTCCTTCTGGGCAAGAGCAGATTGAAGGCAGGCGCAAATCTGAAAGCAGTAAGTAAGTATACGAAAAAAGCTTTACAGTGAACTTACATGTGGTCGAGCAAGTTTGGTGTGTATCTTGGCGATCTTCACCAGCTCTTCAATGGCCCTCACGTAGCGTTTCTTCTCAATCATCGAAGGCAGGTCCGCCCGGATAGCCTCTGCCATCCGGGCAACAATTCCCAGTGTATGTAGCTCAAGAAAGACGGCGACTGGACTACCATTAGACTGCCCGCCTACCTGAGTGGGAGCATGTCTTGCCAGGCATTGCAAAGCAAATCGAACCTGAAAATGTCAGCTAAGTACAACATGGTAATGATGCTAAATACTCTAGCCTTCTTGCTGTCATCGGCTTCCCCAGCAGCCTTCAGTAGAACCAAAGCGAGATATGCTGGCTCATATCTGATCAGGTCTGTCAAGTCAAATTCCTTAAATCGCGTCGAAACGCTTTTGTAAACAGAAATCACAAAACTCTCCATATCCGGAACATTTTGAACAAGTAGCAGGGCTAGGGTCTCCACCAGATTCGTGCTTTCCATGCAGATGGACCAGTCCTCGGCATCCCCTCGCGCCTCGGAAATCTTCTTGATGACATCAACCTGCTTCCTCAAAACAAGGTAGGGGAGTGTGAATGCCTGGGTCATAACAAGGAATTCCGTGACTGAGATCTCCAGCAAGTCTGCCATCAGTTGTGTGGTCTGAGGCTTAACGAGAAGATCTTTGACGGCTTCAATCGCAACCGTTCCCCAGAAAGGTGCGAACAACCGCTCAATTGTGACTCCACGTGCTCTAGCAAGTCTGAGTATCTACAAACAGAAATTAGTTGTAAAGTTCCACGAAAATTTTGGTACTTACCTCATTGAACGCCACGCCCGATATGATTGGATTGCTCTGTCCAAGATACTCCACTAAGCTTAAGAGAACGAGATTCAGTTCTTCCTCATTCGCAATTCTGTCTGAATTAGGGTGATTCCTTCCCGAAAGAGCGGTTTGCGCTTACCTTCCAACTTGGACCCAGGCGAGTATTGCTGTTTCTCGTAAATGTGTGGCCTGTTCCTGTGAAAAATTTCGCAAGATATTCAAAGCATTATGTCTATTCTTCTGGGTGAGGAGAACGTTTTCTGACTCGCCTAGAAACGCAATAAGTGTTCGGCTAACAGCTTCTTAGTAAGTGAGCGAGCAGCTTCTGGAAAGGGGGCTCACCCTGCAGCAATACGTAATTCTCGAACTGAGCTCTGGAGTGACGACAGACACCATTGAGCAAGAGGGGACGTGTCGATGTCAAGAAGATCTGTGTTGTCAGAATGGGAGGCAATTCGCCTCAGTACATACATTGCTAAGACCCGGGGTCGTCTGGATTCTAGGAAGGCAGGAGACTTGATCAACATAGCAAGAGTATTTGCCGCCTCAGAAGCGTACTCCCGTCCTCTTGGATCGTCTTTCAATGACGATTCCGGCGGAGCCATGCCTTCGCAGAGACAGCAACTCGAATCCTTAATCTTTTCCTGATGGCGGAATACCGTTAAACAGTGATGGGCGCCACATGGAATTCGCCCCAGACACACGATAGCTTTGCAGCGATCCGACTCATCCAAAGCAGCAAAGCACTCGCTAAGAGGGGTTAGCTATCAGCAAAATCAGGCATGGCTAGCTTACACAGCAACTCCACTTAAGCCGCCAAGGCCGGTGGCTTCCTGGCCTCCTAAGAGCCGATATACATCAGATGCGAGCTCCTCCAAAAGGGGATCCGATTTCGAAATTTTTTGACGTTTGCTTGGAGGCTCCTGGCCGGGCTCCTCAACCTCCTTTGGCTGAAGCTCCAAGCGCTGAATTTCCGAACTCAGTGTCTCGCTCTCAAAGTTTATGGTTTTTGACAGAACTTTGGACGCATCACTTGCACAGGCAAAATCAAGAAGAGCACAGGATAACTATGACACTGTCAGAGATGCGAATGCAGCTAAGATATGATCACGAACCTTGAAGTCGTTCCCGCGGCCCATGATAGTGTTTTCGTCCTCCAAAATAGACTTGATAGCAGGTAGGAGATTCAATGTAACAACTCTTCGTACAGAGTCGTTCTCTTTACATACTGCAGCAAGATTCAAAAGCCCACTGCAAAGGGGCTCTTGAATTGATTTCTCTGCCAATTCCATTGGGTCCCTTAGGAGGCTACCGCATAATATGGAAAGAATAGAGTAGCCTTTGCGCAGGAGCATAGGATCGAGAGAGTCTGATAACAAAGTAACGAGTGATTTAGTAGAGCGGAAGGAAGTTATGCGACAATCAAAACAAGGTTGGTACAAAATTTGGTTAACATGCCATCTGTCACACAAATCGTGCATTGCAAGGACAGAGTCTAAGATCCATCCCAGATAGTCTTGAAATGCAGGTGTGGGGTCATAAGTACAGGCAGCCTCGAATGAGATGTCGATCAAAAGAGATAGAAGACTGCTCGCATGAGTCAGGCCATTGGTGGCATCTCGAATAACATATTGACAGTTCGATGCGGGAGCTGGGAAATCAGTGCGGACTGCCAGGAAGCGCAGAGCCAATTCCTTTTCATCAACTGGTAGCACAATCTCCAGGGCCTGATTATGGGAAATGATTCCAGGATTTTGGAGGTGGCCTAGAGTAGCTAACGACTTGTCAGTAATTCGTGAACCGAGCAACGTTCTGTCACCACCTACTTTCGACACATTCCTTCAGATAAGAGAAAAAAAGCCAACTCAGACTCCACAATCTCGGGGATCTTGCAATCACTTGAAACGAAACAACGAAGAACTCCCTGATCTTTTCGTGCAGCACTCCACAATCCCGTCTTCCGAGCAGAGTCAAGATCCTCGGGAACAGCCAAAGCCACATCGGCTCTCGTCCTCTCTTTTGGAACACAACTCCGTTCGGCATCACATACTCCAGCACGGTTGGCAACTCCCTTACTGTACTCATGAAGATATCAAGTGCTTCTATGGCCTGACTTCTCAGCTGATCTGTGTCCATGAATGGATCATCTCCGGATAAGCGCTCAAGCACAGCACGTGCGAAGACATAGATCAATTTATGTTTATGCTCTATCTTCACACTCACGTCTGAGAGGTCTGATATACTATTTTCCAATTCCGAGACTTCGGTCATGAGACGGGGAAGGTCGTCTTGAGAACCAAAGGTCTGGCGCGGGGCGTTGGCGTTATTAGTGTGGAGGTTTGAGATGAGTTGAGCAGCCATAGTTGACGGAGGAGCTTCAAAAGAAAGCCCGCCATGAGGCCGCGGGTTTAGAGACATTATGTGAGAGCCATTGGATGATGTTGTTGCGTTGGAAGGTTTGGAGATAGACGAGATGGAGAGAGAACGCGCTGCCTGAAAATCGTAATCACGCTAGCACGTGACTGCGTTTCTCAACATCGAACGACTATTTGATATACCCCACCATTCCTCGTCCAATTACTATCCAGACGACTTTGTCTGAAGATTTTCAGGATGGGTACCTTTTCCAACAAGAAATATCCTTCTGCGGCTCAGACCAGTACCATTGCAGCCCGCTACCGCTCTGCGCTCTCCAAACATCCTTTCGCCCTCTTCGGTCTCCCCTTCATCGCGACTATGGTTGCAGGATCCTTCTTCTTGACGCCCGCAACAGCTATCAGATATGAGAAGCATGATAGGAGGGTTAGGCGGATGAGTAAGGAGGAGGAGTTAGGTATTGGCAGGGAGAAGAGAAAAGTAGATATGAAAGAGGAGTACTATGTGAGCTATTTTCTTTCTGTGGGGGAATATGTGCGAGGGATCAGAGGAAGCCAGCAGAACTCGGAAGAAAGAATTGTAAAACGGATTGAACAGTTGCTAATGTTTGCATAGCGATTGGCGGCTAAGGATATCGACAACTGGGAGCAGAGGAGAGTGAAGAGATTACCAGGAGAGAGTGATGGAAAATTTTAGTTGGGCCCAAGACAGCAGTCGATTTCTGCGAGGAGAGGAGAGAAACCCCGTTAGATTTTAAACATATCAATCACAAGATCGGCTCTGACTCGAGAGGGAACGAGCTGTACGAGGGGAAAGGGCCGAAATTGGCTACATTCACGCCCGATACACTAAACAAATTGGATACTCGGACCAGAGACGAACTTGGGCATTGCAAGAGTTTGCCAGGCAGGTCACAACCTAGAGACTCGGCTCCATATCAAATACCCTCAGAACCATGAGGTTTGTGTACCAGAAGTCACGTTAGCGACACATATAATTCTACCTCACAGGCATGAACTTGTACTTGTACAGTACAACACGATCAAATCAAAAGAATTTCCTCATCAGAGCCGTCTCCTTCATCTAAGTCAATTCCTTCTACCTTACACAACCCCTTTGGTTACTGCCCTCATACATCCCTCGGACCATTTCCATCAGCGCCCACGCTCCCGGATCCGGCACTCTTTGCTCCTCGGAGCCTTTTCCAACATAACTTGCTCTCCCAAACTTAGCTCCCAGGTCATTTGTCGCTTCAGCCTTCTCTTCTGCGACTTGCAGTGCTTTCGCCAGATCTCTCGTCTTCTCCAAGCTTTCCTGGAACGGAATCAACACATCCATTACCGTTCTATCGCCTTCTCTTGCTCCAGTATGGTTCTTCAACGCGGACACAGCAGCAGTCAGAGAAGGTGCGAATATATTCATAAAGTCCTTGTTCTGGCCCCAGGAGAATACCGAAAATGGCCCCAAGGGTGCCACCCATGTCGTCTACTGCTGCGATAATCTGATGCAGCACTGTGAGGACCGATCCGGATTTTGCTGCACCGGAATGCAGGATTTTCAGGATTGCTAGGTTATATACTAGTAAGGATTAAGGCGGTCAATCGAGAAACGACCTACCTCCACATACACCTTTCACAGCCTCTCCACAATCCCCATCTCCCATGATCATATCCCACTTCGTAAGATTCGGCTCGGCAGCGATAGCTCGCTCACAGCCTAAGCGGATCATTGAGTCGAGGAGTTTTGGATCAACTACCTCCCATTAGCTCCTTCCGCCCCCTATCTGTTTCTTATCTTTCCAATTATACCTATAGTATCCTCCTCCTTGAAGACTTCAGTCTCCTTCTCTAGGTCTATCTTCCTTGTGTCTTCCTTATTCGTTTTTGTTGAGGTATTAGCAAGAACATTAGGCCAATATGGAGCTTTCGTCTCAGCACTCAGCAAATCCATCAGTTCGTCGACTGAGGATTTGCAGTTTTTGGCGGCTGTTTTGAGGTTGCAGAGGGCGGTGGAGAAGCCTGGACCATTGAGAGAGGTTTCGAAGGGGCCGAAGTAGATTTTTATGGGCGTGATGGTCCATTTTAGGGACCATTTTGGTTCAGCATTAGAGTCAGTGTTGCAAGCTCAGTAGTTCTTGGGGCAAGGAGGAGTGCCGAGTTGAGAAAGCGTCTCCTGAGTTAGTGCTCCCAGTTCCAGATTTGACAACCCCCCATAGTTGTTGATCAACAAAAGAGTACCGTCGTCCTTCTCAAACTTCACGAATGCTCTCTCAGGATCGTGTTGATCACAGAGCAGACTCAGCAATTGAGAGATCAGATCCTCCACTAATGGGAATGGTGATATTTTTTGAGCTCCCTAAGATGGTCAGCAAAATCCTTTCACGAAGTGGAAATGGCTCTCTCACAGGCTCATTGTGGATCCTAGCACTCGGTTCCTCACTACTCTCCTCTCCCTCGAGATGCTTCCGTCTTCTCCCTTTCCCCCTTGTCGATTCTTCTTCGCTCTCTCTTAATCTTACGACCTACAACAAAACTGCACTACTTACCAGTAACTAACCCCTGCTCAATCGCTCTTTCGGCCGCCAGCCCGAAATGCAGCTTATCACCAGTATAGTTTGTAATCAGCAAGACACAGCCTTTGTCACTCGGCACCGCTGCAATAGCAGCTAACACCTGTTTTATGGAGGGGGAGGCGAAGATGTCACCGCAGGCGACTGCGGAGAGGAGGCCGGAGCCTACGTAGCCGGACCAGGCGGGCTCGTCTTTAGTATGCCAGTCTCTTGAGAATTTTGGTAAGGGATAGGGACGTTTACGGCCTGAGCCTCCACCAGAAATGAGGGATACATGCTTGGGTGAAGCGTTGGAATTATAAACAACCCTGTGAGTGGGGAGAAGAGCAAGCTCCAGGTGGGCGGTGGTGAGCGAGGTGAGAAGAGGGGAACGAGGGTATTAACTGCTGTTTCAGAGAAATAGTGTTTAGTTGACATTCTAGGTGATGACTTGAGTATTTCGTGGATTTGAGAGCTTTAGTTACTAGGTAGGGTTAATATCCAAGAGCTTGTACTCCCTGAGGCGAGTTACAGTGCCGGAAGTGCGGATGTAACTCTTGAAAGACTCCCGCGGTGAAAATTTCAATATTACAACCCGGTCTTTCGGATGGAATTCAATTAACGAGAAAAAAAACCAGAGGCAAACGACAAGCAGGACGAAAGGTTCAAGTTGAGACCATATATGGATTTGATCCTGGATGAGTATGAAGTATGGCACTTTTTAATTTACCCCTCACCCCCGTATTCTGATGTACGCCAGCCAAGCCGGAGCGAAATCACTTAGTGGATGCAATATGGGGTAAAAGCTCTCCTGAATGGGATGCGATCAGTGGCGGTATCAATATATTTCGCAACGCCAAATATCTTGCTTCATTTCTCATTACTGATAATCTACAGAATACAGGTGTTAATACTCGTTTCTCTGTTCATCAGTGCCGCTCCTCACTGACCGGATTAATGTCAGCTAAGAAGATGCTCATCTACGCATATCATCAGCTTTCGGAACTCATCACTGCATCAGGGATAAACAGAAAAGCTCGCCCTCTTTACAGCATCATGGTGAAACAAATTTGGAGCAGCTTTCTTGTCATTACACTTGTCTAAGTTCCCCGAACTCTAGTAATTTGCAGCTTCTTTCCATTACCTCCTCATTCCTCATCTCTTGAACATTAGCAGGTTCGTTCCATTTACCAACACTCGCATTCCCAGGGTATGACATGATAATGTTGTACATCGTGGCATTTCTGATTGGATACGCCATGACATGTCCTCCTGGTCCCAACCACAAATTCCCGTTTGGTTTCGTCATTAGACGGAGGTTCCTGGATCACAGGTCATGATTTCGGCTGGAATTGTGGCTCTGTGCGCACAGTTTGGAGAATCCGCTGCTTCCACTTCCTTTCTTGCATAATGGCTTTCCTTGTCTTGGAGCGGATACCTACTTCCCCAACTATCAATTCTGCTGTCAATTTCTGGCCCTTTTGTAAGAGAACCGATGACCTGTCTTGTTGACAGTCTCAACTGGATGACCGAGCAAGCTCTCAACACCGATTACAGGGCACCGTCGTATAGAATATTTTGGTAATCGGCGCGATGAATTAATCGATAGCTATCCGTGTCAGCTTTCTTTGCTCCAGTATAAACTAGACCTCAGAGTTACGGGTGTCCATATGTATCACTCATCGCCGGCGTAATTTCCGTCAGTTCAAAATTTTACCGTCTCTATATCTCTTCGCGTGCATCCTCTTTGGCCAAACCACCTTCTCGAGAAAGTTCTCCTCTAATCCATACTCTTTCAGGATCCACGAGCTGTTTAGAAGAATCTGTATTCCGGCTCCAACATCATTTAGTTGGGATGCAGCTTCCACCACGGGAACTTGGTGACCTTTTCGTCGTAGTGCAATAGCAGCTCCTAGACCACTAAGTCCTGCTCCGCAGATGAGGATATCGGACTTCTTCGTCATGTTCGATGATCTCCAAGTCTCAATCAAGCTGCAGCGAAAAAGGGAATTCTTTGTTAGTAGTACTGAGGAGAGAAGGTCAAGTGCTTATATATTACAATCATTTCCCCCTGAATTCACCTACCCACGTCAATGCCACTTCTGGTCGAAGGTCAGATTATACGGAAACTTTCACACGGTACAGGTACTTTGTAAGATGTCTCGAATCTCGATGAGTTTAGCTTTCGAGGGACTTTGAGCTAAGAATGAGGGGGTTAGATTTGCACCAATTGCGAAGCAGGCACTTGCTTCCCCGCTTCGGTTCGTCGGACTCTAGATCTTCTTTCCGAGATCTTTCGAAAGTTTAGCTCTCAACTTTCCTTAACTTATATTGACGGAGAATTCTTCAGACTGTTTTATCTCTATTTCATTCTCGGGTTGGTGATGCTCAAGTCAAATCTTACAAGTAAGTTCGTCGAGCTGGCAGTATAATAATCGACTAGTTTGTCACCCCCTCGAAATATTGGTCAGTAATTCGGAGTCTTTCTACGAGATTTAGTAATGAGGCGATCTTCAATCAAGTACCTGTGGTGCGTGCGGTATACCCCAACCGTAAGGACGACTAAGAATAACTTTCTTATTGAAGGTGCCGCACTGCCGAGGGTCTGGCCAAATCTCATTTTGGTATTAGACGAAGGTATCTCACTTATGTATATCAAATCAGGTGATTACTTTTCACGCCGACGGCTTTCTCCATCTCATGTCTCACTATTCTGTACTTGTTGCGCGCATGCCTACATTCCCTTTGCTTTTTCTCCCTGCCAAGAACCGCTTCTCGATATGAGGCGCCTTTGGAATACTGACACTGGTTACTGACAAGCCTTTTTCCAAAAAATTGGACCAACAGTTTCCTAATGTTGCGTTGGCATGGGGCTGGATGCATCCTTTCGGACTTTACGAAGTACCCAGCTTTCTGTGAGGTATATCTTCCCTGTGCCTGCCTGTACCCTTCTCATTTCAGCTCTTGTAACTTTTCACCTCTCTGCCAATCTCCCCAGCTACCAAACGCACCAAAAGACTTCAAAACAAAAGAAACAATTCCCCATCAAGCATCAAGCATCATCATGCTATCATCCAGACTCAGAACCTTCTGCCTCCTCCTCTTCTCCCTCCACGGTGTCCTGTAAGTCCCCTCTTCTCCAATACCACCAATTTCTATTCTGCATCATGACAAAAATGAATCACAGCAGATCTAACATCCTCAAAGCGCACTTCCCACTCCAGTCCCAGCCGAAGTCAACATCGAAGAGAGAATCGTCATCGGGTCGAAGACCCCACATGGGCCTACAACAAATGGAGGCGGCTTGTGGAGCGGCAAGGAATGAGCGGAGGGGGGAGAGAATCAGGGGGAGGGGTCTGTTTCGTGTTGGGTAAATATTTGCTCTTTCAGCGACCTGACGATACATGGCTCAAGTGGTTGCGGGGTTGTTTACCATATGCTGGCTTCTCGTCACCAAATTGACCGTTTCTCTCCTTCCTATGCTTTAAGCCTTTTCGAATATTCAGATTATCATAATTATCAGGAAACCTATGGATATTACGTTAAATTCGATCAATAACTTGTGACAGCTGGAAAGGCTCCGAAGGCCTAGGTTTGAGAGTCTAGAGATGAGTTTGAGCAGAACAAGGGTGGCCAATTCAAAATAAAACGGATTTTGGGAAAATTATACCGATCGCAGATGATGATGTGCCTCTCCCTGACCAAAGTAAAATCCGTGAGCATTTGACCTCGAGGTAAATACGTGTTGACGACAACTTCAAAAACTACGGGACCAAGGTAATCTTGAAGATCTTAGAGTCAAACAGAACCTGGAGGCAAAGTTCCCAGGTTTAAGTGGAGCTCGCTTAGTCCTTGCATAGATGGCATGCTTCTCCCTAGCTTTCCACCGACATCACCATCCTCTCGAAATTCCTAATTCACCTTTTCCATCAAAAACTCTTCTTTCTCTTGAAATCTTTGACTTTGTCATTGATCTCAAGATTTTTTCATTTCTTTATTAGCGTCTAGGTATTTCAGTTACCTAGTTCAGTATTCAGTGGTGTGTTGACTCGTCGACTCCGTTCACCTCCACAAAACATCTGCAAGACTGCATCTCAAACCCAGCAACAGATCGGATAGAGTCATTAGAAGATACCTAGCTAGTGCAAGATGTCTTATAGGGTTGGTAAGTCAATATCCTAGTTACTGGCCTTGTTTTCTACCTTTTGTATCCATTATCGTGTCACGTTCGATCTACTCGCCTCGAGAAAGATCGAGTCAACAAATCCCTGACCTTACGTTTATATATCTCACTTAGGCAGCTCTACTAATATCCACCTAGAGATATCCTCATCCAGCCGCGCTGGCTGCAAGCAAACCGAATGCAAGAGCTTCGGACTTACCATTGACAAGGACGAGCTCCGCCTTGGTAGCTGGGTCGAGTTCCCCACTGGTGGAAGCTGGCAATGGCGTCACTGGTAAGTCTCAAGCACCTTTCTCCCTTCAGAATATTAACTCCATTCAGGGGTTGTGTCACTGGCAAGATCCTCGAAAACATCCGCAAGAGCATTGAAGACCCCTCTTCCCCTGGCCAATACCGCTGGGACATGCTGGATGGCCTCATGGACACTGGCAAGAACGACCTCAGCCACCACCCCGATCTCCAAGCCAAAGTCCAGAAAGCCATCACCCAAGGTCACCTCGATGCTGATGATTTCAATGGCGTAAGTGCCTCCCAACACCTTACTTCCCCCATCACTAAAACGAAATACAGGAGGCAGATATGAACAAGCTCGGTGAGAGCGGCCTCTATACCGCAGCTTCTAAGAAGCGTATGCGCGAAGAGAAAGCCCAGCGCACGCACGAGATCAACGAATTCACGGAGAAGCTTGCAAACATGATGACCGAGCGTGATGCTTTGCTTGCAAAGGGCGAGTCTACCAAGAAGATTGACGTCCAGGTTGAGTCTATGCGTGGCGAGATCGAGGAGCATGAGGCTGCTGAGATGATGGATACGTCTGCTCCGAAGCGGATTAAGGTTGATCCACCGGTGAAGAAGCCTGCTGTCAAGAAGAGTGGTAGGAAGGCCAAGAAGGCCAAGAAGGCCAAGGATACTGATGAAGACGAGGGTATGGATGGTACCGAGGAGCCTGTTGCAGCCGCACCACTCACCAAGAGACAACTCGCTACGAAAGCCAAGAAAGACTCTGCAGCTAGAATCAAGGGCGAGGAAGACGCTAACGGCGAGACTGTTGCTGCAACTCTTCCTACCAAGAAGCGTGCTGCCCCAAAGAAAGCTACTCTTAAGACCACTGAGGTTGCCGAAGTCACGGGCGAGGAAGCTAGTGATGGCGAGCCCGCTCCCAAGAAGCGTGCTGCTCCTAAGGCCGCTCCTATGAAAGCCACCCGCAAAGCCACCTCTACTAAAGCCGAGATCAAGGATGAGGGAGACTCCGATGGTGAGCCTGCCTCCAAGAAGCGTGCTTCTACTAAGAAATTCGCTCTTAACAAGATCGTTCCAAAGAAGGTTGTGAAAGCTGAGGATGAAGTCAAGGATAAGGGAGACTCCGATGGTGAACTTGATCCCAAGAAGTGTGCTCCTACTAAGAAAGCCACTCTTAACAAGATTGTTTCAAAGAAGGCTGTCCTCAAGAAAGCTACAAAAGCTGAGGTTGAGGTCAAGGATGAGCTAACTGACAAAGTCAAGATGCCTGATTTGACTCAATCCTCGGAGCAAGTTGCGAGAGAGGGCACTGATCTCACTAGTCCTGAGGAGAATGGCGAGACTGTTGTTGTTGATGCAGAGAAAGTTGCTGAAGATGAGCCTGCTATTACCACAGGTCGTGTTTCTCGCAGCCGCACTTCTTCCAAGAAAACGATTGCAGCTTAGATATCTTACCTCGGCTCGTCTCTCTTTGTGGTACGGATTTTAGCATGGCGTTCAAGGGGTTACTTTGATTTCTTCTCTGGTACCTCGATTTCGCTATGGGAGGGTGTACCCCGTAGGAGTAGTGGGATGGGGCTTTTACGGTATGGAATGGGATGAATACAAACCAGGTGATCAAATGGAAAATGGGATGGAAAGCTTCTGCTTCTAGCTATCTTTTCAGATAGATACTCAAGTAGCTGAGACCTTCAGATGGAAATAAAGAAACTTGCTCTCCTATTTTGACCTTCCCCGCTAGATTTCCACTCCTAGCCGTTCGAGAATGGATGCTACAGTTTACTGAAGTTGC
Organism: Bryoglossum gracile; assembly: GCA_037952635.1. Classification (NCBI taxonomy): domain Eukaryota; kingdom Fungi; phylum Ascomycota; class Leotiomycetes; order Helotiales; family Bryoglossaceae; genus Bryoglossum; species Bryoglossum gracile. The sequence continues at coordinate 215,826 of JAPZPB010000004.1, read as the reverse complement.
TAGCGTAGAAAAGGTTAGTCCCTAACCATCCAAGCGTCTCACACAAGTTAATAACATTATCAAAATATGATAGCTTTTTAGGAAGACCTGCTTACAAAGTTATGCTCATGACTATTCCTCATAATCAACCAATGAAAAAATATTAACATTAGAGGTCAATTAGAGAATCTCAATATCAGGGGATAAAAAACCGGCAAACTTGCCCTCGTATTCTGCATTCTCCTTCAACCTAGCTCTACCAATTTTCTCTGTACAGTATAATACCTCCATCACCCAACCCCGAAGAGAATACCTAGCTCTGCTCAGTACCTAAGCTATGGTCACAGCCATCTCCCGAACCTTTCTCCCCACTACTGCTCTGCTGAGTCTTTCTTCACCGGGGCAAAAGTCTTCGGGGGACAAATCTGCCTCGTAGTCTTATACCAGAATCAAGCCCTATTTCATCATCCGAATCAGTCTCCCATCCGCCCAACGGTATGCCATTAGCCGCTATAGCTATAAACTCATGAACCAACTGCCACATCACCCAAGAGCGAATTTTGACCTCCGCCGGGCCTCCAACCGTGTACACAGTCCTCTCTAATATCGAGGCCGGTGTCTCCACTGAAAATCCGAATGCCGCAGTAATTGATTCGCTCAGCCCGTCGTCGGTGAAGCGGAGAGTTGCGCCTGTTTGATGCGCTTCCAATATGATCGCAAGATTAGTTTGTAAGCTGTTGCAGCTTTGTCGTCTCCATATAATTCTTCCGGGCACATCCTTCTGACGGTGGTGTTCTGGGGATCATCCTTTGACTAGAACGAGGGAATATCGAGGCCCTCACTTTCGTTATTCTTATAAGTAGGTCTGCCTGTTTCCTCAAATATGTTTCGCGGGGTGATTAAAATAGTGTCCATAGGATTGCGGCTCGCAGTTCACACTTGATATAACTGGCATCGTGGGACAATGGAGGCAGTCCTAGCTAGAAAGTGTTGGTTCTTCAAATAAACTCAAATAAGAATCAGAAAGGGGTTTTGTGTAATTTAAGTAACCAGGACGAGTACGTAGAGCAATTCCAAGGAGACTTGTATTCCTGAGGGGCGTCTGTTTTGACTGACGCCCCTGTAGCAAGTCGACAACAAATGCCTCTAACGCTACTATTCCAGCTAACGCTTTTCTGTCAAATTACCAACAGACGCCTCTATCGCATAACTCGAAGGACATCTGAGATCTCTATCCTAATAAATACCTCAATCTCAATCGGCAACACTATTGCAACAGACCTTTTTTACTAGTAACTCGTAAGTAAATAGATGCCTATAGTGCGACCAACGCCTCAAAAGGCCTTGAACTTAAAGACTTAACTTGAATATTTACACCGTCCTGAGTATTCAAATCAGGCCAGGTGAGCCTTTTCCTTTGGAAATGTTTTACTTTTGCATAAACTCACTACGAGATCCCATTCACAGCTTATTATCCAGCTTTCTCATCCTTCATATCCTTTCATTTCTACATGCTCACTGCCCAGTACGCATCTCATTTTTCGGCCTGCTCGACAATCTCCAGAAACCCCTTCCTCACTTCCCCCTCGCTCTCACCCCACGCCCTCTCGATCTTCCCGCCCGCCCATTCAATCCACTCATAACTCCCCCCAAACCCCTTCTTATTCCCTCCTTTCTTTAGCGATAGCCCAAGTCCATCACTGCCATCTCCACCGAGCTCATCCATCAACACCTGAGTAATCCCCGACCACGTCAATGTCAACTTCATACCTTCCATCAAGATCGCACCTAAAGGATTCGAAGCTCTCCTTGTTAGAGATTCAAGGTTGATAGCTAGCTGCTTGCTTTCACTTCCATCTGGCGACGAGCGCCTCACTATATTAGGCTTAGATGTCAACTCCCATCCCCCTTCATTGACGTCTTCCATTTCCGATTTCCTGTCTGGGGCAAGAAAACGAGCTAAAGTGCAAGACGTGACGTAAAGCACATACTCCTTTAACATCGGGAAATTGCTTAACATGGGGGGCGGAGGACAGATATCTCGAATCGGACTCTCGGCGACGGAGAGGTGGAAGGTGCAGCTCGGGGGGAAGAGAGAGGTGCGTGCTACCACGGTGAGTTTCAGGGAGGAGAGAGAGAAAATGGTTATGGCTTCGAGGCGGTCGATGAGCGAGAGGACAGTCTTTTCGGCCTGTTCGAGCTGGGTGGAGTGAGAATGGGGTGTGGAGGTCATGATGAAGGAAGCGGCGAGGGAAGCGGATGAGAGGGTGGAGGTTATGAGCGAGAAGAGGGTGTGCAGTTGGGACATGGTGTGCTGGTGCGCGATGCGGTTAAGGAGGCCGCGGAGGAGGATGTAGGGCGCGATTATCTTTTTGGCACCGGAGATGGGGGAGGGGGTTTGAGTGCGCCGGCGGTGGGTTTGGCGGTGGGCGTAGCTAAGGAGGAGGTGGAGGGAGAGATAAATTCCTTCAGCAATGTTAGAATCCGGGCCGGCTGAGGCAGCGCTGAAGAGGGTGAGAGGGACGAGCTCGAGAACAGCGGTTTTAGTATCGGAGACGGGGAAGACAAGGGTTTCGTCCCTGGATTCCACTCCTAAGGCTAACAGCTGACGAGCTTCCCGATGGAGCTCTTGCCATAGCTCTTCGGCAAATATGGCGTTGCGAGCTTGGAGAATCAGCTGCTCAACGGGAGCTCCCTCTGGAGCTGTAGCTGTGATATTAGTGCAGCCTGTTTCTTCGCCATTGACTTGAATTCGAACTCTGAGACTCCGAGGCTGTCCAGACCTCCCTTGGTCCAGAGTCAGATTCCCCTCATCGTCCCGTCTCAGTGCAGCAAGACTTCGATTCCTGAAAGCTGGGGCAGCTTCTGAAAACCCAAATCTGACTCCGAGAGTATGCTTCTCATTAGGCAGTCGACATACAGCCCATCCACCTTCACTAATGGCCAAGACTTGCTGCCAGTATTTGGTTTCCAGGGCGATCTCGTTCTCGAGTCTAGTAGCAGCTGCGAGAATCGTATCGACCGACTTATTTATATTTTGTTGCTTCCAAGAGACAGCGATCTGCTTGTCATCCTTCTTCTGTGCTTCTGTAGTTCTGACAGCATGTATCTTGTCCGCCCCCAAAGTACCCATTCCTATCAAGTTTCGCAGGTCTGGATGTATGGTCGAGCCGGCTACATTTGGGGCGCTTTTCGAAAGTAGGAGGGAGACGAATTCCAGGGCAAGCTCGGCGGCTTGCTTAGCTTCCCTGCAATTTTGTTAATAGAGCTCGACATGAACGGCTATCCACTTACTTGACATGTTCAAGCATCTCCTTCTTCGCAGTCATGAGTTCCTCCAATTTGTCAGGCGTTTCCTCCACCTCTTCCTCGCTGGATTGATCATCGTCCCCATTCCGTGCTTCTGCCTCGGCGATCTCCTGCCTTAAGCTCTCCTCTGTGATATTCTGAAAACCGCCCCTTTCAAAGTTGATGCGCTGGATGAGGGTGGAGAGATTGCTGGAAACATTGTTCGTAGATGAGGGCTGGGCTCGCATTGATATGGGGAAATCCCCTGGAATAGAGCCCATTGTGTTGAGTTTCCTTTTGGTTCTGCGGAAGCTGCTGGTAGGTAGATCTATGGTGCAGAAGCTATGGCAAATCTGGCTGTCTCTCTGGCCGCAAGGAATCTAATGTCATATGCTAAACCCAAGAATGTGGTACTGGAGGAGTTAGCAGGGCTGCACTGGTAATCTCGGTGTTGTTGAATCTCCATCCACTTTTGAAATCGAGATTCACTCTGTACAGTACCTTTGAACTTCCCGCAACGAAACAGCCATAAAGCCTTCACCTCTTCCTTAACCTCTCAACTCCGCAAACTCACAACCAGCAATGCTAAGTTGGGCTCTGCGTGTTCTGCTTCTGCTTGCTTGCCTCAATGTCCTTTCGACTGTCTGGTCATCGTCATACTCGTTCCTAGATATAGACAGTTAAAGACCTATAATGTTACTCGAAGTTCATATGCAGTTGCATACAGCATAATACACGAATTGACCGCAACAAATAGATTGCAATATCCACACCGGTCTATTGTTTTGAGAGAAGGCTGCACGCTGCGTTGAAGATGGCATTGAAGATGAAGGCCCACTAGGAAGGGACTGAGGTCGGAGGACGGAGGACGGATGCCGTACGAAGGTAAGGCGCCGGGTAAGGCCGCAATAGGCTTAACCTCGGGCGCGATAAGGATGCTGGGCGATAAAGCTCTGTTCTTGCCGTGTCATGTCCCACACTCAACTCTTTTCTTTTTACTCCGCCCCAGTCAGGACCCCGCGTCATTGCTCCGAAAAACACCTCAAGTTAGACTCTGCTGCTGCAGGAATCAAATCTCTCATACTTACCTATTTCTATTCCACCCTTCCTATACTTATTCTCCTAAATCGCTTACTCAATTCTCTTATCTCGAAACCTCGACATCAGAATGGCCTTACCAGAACACCCACCACCCCCGGAGGGGAAGCTTCGCCGAATTGGTATGATGACCAGTGGTGGAGATTCCCCGGGAATGAACGGAGCGATTCGAGCAGTTGTCCGTATGGCAATTGAGAAGAAGTGCGAAGTTTTCTGTATCTACGAAGGATATGAGGGTCTTGTCCAGGGCAAGAACTTCATCAAGAAGTTTGAATGGTCTGACGTACGTGGATGGCTCTCTGAGGGAGGAACTTTGATAGGCACAGCAAGATGTATGGCCTTCTACGAACGTCCCGGCAGACTCAAGGCAGCAAAGAATATGGTCCTCAATGGTATCGATGCATTGATTATCTGCGGTGGTGATGGCTCACTTACTGGTGCTGATAAATTCAGATCGGAGTGGCCGGGCCTCATCAAGGAATTGGTCGATACGAAGGAATTGACTGCTGAGCAAGTAGCTCCTTTTACACATCTCAACATTGTTGGCCTTGTTGGATCTATCGACAATGACATGTCTGGAACCGATGCTACAATTGGTTGTTACTCAGCCTTGGCAAGAATTTGTGAGATGGTGGACTATATTGAAGCTACGGCCTCATCACACTCCCGAGCTTTTGTTATTGAGGTTATGGGCAGACACTGCGGATGGTTGGCGCTCATGGCAGGTGTAGCTACAGGAGCAGATTTCGTCTTCATCCCAGAGAAGCCTCGCGCCGAGCACTGGAGAGAGGAGATGTGCAAGATTGTTGCAAAGGTGGGAATAGCATTCTTAGCTCTAATTTGCGAAACAACTAACACGGCTATAGCACCGCCAAATTGGCAAGAGGAAGACCATCGTCATTGTCGCAGAGGGAGCCCATGATCAAGAAGGAAACAAGATCTCGCCTGAGATGATCAAGGACCTACTCGCAGATAAAAACGGGTTGGCCCTCGATACCCGCATTACCACCCTCGGCCACGTCCAGAGAGGAGGCACCGCCTGTGCATATGACCGATACCTTGCTACACTCCAAGGTGTTGAGGCTGTCAACGCAGTGCTCGACGCAACCCCAGAAACACCCACCCCGTTCATCGCGATCAACGAGAACAAGATTACCCGAAAACCCTTAGTCCAAGCTGTTATAGACACAAAGGAGGTTGCCAAAGCCATTGAGGCGCGCGATTTTGATAGGGCTATGAGCTTGAGAGATACTGAGTTTTCGGATATCTATAACTCATACATGACTACAACTGCTACTGATCTAAATGATGCTATGAAACTTCCTCCTCAAAAGGTAAGAAATAGCCCTCATACCCCATTACGCCTTACATCTTTATCCTATTCTTCACTCACACTTCTCAGCGCATGCGTATTGCAATCATCCATGTTGGTGCCCCAGCTGGTGGTGTCAACGCGGCAACCCGAGCCGCAGTCGCCTACTGTCTAACTCGTGGTCACACTCCGCTTGCTATTCACAATGGCTTCGCCGGTTTCGCCCGCCACCACGACGACAAACCCGTTGGCTCCATACGCGAATTCGAATGGCTCGAAGTCGACAACTGGGCCTCCAAAGGCGGTTCAGAAATCGGCATGAACCGCGAACTCCCTAGCGAAGCTGGCCTCGACCACATCGCCAATCTCTTCAAGAAATACTGCATCGACGGCCTCTTCATCATCGGCGGCTTCGAAGCCTTCCACTCCCTCTCCCAACTCCGTCTTGCCAGGCAAAAATACTCTTCCTTCTGCATCCCAATGGTTCTCCTCCCCGCCACTGTCTCCAACAACGTCCCCGGCACCGAATACTCCCTCGGCTCCGACACCTGCCTCAATGAACTTGTCAGATACTGCGACACAATCAAGCAATCTGCCTCTGCCTCCCGCCGCCGCGTCTTCGTCATCGAAACCCAAGGCGGCCGCTCCGGCTACATCGCCACGCTCGCCGGTCTCGCGGTGGGTGCCACCGCCGTCTACACTCCCGAAGAAGGCATCGGAATCGAAATGCTGGCTGCCGACATTAAACACCTCAAAGATGTGTTCGGCAAAGACTCTGGACAATCCCGTGCTGGCCGCCTTATTCTCGTTAATGAGAAAGCGAGTAAGATTTATAACGCGAGACTGATTGCAGATATGATTCGAGAGGAGGCATCCAACCGCTTCGAATCCCGCGACTCCATCCCTGGCCACGTGCAACAAGGCGGTGTCCCCTCAGCTATGGATCGTTGCCGTGCCGTCCGTCTCGCTATTAAGTGTATCGAGCACATCGAGAAATTCGAAGACCGTTCCGATACGACCATCGTGAACGATCCCCAGAGCTCAACCGTGATTGGCATCAAAGGTGCTTCAGTAGTGCTCAGCTCAATGGAAGAAGTCGAGGATAACGAGACGGATTGGGCGAACAGAAGACCAAGCCAGGAATTCTGGCTCGAGTTGCGGAAGATGGTTGATGTGTTGAGCGGGAGACCAGATGTGCCGAAACCAGACAGCCCATTAACCGGCTGGAAAGCTAAGGATACGAAGAGGGGTTTGGATTGAAAGGATGGATATTAGGCGAGCTGAGTATTCGGGAATTCCTGAATATTCAGGAGTTCTTGAGTATTTGGGAAGTCTTGGACATTCTAGAATTTTTGGGTTTCTAGGATGCCTGGGATGCCTGTCTTGATTATTCAAGAAGTCTCGACTACTAGAGAAGTCATCAATTTGAAGGAAGTCTCTGATAATCAACACAGCTTAGTGTTCCAGATTTCCAAGTTTTGAATACTCCAGAAGTCTTCAATATTCATAGATTCTTCAATAGTCCTGCGGATGTGAGTAATCTTTAGAAGCTCCTGCGACGTGCAGCAAAGCCAGCTTGACTTGACCCCATGGGGCTGTTGGTACTTACAAAATGGCGAGCGCTATTATCCGATTGAGGCTCTGTATCATCCCATAATACACCGTCCAGGTGGAATATGCCTAGGTTGGTGTCGGCGTCCGAGTAAGAACTGTAGAGCACAAAATCATCAGGGTAGAATGAGAGTCTTGAATGCTGTGGTTGGAACCTGGGATGGCCGTTCGGCTCGGAGGCCTGAGGTGGAGTTGAGGTGAGACGAAGAGAGGGGGATGAATTCTTATATGACTTCCGTTGCCCGAGGGGTCTGGGAGGTATTTGCATATCATCCTCACTGTTTGATATTTCGTGGTAGCTCTGTGGCGGGAAAGTCGGTCAATTGATGTTGATAATTTGCTGCTCCGGCGTCTAATCGAGGAATACCTTCTGGCCAGTTTCTCTACTTCCGACTCGCCAGGGTGAAATTTCTGCTATATAGTGCCGATATGCTCTTGAGTATTCTCCTTGTAGCGTAGATCTGTGTTGTGGACTGGCAGAAGAGCCAACCGCTGTGTCTCCGTGATATGCAGGAACCAAAGGTCCTTCTCATCATCAAGAAGGTCTGAAACGTCTTTGTCGAATATCCACTGAGCATCAGAATTTTTCGAGGATGATCAGCAGGCGGGATCGCAATACTCAGATATCCGTCTTCGGCTCTAACCGGACAGAGATCAATACACGTTACAAGTACGGCTGGATAGACTTTCCACAATCGCGCAGTTGTGGTTGAAGTATAGAGGCCGGTTAAGGACTACCACGTACTGTACTTGTACAACAATCAGCGCACTCTCGACTCACCCCATTGGGTCGAAACTAGCAACCTTGATAGAAGCGGCGAGGATCTCGGCCACAAGTCCTTGAGAAAATAAGGTGCCAAAATTCAGTCCGTTCTAATAACGGACGCCCAAGATCATATTGGAGATATATTGAGATGGCCCCGAGCGTTGAGTCAAAGCACCGAAGTTCTTCAGCTCCCTCCAACAGTCTTGCAGAAGATGTCCTTCCGAGACCAGCGAGGTAAGTATGCCCGCAAAACCTCTAGTAATGATGTGCAACTCCAGAAATTGCAGGGAGGCTGTCCATTTTGCGAGTTAATCCCAAAGCTGGATAGTATTCGGTGGTTTGGTAGATCCATTGTTTCCCGAAAAACATTACTGGACTTAGTGATAATACCTCGCGCGAGGTCTGGCGTCGAGTACGATGGCTTAACTCAAAATCAAAAGAGTGGCCTGACCGAAAGCACATTTCTATAGCATGTCGGTGGGAGTAATTTCCCGGGATTTTGCTGGGGATTGGGTTAGAAGTTGGTATGATCTATGAAGAATGAGAGCTTTGAAACACGTGCGATTCTGCTGCAAGCCTAGATAGCGAGGGGATATGGCTTCTCCTTGGGAAATCCAGGCCCCCGTGTTAAGTATTGACTTTTCAATGTGCCCCAGAACGGTTTTTGCGGTGGTTGTCGTGAAATACAGTATCGGGTTCAGGCTGATCCAAGATGAGTCTGTAGTAGAATGGCGTTTCTTTGTCCAAGTGATTTCTATCCGCAAAAATACTTCGCGAGCTTCCGTTACCAGCACCAAGAGTAAGCCAGGCAGCCTTGTAGTAAAAGTCCATTTTCGCTGATTCTTCTTCTCATTCCTACGCCGAGTCTTTTTAGATGCATAATGAATTTATCCAGATGAATTGTAAACCCAGCGAGCAAGTGATGTGGGTGTCATCCTGGAAAGATTGAGGAATATCACTTGACAGGGTTCTTTCTAATCGTTCTGACATATTTGCAGTTGATGTGACCGGTGTGTACTTTGTTATTTCCCATCGATGACTCGAGATGTTTTCCTTGGACTGGCAATTTCGTTGGGTGACCCATTGAGAAAGGCTATCAGGCGGATACTGAGATTTTCGTCCAACCCGATTTCAACCAAGCGCTTTGGCAGGTCGTTGTAAAAGCTTTAATATCCCTGGCCCATGCCACAATTAGCTCTTAAATACCCACCGACCTACTCTTCAGCCAAGGACCACTTTATCAATGTCTTCGCAAGAGGATTAGGAATTCTATCCTAAGACGATGAGCAAGTCGACGACCAGAAATAAATCATGCCACTCTACAGCGTAAAGATATAATCAGATCTGAGGAAAAGATACTCCTTTTGGGCTAGCATCCCACGAATATGCTTTTGTTCTGACCATAATTCGTGTACAGGCTGGCTTCGTTGGTACCGAGTTCCCCGACATGAAGTTGAACATGAACATGGTCGTCTGGTGGCTGGTCCAATCGACCCTTCCAACGGAGAACTACAGCTATAGACCTGTCTGGAGGCAGAATACTATACGGACGAGCGAATGACGCGCAAAGACCGGAGCCAGCTTCATCAGATTCAATCAGGGCGGTCCCAGACTGGTGGTGGGCATAGCCGCTAGGCGACATCATTGTCTCGACTTTGATACCCCTACACACATTGCATCTAGTCCCATCTTCATACAGGAATATGCTCTTTTTGGGAAGCAGCAGCGTCAATATCGAAGCAGACGCCCCAGGCAGAATCCGGAGAGACTGAGAAACTAGACCGTCCTCGTTCAGATGGGGACCCCCGGTTTAGTGTATGGGAAAGTCGAATCCATCGCTGTTTCTCAGTCTTCAAAGGTCCCGATAGGCTCCACCTACTCGGTCTAGTGAAAGTGGCGAGACTACGAGACTGCGTGTTGAAGTGTGAGTAATTGGAGATACAAGAATGGAATCTGTATCGGTACAGTTTTGAGGACTGGCTGGAGAGCTAAAAAAATATTCGGGGGTTCGTATTTTTCGGCGAGGCATCTGCTTCGCCACTGTATGCAATATGATACCAGTATTAATTAACCAATCGCCCCATCCCTACGCCATCAAACATAGGCAACATGAAAGTTTCCAGTCTCTCATCGTCCACCATCATCTTGTTGAAAATCTTGAGCGTTTCGATATCTTTGTCTTTCCACAGCTTCTTGGCTGCTTCCATCTCGCCGCCCTTCGTCTCACTATTGGATGATTCCTCGGCCTGAATTCCGGGCTTCAGTTCTTTGTTGAACTCGGCATTGCGTTTCTTGGCCCAAGGATTTGCATCGCTCGAATCAGCAACTAGGCCTCGGCGCAGGGTATTGTCAGCCAGAATAAGCCCATCCACTTTCAGCAGGCGGGTTTGGGCCGCTCCTGGAGAGGCTGGTGAGAGTGATAGAATTTGGGAGAGATACGTGGGGTAGGAGGATTTGTCCGCATCGATGAAGATCATATCATAGGGCTTCTTGAGAGTTTTGGCTAGCTTTTCGAGGCTTGAGAAAGTCAGCCTGTGAGTTGGATGAGAAAATAGAAGAGGTGAACGTACGATTCCCTAGCATCCCCAACAATGACCTCAATGTTCTTGATCCCATTCTTGGCAAATGTCTCCTTGGCAATGGCAGCGTATTCAGGAGAGAATTCAAGAGTCGTCACATGACCATCGGGACCAACAGCATGACTCCATCCCATCGTTGAGAATCCGATGAAGGTGCCGATCTCAAGGACTGTATGTAATTTTTAGCATGCGATTAATTCTGAATGTATTTGTCTGCCACATAACGAGAGAAAAAAGAACGCGGCTGGAGCATGGAGTTAATGGAAGGCACACAGGAGTATTGGGAAACCACCCAAGAAGAGATTCGTGGTCTAGCAGAGTCTGGCAAAAAGGGGCTTCAGCTACTCAATAGATAAATAAATGGTAGAATAAATAGACTTCTATCTTGTCAATAGACGCGTGTAAAATGAAGAAGACGGGAATGGTATGACAACATGAATGCTACACTGAATGACGCAGCAAAACATCACTCAACATGCTCACTTCTCTTTGCCCCGAAAGCCCTCGCCATCCAAATCTGCCACTTTGCCTGCAAAGGAGAAATCATATAATTGGCCTTCTCTTGAGTAGAGCCCCAAGCATGATGCTCAGTAATGTACTCCGGAAGTTTCGTCGAGTGCTCAAAGGAGTAGTCACTAACAGCAGTGGCGACCTGCTCGTTTGGGTACAATTGGGTATAGTTTTCTTTCATTATGGGCTTTCTGACCCTGAAATTAAGAAGAATTCGAAATTGGACAACAGAATGAAGACTGCTGGAAAGTTGTGATAATAACGTGTAGTACTTGGGACTTGTGCAACGTGTGACAAGCGATGGATGGATACTGATACTGGTAGCCGAACTGGACCGGACAGGGGTCTCGGCGGTGAGACTACCTCGAACCTCTCGCCCTTAAACTCTTTCCTCACCTACAACAAATTACTGCAAATGGTATCAGCCAATATACAAACTCGAAATTGAATCCTCGTGCAAACTGAATACATCCAAATAGTATTTGGAAATAAAGAGAGCACGAACGACGGCCAGGAGACAGGAAAAATGACGACAAGGTACCGAGTCGAATGTGAGGCTTGGCCTGTGGCAGTTACTTGCTTGCTCTCGAGCTATAGCTGATATTGGGATATAGATGCACTCAAAACGCATCGAAGAGATCAATTTATAGGTATTTGGATCCCCTTTTCTCATACCAGACTCCCAGAATTTCCAAAATCCCGAGTCCAAGTATTTTGTTTCTCAACAGATCAGCCACTGGAAACGTTGAGTTGAAGACCTCGCTGACGGTATATCAGAATGGATCAAGGGACTGCTTGCTGTGCCTTTTGTGTTGCACTCGCAGCCAACTGGTGTGTTTGAGACGAGGAGCAGTACGGTTCAACAAATGGCGGAAGGGGCTCACCGGAGGTATGCGGAGATCATGCAGGATGTTGAGGATATGATTGATGATCACAGTGAGTAATTGATCTTCCACATTTGGGTTTTTACAAAATCTTCAAAGTGGTACCAAGTGGATTTTCGGTAGTTTGGAGACGGTCTGGTGCTCAGTGGTGCTACAATGCCAGCTGTTGTTGAGGTCTGGATGTCTGGGCTGGCGATCAGAGCCGGCTAAATTCTTTCTCCCACGCGGTCATAAATCAATGCCGCTTCTCTATTTGGTGTATTTGTCACAAAACCTTATTTTTATGATGTCGCTCATTCACTATAATCCGCTGTTCTATCTCATTCTTCATTATCCTCGCTTCCTTTGGTACTTCACTTAAGTACTTACTTGTCAATCTCTAGTTGAACATCAAAAAGTCGGTCTGCAAGGCCAATCCAAACTCAAGCTCCTCGTCCCCAGTATCGGTACTTTTTTCACACGTCTTCCTCTCGCAGCTGCGTTCAGATACCAAGATAAAAAGCGTTTCATATCCTCGAGACGTTTCGTGCCACCGTCTTTCAACGATATTCGTCTCATTTTGAATACGGCTCAACTCATGGGCGTGACAGCTGCTGGTCATCTAGATCTTGCTACCTTCGATGGTGATGTTACTCTGTATAAGATTGATTCCACGAATTTTGTTCTTGTCGCACTAATTATTGGATAGATATGATGATGGCGAGAGCCTCGAACCAACAAATCCTGTAATTGAGAGGATAATCAGTAAGCGCTTCCTCGCCATCCGCCTTGCATTCGTTACCCCTCACTCGTTCCCTCCCCTTTAACTCAATCTTACTAGACCTCCTGTCACACGACACCAAAATCGGCATCGTTACCGCCGCCGGCTACACCGAAGCAGAACGCTACTATGGTCGCCTGCACGGCCTCCTCGAAGCCATCAAAGCCAGCACGATCCTCACCTCTTCCCAAAAACATAACATAATAATCATGGGCGGCGAATCCAACTTCCTCTTCACTTACTCCCCCGCCTCGCCTTATCTTCTCTCTCACCTCCCGCGCCGTTCCTGGATTGTGCCCAGCATGTCGACCTGGACCCAGCCCCTCATAACCTCCCTCCTCGACCTTGCCGAATCCTCGCTCCGCGAATGTGTAACAAATCTCTCTCTCCCCGCCACCATCCTCCGCAAAGAACGTGCTGTAGGAATAATTCCCTCTATCCCAGGTTACCATTTCGCGCGCGAATCCCTCGAAGAAACTGTTCTCGTCGTGCAGAAAAAACTCGAAATGAGCATCCCCGGGCGCTCCCTCCCATTCTGCGCTTTCAACGGCGGAAATGATGTTTTCGTCGATATCGGCGACAAATCCTGGGGTGTGTTAGTATGTCAAGAGTATTTCGGGAAGGGACCGAAGGTGTTGGAAGAGGGTGTTTTAGTAGAGGGGAAGGGGGAAGCGATTAGAGGGGAGAGAACGCTGCATGTGGGAGATCAGTTTTTGAGTGCGGGCAGTAACGATTTTAAGGCGAGGGTGGTAGGGACAACGGCTTGGATTGCTAGTCCCAGGGAGACGGTGGAGTTGTTGGATGAGTTGGGAAGTATGATCGCTGATCAAAAAGAAAAGGATCAAGATGATATGGTAGAAGAACTGAAAATGAGAGTTGATGGGTTGTTTGCTAAGCATCCTATTTCGAAAGATGTGTGAGAGATGGAGAGGGGAAGTAAGACTTATGTGTTGCAAGACAAGAGAAGAAATTGTCTGTGATATCTTGATAGTTTAGCGGGCGTGTATCCTTTTAGAGTTCAGTTATTTTTGATACATTTTTAGATGAAAATTGCCCCTTTCAAGAGAACCAGATAGGTCTGTGAAGACTTGAAGACTAAATGGATTCTCGGCTACCCCTAATACTCGCATGACGAGAGGTAGGTAGGTATGATGCAAAGAAACGCCCTTCACTTGGTACAAAACTTCGAGCTATTGGATTCCAAGTTCGCTCTCATTACTTATCTATATGCAACAATCGTCCAAACTCCAACGCTATGCTTTCATCCCATCCTATTACCCAACCCAAAATCTACAACCCTAGCAACGGCACTTTCGAGTACAACTTGTCATACCCCGTCCCAATCCAGCCCTCTGCTTTTCCCCCTCTCGCTACAACCCCCAACCCCCCCGCCATCCACACCAACGCCGCCAATAAAGAAACACCATTAATCGTCCACCATTTCCGCTTAGCTTTCTTATCATTCCCTGTAGGCAACCACCCATTCCACCTCGCCACGCCCCAAACCATATGACCCGCCCCCGTTGCAACCAAAGCCCCATACCCCGTCCACGCCAAAACCGGATGCTTCGCAAACCCATGACTCACAAAACCTAATCCTACGCCCGAACTCCCACCCTCATAAATCCACGGCAACAACCTATTCACAAAAGCATGTCCTAGCACTAGTGGCGTCAACACAAATCCCGACAAACTACTCCAGCTCACTGCAGGCCAGACAGAGACTTTCTGTTGGAGGCGTGAAGAGACCGGTAAGTGGGAAGCGCCGTAGCGAGCCAAATTGGCGTTGCGTCGGTGGATTCGGAGCGCGAGGCCAGAGAGGATGTGTGTTGCGATAGGAAGGGTGATGAGAAGGGGTTCGAGGGGAAATGATTGGTAGTAGGGGCGGGTGAGGAGGAGGTAAGTGTCTGAAGTGGGGACCGAGCGGGTGAGGAGGGGGAGGATGGAAGTGTTTGTGAGGTGGATGGCGGAGTAGATGGTGAATACGTAGGAGGAGTATTTTTGGAGGCGTGTTACTGTTGACATCAGTTTAAGAGGTGGAGAGAGAGGAGATAGGGAGGGGTACGGTAGTAGACAGAAGAGTGACCGCCACTGAGACCTAGTGTTGAGACTTTGGAGAGAGGCGGGGGAGGGGAGGGGAGTTGGTTATCAAGTTCATCTTCGGGAGAGTCGATGGGTGAGGGATCTAGCTGTTGCAGAGAGATGAAAGTGTCTTGAGAGGCCGTTGAAACTCGGCGGTCCATGATGCATGAGTGAGGGGACGTGGTGATGCTGTGCAGCGGTACGAAGGTAACGAGGGTGAGGATTATTTGGTGGTGGAGTTGGGCTAGCCGTGGCATTTAAGCTTATTTTATTGCGAGCTCGGACCACACCTTATTCTTATACTTCGTCCCCCAACTCCAGGACCCCGTTTCAGCCCTTCATCAAGCCACCTGCAGACCTTTTCGTACTGCAAAAATGCCTCCAGTAAGCCTCCCGCCAACCATTCCTTCTATTAAATCTAATGTCCACAGCGCGGGTTCACCAACCCCGCCCCAAAAACCGAGTCCGCCCGCGAAGCCGTCCGCTCCTTCTACTGCGAGCTCTGCTCCAAAGGCTATGCCCGCATGAATGAATATGAAGCCCACCTCTCCTCCTACGATCACTCACACAAACAGCGCTTAAAAGACATGCGACAGCTGTCTAAAGATCCAAACCGTAGCGAGAAAGCGAGGAAACAGGAAAAGAAGGCGGATAGTCAGGGCTTGATCAGTATTAAGATCGGGGAGGAGGGGGCGAAGAAGGGGGGGTTCAAGAAGAGTGGGTTTAAGAGCGCGTTTGTGGCGGTGGGCGGGGGTGACGGTGTGGTTGGGGAAGGGAAGGAAGAGAAGAGGGGTGAGGGGAAGAGCGAGGAGAGAAGGACGGTTGAGGGAGAGAGTGATACTGAGGATGAGGGGTATGAGATGTACGATCCGAAGTATCCTACGGATTGAAATATTTGAGGCACCATGATATATCGTCATGAAGGGGCACACAATAACAGCAAGAATTGCCACCTCCGAAGCTACCATCACGACTTCGGATTTGGTACAAGGATGGCTTGACTGGAGTGTATTTTCAGCTATCCGACTGCTGGACCGCTCTCC
This sequence comes from Bryoglossum gracile, assembly GCA_037952635.1. NCBI lineage: Eukaryota > Fungi > Ascomycota > Leotiomycetes > Helotiales > Bryoglossaceae > Bryoglossum > Bryoglossum gracile. Next base: position 199,914 of record JAPZPB010000004.1, on the reverse strand, counting down.
GGCAGACTCTGCCTAATCGAACTCCAAGATTGGGAATCATTTGGTAGTCAAGGGAAGAATATGTCTGGCTGAAAGACTAAGTAGAAAGAATATCCGGTACTTGGATTGAGGGGGTAATAGTAGCCCAACTCTGGTGCAGAGCAATTTCTCAAGGCAGTCTAGCATTGAGTCGAGCAAGCTAGGTATGCTTACAATACATTTGATTTCACATTCCAAGTTCATAGGGCACGCACCAAAGTCTACCCTGCTAATGACTCCTGAAAATATTTGATGTTATCTAATTGGTTTTCTTGGTAAGGATTCGTTGATCTATGTTTCTAACAGTAGTTAGTTTGATCTTTTCACGCGGCAATTAAGAAAATATGAACAGCGCCTCTATTCATTCCCTTTATACTATTGTATAGTATACTTGTGTAGCATACATACTCTTCAAAATACTGAAGTAGGGCCATTTATGACACAAAGCCCTTATTTCAAACATGTTCCCATGATGTAGATATTTTCATCATTTCATTATGTTACTACACAACAACTCCTATGATAGATATCTGCTTTTGTAGGCATAGTATTGAATTTGCAGCATAGGGTAATGGTGAATCTGTTAATCCTCCCCGGCATTCCCACTCATAGATTTTAATCGAACTTTAAGCATTACTTCCCTCTCTACGTTCCCAGCCTAGTGCAAGTCCTTCTTTTACCCTTCTCTTCAATCACGGGCTACAGTAAAACTTCAAGGCAAGTATATTCAGCAACGGAACGTCCGGGGCATAGCACCAAGTATTTCATAACAACGCTGGAGTTTACAGCGGCAAAGTAGGAGATCTATATGAAGCACACGAAGTTCGTAATTGGGGTCAACAGGTATCCTTTGACTATGTCACAAGCCACCGCCCTAAAAATACAGAGTTGCAGGTCCCCTCATCCTCCCAATACCTCCTACCCCATCGCCCTCAATCTACAACCTTAACATCTTCTTAGCAAAAGCCTCGATGGTGTTCTCATCTGGGAATGCCATCTGCTCCAATTTCAATGCATATGGGGTGGGGACCTCAGCACCAGTGATTCTCTGGGCGGGAGCATCAAGGTAATCGAATGCGTACTCCATGGTCAGGGCAAGGATCTCGGAGCCGACACCGAAAGCGGGGAAACCAGACTCAACGGCTAGGAGACGGTGGGTCTTCTTGACGGACTTGACGATAGCTTCGACGTCAAGGGGTTTGATGGAGCGGAGGTTGACAACTTCGACTTCAACGCCGTATTTCTTCTTCAATGCCTCAGCCGCAATGAGGGATTGACCTACGCAGCGGGAGAGAGTGATGATGGTGAGATCCTTTCCTTCGCGCTCGACTTTGGCCTTGCCGAAGGGAAGAACGAAATCATCCCTTTGGGCGGCCTCGCTCATCGGGAAAACTTGTCCGTACAACAACTCGTTCTCAAGCACGCAGACGGGGTTGGGGTCACGGATAGCAGCCTTCAACAAGCCCTTAGCATCCTCCGCACTCCAGGGAGTGACGACCTTGAGACCAGGTATGCTTCCGTACCACGCCGAGTAATCTTGAGAATGTTGTGCTGCAACACCGGCGGCAAAGCCGTTGGGGCCACGGAAAGTGATGTTGCAGGGTTGGATACCACCGGACATATAGTGTGTCTTTGCGGCAGAGTTGACGATTTGATCTATAGCTTGCATGGCGAAGTTGAAAGTCATGAACTCGCACTGTCCCACTCTCAGCAAATGGCCACTCTCAATTGGGACTTAAAACTTACGACAGGATGTAAACCAGCCAATGCAGATCCAACAGCGAGACCGCAGAATCCTGATTCAGTGATAGGAGTGTCAATAACCCTCTTCTCTCCGAATCTATCCAGTAATCCCTTGGTGACCTTGTATGCACCATTGTATTGAGCTACCTCCTCGCCCATGATGTAGACCTTGGGGTTCAACTCCAATTCTTCCGCCAAAGCTTCATTCAAGGCATCTCGAACTGTATATTCCTTTACACCGCCCTCTTTTGCGTATCCTCTGCTCTGGTCAATCGCTGGCACTCGAGGGAAGGACCGGAAAGAACTTCTGGCAGCGGAAGGCCGTGCTGCGGGAGAGGAAAGGAAACGAGAAGCTGGGCGTAAAATTCGTGACATCTTCGCGGATGGCCACAACGGGAAGAAAATAGAGAGGGTAGGTTGAGGTGATGAAGAATTAACGAGCTGCTTATGAGATCTTAGCACCTTAAATCGGTGTTGGGAACTCTTTAGTCAAGCTTTATATTTTGTTGCGATGCTAGTCCTGTTTAAGTCTAGCGACGGCCCGTCATAGGTGAAGCCGTTGCCCGCTTGAGGCTCTTCAACTCACTAAGACCAGTCCCAAGATCTGATGGAGAATACATTTTTAACTTGAATTTGAACTTTGACATGCAAATCTTCACTTTATTTATTGGGGCAATTCAAAGCATTCCCTTATCTCAACTTCAATTTACCCATGTACCTGATACGCACTTCATGTTATCTATCAATCCTGCTTAGCTTTACTAGATTCACCCACAGCTATTCAGTATCTTGTATTATGACGATGAGTCGGTAAAAATCAAGTAAAAAGTTATTGCTTTCGTTCCCTAGAGGAGTTAGGGACTAATTCAATTTTCATTTCTTTGTTTTGTTAAATGTATGTCAGTCTAGAAATCGAGGAGAACAAACAGACGTCCGAGAGTTAATTAAGTCTATCTAGCAAGGGAGATTCTCAAAACCAAAAGGCCACACTCATCGTTCATATCTTTATTCATTCTATTGTATGTGCAGCCCTATTCCTAACACCTCAAACGACAAAAGAACTCCTGAACCGGCCCTGCTTCCTATCCCAACCCAATGCTGCAAAACCTGAGACTTATTACCAAATCTAAATACCCATAGTGAAGTCGTGCTCGATACCAGGAGTAACACTGGCAATGAACTATTCTTACTTAGCATAGGCTTCAAAGAACATGGTGGAAGCGGACATACCTTCAAGAATACAACCAGATATTGATCTACTCTGATAGCAACCTCATCCTCCGGAGTAGCCTCCGCATCATGTTGAAGAACCTCCCACTCATCATTACCATTACCACCAGCCTTCACACCCTCCTTAGGACCCTTATCATCCAATCCAGTCTTACCAAAATCATCTACCAAACCCTCCATGCCAGCATCCTTGGCACCAGGTGCAATCTTACCCTGCTTCATCTTCTCTCTACGAATCTTGAGGGCAGCATCTGCACGATCAAGAAGCACCTTCATGACACTGGCGTGCTTGCAGGGGTGTACGGAGGCCATCTTGGTGTTGTTATTGAAGTGGGGGAAGTCTTCTAGTGTGACGGTCTTGTCCTTGTAGTCTCCAACGATATCCTCCATCATAAGTGCCGGGGCAAGAGGTTGAGAGTTAGCTCCATAACCAGAGAGGTAGAGGCGGGGAGTCCGGTAATAGGGTGTGTATGCAATGTATAGAGTGTATGTACGTCGGGTTCCAGAATAATGTTAGGAGGAAAAAATTATAAGAAGGGACAGCTGGCACAACTTACGAGTCGGCGCCATCAGCAGTATGGTCTCTGATAATAGCTTGGTCGTCATCATCGTCCTCCATATCTGGAATATCATCTTCATAATCCTCTCTCTCACCCATGTTACCGCTCTCATCTACAGTTCGCACATCCGTAGATCTTGCGACCTGGCTCGCAGCCAAGGCACCAGTTCTCAACCAACCATCCTCATCATCACCCGGCGAGTGTCCACCACTGTTCTTGAAGTCTTCCCCATCACCAACGACTGTCTCATCCTGTCCCGCATCGCCGGCGAAGTTATCGTCAAGTCTGCGATGACATGGAACGTGTCGCGTAACCAGGTACTGCTTGTTCTTTGGTAGATAAGAGACCTGCTTCTCTCCCTCCGCCCAGGCCCAAGTCGGAAACTTGTATACTAGGTAGTCGCCAGCAGCAACGAATTCCTCGGGGGTGATCTGCCCGGTGGATCTGAAGTTCGAGGTATTGTTTACGGGAGCATAGTCCCTGATTCTGTCGAGGATACTGTGCAGCATGTTTGTGGCTGCTGAAGGTGGGGTTTCGGACTCGAGACCGCGATTAAGAAGAGGGGTTCCAAAAGTAGTTCTAGCGGGGTTTGCGACAAGGCAAGTTTGCTTCCGAAACTCAGTGTTTGTTGCAGGTTGAGAGTTTTGGACCCGGGTTGGAGATCAATGAAATGGTTCCAGATGATGTTAGGAACGAAGCGGAGTTGAGGTACTGCTGTTGTGACGTTGGAAGTGGTAACAGGAACAAAGAAGGCGGGATGACTGGTTACAGCCTTGTCCCACAGGTAGCCAATGGTATTATTATCATGTGATAGTGTGACCTGGTCAGCCCTAGATATCACAATGATTTAGGCAACAGGGGAGAGTCTCTTGTGAGTGGATATATCTCAATTTATTATTAATACTTACAGTATGTAGCAAAGACTTATGGTCGATAGGTATTCATGTCACCCTGGGCGAAAAGGGAGTGTATGGTATTCGTTTTCGAGCCGTATTACAACCAACACTCGCAGCGCACGCTTTGCCAGTTCATATATTTATCGGCAGGTACTCATCATTTTTGCAACCTCTCAAATCGTTTTAGCCTGTTGTCGTGAGACTTCATTCTGCATCCTCAGTTACTAAAAGCGGAAGTCAGTAAGCGAACCAGAAAGGGGTAGGTAGAAAGTCAGCGAAATAAATTCCGAAGGACACCCCTTAGAAGAATAATCAGATCTGCAGCAGAAAGATAGAAAGTACGATACATCTATAGTAGGCAAACCAAACAAACTCTCCTTTTAGATATAGAACCAAAAACCTGTTTCGTAACTTCTATTGGTCGTCAGTGAACTGTGCTCGTTTCCTGGTTGTGGAAATTTCCTGAAGAATCGAGCTAGAAAGGCAGAGCAACAGGTTAAGCAGACCGAAAAGCAATCAAAAATAAAAAAAAAGTCAAAATCAAAAAGGATCACAATTATTAATGCATCGGCCACTCCTTCGATTCTATGTCGTATTCAGCATATTCGGGGAGCTCTCCTCCTGGGAGCTGTTGCTTCCCAGGACCAAGAGTAGCTGGAAATGGAAGGCTTCTGAATAATGTGAATTCGACCAGCCTAGATATTGTGGTATCTGTCTCCGGAATGTTCTTAAGTATGTTAAGGAGATTTGTGGATAGTCCTGTTTGACCGACTCCAAGGGGGCTGGTGCAAGGATGAAATCTCGCAGAGAACAGAGGTTGAGAACGAAGGATAAGGAATGTTTTATTCCTGTACATAGGTTTGAATATAAAACACAAATGCTTCAACAACGCCTGAAGTGTGGTTCGAGACTTTCTAGTCTTTTCTCATAAAACCTCCACACATCTTCTCATAGCACGTTGGAAACCCCTTTCGGTATTCACTCGTTTTCGTGTACTACTTTCAAACTTGGAAGTTTCCTCATATTTCGGAATTTGAAGGTGGATGGGTGTATGTGAGTTAAGCTACTCATAACTTGTCTCTTATGTATGGTGCTTAGCCTGCGCGTAAGAGACCATCTCTTAGTCTGCTGCTTTTCAATCGGCGCAGGCATTAAACACCCAAGGGTTGGGCTCCCGTGAAACACAGAATCTAACCTTTATAAGTTTGTGAGGAGCCTTTTTCGACCAGTAATTACTGTGGCTGGTGGCAGGCAGCACGTCCTTTTTCGTTTGCCTTTTGACAAGTGACAAACTCGGAGATGGATAACAATCACCGAATAACCCGAGCCCACACTTGCCGCAGAAGCCAAATCTCGAGCTCGCCTCTCATATGAAGGGTATGATACCAACTCAGAAATCCTGCACCCCAGTCTCCCCACCCGTCCCAACTACCCCCTCCCTCTCCCCCTCCTCACTAGCCCACTCAGGCTCCTCATCCTCAAACCACCTCTCCTCACACTCTCTCCTCTCCACCTCGTCCCACTCCTCACTCTCATCGACCTTTTCATACTCAAAATCCTCATCCTCGCCCCTCAGGAACTTAACTGTCATCTCAAACTTCCATCTCTCGAAGCCCTCTTCCCTCGTCGTCACTTCCGCTTCCTCGTCCTCGAACACTACCTCGGCTTTCTCACCCGGTCTGAAACTTACGAACGGTACTGAAGCAGTAGTTTTGGGTGGCGAGGAGAGGGAAACTGAGGGGGTGGGGTGGGATGAGGTTGCATCATGGGAATGAAAGGGTTCTGAGTGGAGGGCCGCGAGTTTAGCTTCTGAGCGCCAGAGGTCAGCTTCAAGGATGCCGGAATAGCCTTTGGCTTTTCCGTCGGCTTCACGCTCGGTGGGGGTCTGGAAGCGGCGGATACATTGATCATAGAGTAAAGGATCTATCAGGAAGCTAGGAATTAGAAATTGGCTTTAGAGTTAAGGTATGGAGGTTACCTGATGACTCGAGATCGGGGGACGTGAAATATGAGGGGTGGCGATCGAGGTAGAGTTTTCGTCGGTTCTTGATGCGTATCCTTTGCCCCCTTGACTCTCCTTCTGAGGTAGAAGGCTGAGGAGCGGGAGACGAAGATTCCATGAGTGGCATGGCTGTGATGGATTCGATGAAACCGTTTGTCCTGGAATTGTCCAGGCAGGGAGGGGTAAAACTCTGTAACAAGAGTTTGAGTAGTTTTCTTTAAAGAACCCTCGTGAGATCGGAGTAAATTAAAAGAACTCAAGAGCGTAAGAGACTCAACTTTCCTGGCTCAAAGTAGATGTGGTGAGGAGAAGCTTCGTAAGATCATGGGAAGAGATGAGACGAGGGTGGCTAATGTTAGATAAAATCACACCACTGTGTGAATAAAGAAACCTCGCTACTGCCTCTAGCTCTAAACTCCTCCTCCGCTTTCCCGCGAACCAGGTAGAGAGACCTGCCACGGGACCTTATAGGAGTGATTTACGGAGTTCGATTGATTGAGGATAAGATTTGGGAACAGGCGAGGGAAGGGAATGATAGGCAGCAACACACTGTAATGCCTTTTATCCTTCAGTAGTGAGATCTCATAGCCTGGAGCTGTAAAATAGACGGGTCTCAAAGGTTGCTCTCTTTGAGGGGTTTTACGAACTGGAATGCGAATAGCTTCCAAAGTCTACTACTGTAGATACCGTCTATTCTATGTCTCTTTTATCCCTGGATTTATAAGCTATAACTAACCTTCCCATGCACCGCTGGCTCCTCCACAATCAAGTTCCTCTTAATGCACTTTACATCATCTTTGGTCAACCCGCACTTCTCAATCATATACTGTTCCACACCACCAAATGTCTCCTTGATCATCTGCAACGAAGCCAACATACTCTCCTTCCTATTCTCGTCATTAGCCCCCTCACAAAACCCAGCACACAAAATCCGATTTACTCAAGAAGATAGAGTTACTCACTTGGAAGAAATCATCTCCAAAGCCCCGTTAATATTCCCCTCCAACCCCGGAGATTCCATGATCCGTCCTATAACCGCGTCTCTCCATTCCTTGGAGAATCCGAGTTCCGTGAGTGAGTACTCTTGCGCAACGATTTCATCTTCGACACCACACAGTGAGAGGACGAGGGCACAGATGACGCCAGTGCGGTCTTTACCCGCTGTGCAGTGGACAATAAGAGGCTTTTCTGGCTCGTTGGCTAAATGAAGAAGAATGATTCTGTATGAGGGAGGGGCACTCTTCATGATATCCGAGTAGGCACGTGTGAATCCCTATTTCAAGTTAGTCATGATATTCAGAGTTGGAAAGTAAGGGAAGCGAAAAAATTGTGAGGGGAGGTACCTCAACCCCAGAACTATAGTCCTTATACCTAACCGCCAAGTTCTCAGGGCTGTAGTCTTTGTCCGAAAACACCGGTGCAAAAACCCTCTTACAGCCCTCCCATTCTACAACCCCGCCTCTCCCAGTTGCGTTATTTTTCTCAATCTCATTATTGGAACGCAAATCATAGATATGAGTAATCCCTAACGAGTTCATGGTTGAGATTCCATTAGGGGTAACTTGTGAAGGCTCGGCACAGCGGTAGATGACAGAGCGTTTGACGGAGTGGGATGGGGAGGAGGAGATGGCGTAGCCGCCTAAGTCGCGGAAATTTGAAATTCCCTGGACGATGATGAAGGGTGGTGAGGGGAGGGAGGTGGGTGGGGGAGAGGGGTCGGGAACACTCATTTTAAAAGTGTTTTATCGGTTTGCGTTTGGGAGTTGCAATAGTTAAGTTGAAGTAATGTGAAGGTTAGGGACACGAGGGAGCTCGAGTAACTGGCGTGGGGGTTGTAGTAAGTCAATGTGAGCTAGCCCAATCAGGTAACAATCCCCGTTGTAGAAACTAGAGAAAATAATACTAAAACTTCAAGATGTTAAGCTGATTACGTCTCTTTAAGTAACATACGATATCATAATGCGGGGAGCTCGCACATATCTCTACCTGGAGTTGAGGTTGAGGAAGCAGCAAGATGCAAGCGAGCTTGCCGAGGTTCGGTCCCTAAATCCTAAGACAGTACCCACCAGCAACACAGCTTCCATCTCCGACAATTTAAATAATCAGAGATCAAAACTTGTTTCCATTTACGTTCTAATTTATCCTCCATTGAAAGGTCACTGCACACCCAGTCCTCCATCTCTGGAGGTTGACGGGAGCTTAGGAGAGGGTCAAGCACGTGACTATATGACTAGCAGGGGCCCCTCTGGCGAGATTTTCGTCAAACCATTTCAAGCAACCTGTGTTCTGAACTTCATCAACCTGGTGTCAATTAGGTTCGATTAAAATGCCACCACCATTACGATGTCTCTCCCTCACTCCTCTGCCCTCTTCCGCGAAGCAGGTATGCAGGGCAGCATCACAGACACGATGCTTCTCAGCTACTCCGCGCCTCGATCTCAAACGGGCACCGACTCGAGCTCGCAGAGCAATGTTTCGATGGCTAGCCACACGAGGCGAGGCCTTCCGAAACCCCCTAGAAAACTCTACGAACTATCTCAATGCCTATAATGCTTTCGGGCAGTTGAAGAGAGTTGTTTCAGGGCAGGAAGCAGAGCTGGAGAGGAAGAGGCAAGAGGCAATCAAGAAGGGAGAAGACCCAGCTGAGGTCAAGGTCGCATTTGACCCAAACAATTTACCGCCAGAGACCAATAGTGATAGAATGCCTTTTCCCCTCAATCGGCACTTCATTAGTCAAGCTGTGTTGAGTGACAGGTTGCGAGGCTTGATTTGGAAAGGTATTATGATTGACGGAAAATCAGTCAGGGATGTCAGTGTCGAGTATGGAGTTGACATGGCTCGTGTTGGTGCTGTGGTGAGATTGAAGGAGATAGAACGCGAGTGGCAGCGAATAGTAAGTTTGATCTCTCAATTTCTTAACTTTCAACTTTTATGATGATATGTCAAAAATCGATTAGTCTTTAAGACATCTACATGGTTACACAACACACGCATGCGAGCCTCTCTGAAAAGTCCTTTACTTAATACAACCTACCTTTTAACGTTTCGAGAAGTCTGCTAATATCTGGTGTTTAAGGGAAAACCACTTGCGAGGCCATATCACAATGCAGTCATGAAGATGCTGCCGAAAACCGAATACGACCTTGAAGAGCCTAAACCTCATGAATCGATCAATGATCTTCCAGTTCACGCATCTACCCGGAAACAAATATTCTGGCCCACCTCGGAATCCAGACACTTCACTCGTGCAGATGCCGCAAAGGTGTTCAACGAGAAATTACTCCCCGCGGACGATCGAGTACCACATCCTCAATTGGCAGAGATGCACAAGGATTATAAGACAGGCTTGCCCCTCGTCGAACGGCAGAAGAGAGCTTCAGAGCGGGCGGCAGAAGAAGAAGCGGCTAGACGAAGGGCTATGCAGAGGCAGGCCAAGAAGGACGCTGCTGTGAAGGTTGTGAAATCGGGTAGATGGGAATTTAGAATTTCGGAAGTAAATGCAGATCTTGCTGGACCCAATGGTAGAGGCCAGAGGGCAGTTGGATGGAGATATGGTGCGCCGCATATGGATAGAAAGAGGGGAACAGTTAAGATTCCCCAGAGCGTCGAATAAGGTCACCGACGTACAATGTACTATATTGGCAGCTGGAGTTTGGGGTTATCTGGGTTCTAGACCTGGATGTATTATTGTGCTGTAGGAAACGATATACCAATGTACAAAGATGATATAATTTTCGAATCGTTTTTGCGGCGATAAGTAATTCTATGCTGGTATATTCTCAATCATGCTGGTGAGGTCAAAAATCTCCCCTTTGCAACAAACATAAACTCAAGCTCTGCCTCCTCCATCTCCTCCGCTACAGCTTTCACATTTTTCTGTCTATTCGTATTTACTTCCAACAACGAAAAATTTTCCTCGTCAAATTTCCATTCCAACAATGAATCATCAAAATCACGTGCACAAACACACAAGCACATTCTCCGACCCATTTTAAGTCTAGCACCGCGCTAAGGACCCGGGCCCAGCCTCTCAAGGCTGCATAAATATATCTGTCGCTTCCTCTCGAACAATCGCCCCAGATCTGAGAAATCGCCAAAAACGCCTCAAACCCAAATCTGATATCTGCCTCTACACCACCCTTAATTTGTCTGGATTATCTTTCACAATTTCGAATCATCCCGGATTTTTGAGCTTGTTTTATAGAAGTTGGAGAATCTTTGAGATCTTTAGTTGAGTAGCCATAGTCAGGAAGGCAAGATGAGTGACAAGGAAGGATTTGGTGAGTTAGGCAGTTCTTGGATTTCGCGGATTTCGATTTTTTTTTGGAGTTTGGGTTTAATGCCTTGGTTGTAATTTCTTTTTTCAATGATGGGTTTTAAGTTTGAGCGATGATATGAGGAAAGAGCAAGTGAGCAAAGTTGCTGTTACTTGTCCTGAGCATGTTTCTTGGTCTGTTGCGCTCAAGAGATATGTATCCACAACATCAGCAAAGAAAGCTTTCTGTAAAGATCCTGCACTCAGATACTACCACCTCCACCGCAGATACTCTCCCTTCCTCAACTGCAGAGACTAAGGATTGTGATGCTCCTATGCTTAAGGCAGCTAAGGAAGCTGAACCTTCTCCGAAGCAGGGAATCAAGAAGGAAAAAGCGGTTGTGTGCATGGCATGTCTTGTTTTATTCATTTGGAGGCTCCATTAGTCAAGTAGTTTTACAATCTTGCATCCTCCTACCTATGGGTTCTGAATCTCCATGCCTTTCGAAATAATATCCATGTCCTTCAAAGTACCAAGATCATCTAGGAATCCTGCTAATACCTCTCCCAGGCAACGATGACTTGTCATTACCGAAAGGCAGACTCTAGCCCCCTCACCAGACTCTATACTTCCCTACTAACTCTCAGTAGCCACCGTCTCTAAAATCGTCAGCGAAATCCTCCCCTCATCTTCGGGCCTCACATTCGCCAAAGACGCACGAGACCTGCTCATCGAATGCTGCGTCGAATTCATCACTTTGATTTCTTCGGAAGCAAATGACATAAGTGAGAAAGAGAGCAAGAAGACTATTGCGTGTGAGCATATTACGAAGGCATTAGAAAAATTGGGATTTGAGCATTACGTGGCGGAGATTAACGAGGTTGCCAATGAGCATAAGGAGCAGCTAAAGGTATGTCCCTATCCTCACCCCAAACCCAGTGATTTGAGGACTGGGGCTAAAGTGAACTATAGGGCCGAGAGAAAAAAGCGAACAAGCTCGAGCAAAGCGGTCTCTCCACCGAGCAGCTCCTCGCGATGCAACAAGAGATTTTCAAAGATGCAGCGTCGAGACATGGGTAGTATTTTGCTTGGCTATGGTGACATTGCTTTTCTTTGGGTTTTATGGTCCGCGTGGTTGCATTAGCTATGGCATCTAGTGCGATGGGCTGGCTGGTTGGCGTAATGGGTTTATGAATGGGTAGGTGGGGGTTTGCGGTTGCACAGAAATCGATGGTCCTTTTCATTTGACTTGGGCTGCCGATGAAGAGTGATAATGAGTATTTGGTTTTATTCCAAGCTGCAAGTAGCTTTCATTGCGTATCTTCTCTATACAGGTGTGGACACAGGTTCAGAGTGCAGAGTGCAGAGTGCATGCACTGTTTGTGTTTAGCGCATACACCAAAGTCTGGTTGTCCGACCCTTTTTAGGGACTCAGTAAATATACAATTCATATTTGGAATATTTAACTTCTTCAAGTACTCAAGTTACGTACTGATTTGCTCTATTTGGACTTCATTTTCTCTTCCAAATTATTTGTATCAGTAGCGTGCTCCTGTTAGATTCGAAAATTGACATGCTTTTGCTTCGTCCAGGATTCAAATCTCTTTGAAACCTATCTACTTTTGATTATGTATTAGGACTTGATTTTGAAAACATATTAGTGGTTTAAATGAAGCTAATTTATTTTACATCATCTCCTTATCCTCACCCACTCTCCTCTCCACTTCTCTCGTCATTTTCCTGTTTCCTCGCACATCATGCCAGGCTAGTCCCCTCAAACCGCATCACACACCCAAACCAAACCCTAACACCAACCCACTTCTTCCCCCTAACCCCTAACACCCCTCCCTCGCCCAAATCCCCCTCCTCTACACCTTTCTCCTGCACCTCCCCAACAATCGTAAATCCTTCCTTCTTCCCCGCTTCAACTACCTCCTTAATCTCATACACAAAACTATCTCCCCTCACTTTCTCCCCGCTGCTCTCATCCACAAACCCTGCCTGCGACCGGCGCCCCATGTCGGCGTGCATGTTTGTCAATACCAAAAACCCCCCTTCCGTCTTCAACAGCGATTTTACTGTTGAGAAAAACACATCTAAGGGCAAGTGTTCCAAGACGAGCGTGCTGGTAACCAAGTCAGCTCTTCCTTGTAAGGTTGAGGCGAAAGTAGCAGGTGGATAGTAGGCGTCGAAGACTTCGAAACCCAACTTTGTTGCTGAGGTAGGGGCAGTGAGTTCAGCAGCTGCTGTGCATCGGGATTTTGCGACTTCCAGCATGCCAGGACTTAGATCTAATGCGTTGATTTCCCCAATCTTGACACTCTCCGGTGGGGATAGGAGCTTGACTGTGTTTCTTCCTGTGCCGCAGCCGAGTTCGGTGATTGTGAGGGGTGATGAGGAAGAAAGGAGAGAGAATGTGGAAGACAGGAGGGAAGGAATTAGGACATTGTCTAGGGCTTGTAGGATGTTGCCATCAGTGTCGTAGACGGAGGCCCAGCGGTTGTAGAGCTCAGTGGTGCTTACTGACTGGATGGGACGTGACATTGTGACTCAAGGCAGTCGATTTTAATAACTGAAAAGAGAGATGACTGGAGCTTAATGTCTAAATTGAGACTGGAGACTTGAGAATTCCAGCTTGCGAGAACGCAATTGACAGATAGAATGAGAAGCGAGAAAAACGGTGTGGAAGATAGGGGGTTCTATTATAGCCAGCAGAAATGAGTCACTAGAAACCGGACTATACTAAGAGTCCAGCTTATTTTCTCCGTGACATGGAATGGAACTTGAGCCTGGAAGACTCTGGCTGCGAGCCACGAGATGTAAAAAAAACGGGGTCGGTAAGTGATATCATTTCGGGCATAACAAAGGGTATTATCATATAGGCCCCTATCGAGGATCTGTGGAAGCTATGGAATTTTCTAGCTGTAGATCGTGAAACTACAAGTTCAACGGTTGAATCTATTAAGACCATCCAACCCCTGGGAACTGAAACAATGTTTTAGAATGTTAGGAATTTGTTGGTATCGTATTTCTCCCCGTTTGCAGCCACCCGGTGGGAGGTTCTAAATCCTCTGGCGAGAACACACAGTGATTGGTCATTTGATTGAACAAGACTGGTGACATGGGATTCACAACAAACGAATCTTTTGGCATTTCCCACTTCCCACCACCCATTTCCCACTTCCCCTCTCAAAAGAGAACAGATTTGAAAACTATTCTTGTCTGCATACCCGGCATTGTGCACCCCCATTCATATTCCCATGGCACCTAGACCCAAGTACCGCATACCTATCCAACAAGTCACGGCATACTCACCAATTTGAACTCGCAGATCTTTCAGTCTCTGCCTCTCGTCGTTCGTCGCCTGCATCCCAACCACTGGCACGGGCCAAGTACTGTAATCAAGATTTCCTGTCGCCAGAGCCCTGACCAAAGCATTAGAAAGTCTCCAGCAAGAAGCGGAAATATTCGACCAAGTCTGTCGAGTCGAGAGTTGAGCTTAGGCTAACTGGGATATACTTTCCGAACAAAATGCCAGCCAACGACACGCCCAATAAGCGTTTCGAGCTTCCTCAGCTCACCCCCGTGAACTTCTCCCTCACAGACGGCACCGATATCCCTCCTCCACCAGCCTCTCCCATCGAAGAGAAACCTCCTCCGCCAGCGCAGAAAGAGGAGAGCTCTGCGACTACGACTGCTACTGCGACCAACGGGTCCAATGGAGCTGCTGCGAACGGTGTCAGCTACCACGATGGCCGCGGTCGAACGAGCAGTACGGATCAGCCGCCTATGAGCCCGGCATCGAGCAAGAGACCGAGCAGCATTCGCAGATTCCTGTCAAGGAAAAGCCTGAACACCAATTACGTGAATGGTTCGAACAATAATGGGTCGATGGAGGATGTGACGATGATTGATCGGCCGGATAGCGCTCTCTCTTTTGCTAGCGGACCTGGATTGAAGAGCAAGAAGAGCGGGAGCTGGTTCAGACGACTGGGGAGTTCGTCGGGGAATAGGGCTAGTGTCGTTTACGATGAGGAGAAGAGTGTGCAGAGAGTGCCGATGGGACCACCACCCCCGAAGCTACCGGAGCTGAATCAATTGAAAGCGAAGATTCCAGAGGACGACGAGGGAAGCCTGGGCGCGGAGGATTTGTTCAAGAATATCAAGTAGGGGAGGAATGTTCGATATGTATTCATGGCTGGATGGGGGTACAGATGGGAAACATATGCCTGCATGGTTCATGACGATTTTTTTGGAGAGAAGAGAGAAATAAGGGGGATGGACGAAGTAATACGACGACGAGAAGAGGAGGAGGAGATGCGATCGAGATACCCGGCTCGGAGTGAGCAACGACTACTGCTCTTTTCCTACATCCCATTCTCCTGTACGGCGCCTTGTTGTATCTATTACCTGTTTGATTTCTGGGCCAGCTCTCGTCTCTTTCAAGGCATGGTAATGCCACCCTCTGGCAACATTTGTAATTCCGGCACACACCCTCCATCACCACCGATCTTGGATTACCATGCCGTCTAATCGGGAGCTTTAAAATTCTGTTGTTCGTTTTAGTATTTTGGTATGAAAATGGTGTCGATTTATGCCAGGGCGTTCTATGCCCTGTCTGTCCACTGCAAGCCTGTCTGGTCTTTATCTCTTTTGTAATGTTATGTGTTGGGGGTGAAGGGATAAATATCTTGTAAATGAGAGGATATCAAAATTGAGAATGCCGATTGTATATTTCCAAGACACCAACCAACCTTATTAAAGTACCAAGATCTTGTGATCTGACACCTATCAACTCACTAATCCTTGGTTACCAGTCTTTCCCCTGAAAAACTCTTTCACCACTCCCATGATCCATCCTTTCATCCCTCCATCACATCATGAATTCCCCACCGCTCCACAGCGTCACCCGTCAAAAGCCAACGAACAAAAGCTAAGCAAACTGACAGCGGGATCTCCATGCATGAAACTCTACAGTACAGTACGGTACCAGTGCTCCTCGGACCCGTTCCGTTCTCTCCATCACAGCAACCCTCATCCACCATCCATGCCGTCCCCTTAATTTTGAAACCTGCAAGCTTGACTCCCGAGCTCCAGCCACAGTTCCCGCCTGTTCGTTCGCTTGGGTGTGGCGCCGCCAAGAGCTTAGGCCCAAGAACGTCATGCTTTTGAAGCTCTAAACAGCTGCCACTTTTTAACTTCACCTCTCTTTTTCTTGGACAAGATATTCAATTGGATCTCAATTGAAGAGGAATAAGGAACATGGCTTCGCCAAGACTAGTGAGAGCTTGTCAGAGCTCGAGAAGAGCTGTGCTGAAGCAGTTGAACCCCAGATTGGGGAGCACGACAGCTAGGAGGTGGAAATCGGGGCCGTATGGGTATACACAGGCGAAAGCACTGGTGTACTCAAAGTATGGGGAGCCCAATGAAGTCTTATCGCAAGTTTTCCCTCTCATCTCTCTCCCGCTCAGGAACTCCAGCTAATAATTGAAACCTAGCCTACACACCCACTCCATCTCCCCCTCCTTACCCTCGAACCAACTCCTCCTCCGCACCCTCGCAACCCCCATAAACCCCGCAGATATAAATCAAATTCAAGGCGTCTACCCATCTCGTCCGCCCTTTACCTCCCTTCTCGGGACCTCCTCCCCCTCTGCTGTGGGCGGCAACGAAGGCTGTTTCCAAGTCCAATCCGTTGGCTCTGGCATAAAGACCCTCTCGAAAGGAGATTGGGTCATCATGAAATCTACTAGTTTTGGAACATGGCGCACGCATGCTTTGGCGGAGGAGAAGGACTGTTTGAAGGTTGAGAAAGAGGGGGTTAGCGAGGTGCAAGTTGGGACTGTTAGTGTGAATCCGGTGACGGCTTGGAGGATGCTCAAGGATTTTGAGGAAATGCGGGAGGGTGAGTGGTGGGTGCAAAATGGAGCGAATAGCGGGGTGGGGAGGGCGGCGATACAACTTGGGAGGGAATGGGGCCTCAAATCCATCAACGTAATTCGGGATCGCCCTGATAGAGAAGCTACGGAGGCTATGAAGAAAGAGCTTCTAGATCTCGGTGCTACGAAGGTTGTCACTGAGTCAGAACTTATGGAGAAGGGCTTCTTGGAACAAGTTAAGGAGTGGACGAATGGTGGTCGGGAACAGGTGAAGGTTGGGCTTAACTGCGTAGGTGGCAAACCCACCAGTGCACTCGTCAAATGCCTCTCCCCCTCAGGCCATCTCGTTACATACGGCGCTATGTCGAAACAACCCCTTCAACTCCCAACTGGACTGTTGATTTTCAAGGATATTAAGTTCAGTGGGTTCTGGGTTAGTAGGTGGAGCGATAGGCATCCGGATGAGAAGAAGAGTACTGTGGATAGCATACTTGAGATGACGCGGAAAGGGAGCTTTAAGGATATTCCGGTGCAGGAATTAAGGTGGGATTGGGGGACTGATAAGGCGGTGTTGAAGGAGGCGGTGCAGGGGACGTTGGGCGGATTTAGGGCGGGGAAGGGGGTGTTTGTTTATGGTGATACATAAACGGACTAGGAGTGTATGAATTGAGGAGCCTTGTACACCGCTAGGGTTTCTAGATGATGGTTGAAGATCTTGGATAGTAAGTCTAGAGGCATGGTAATCTGGCAAGTGCCAAATCCCCCCTCACAGGCCCGACATTCACAGGAAGTCAAATGAAGTCAGAAGATACCAATCGCCTAAAACGCCACCTGCAAGCCCGATCTGCCACACTCTCCATCTGTTTGGTCGCGAGACCTCTAAATTACTAGACCAATCAGACATGAATGGCGCAACGAGGCTGAAATGGGCGATTATCCGAATGGCAGTTGGAGCAACTGCAAGGACTAAATTTGGGGATGCCGTGGTGTTTTCCTGGAGTTGAACAGACGAAACTAGTGAATTGGGAAAGTTGAGCTTGGGATTTGGTAATGAGCTGGGTTTCAGCGAGTGGTTTTTGTGGGAGAAGATGGGAGGAGGCGAGGATGAGTGGTGGCACTTGGTAACCTAGTTGGGCCCTTACCAGAATTTCCCCCTCCCTTTCTGTCATCTCCCTCTATTACCTTCCATTTCGCCCTTCGTTCTTCTCCTTCCCTTCCAGTCTTGTTCTCAAGATGCATCACCCTGACCCTCTCAGCACTCATCCCCTTTCCAAGCTTCACTCCGAACACCTTCACCGACCAAGTTGCACACGGAACCGTACAACTACACATCGCCGCGGTGCAGTGGCTAGAAATATATCTGTGCTGAAGAAAGAGCGCCAGATACGGAGTGCGATTTTGAATGATCAGACTGGGCTGCAGTATCCAGTTTCTTATGCACCCGCTTCTCCTTCTCCAATCCGTCACCAACCCAATTTCCCACCTTCTCCCATATATCCTCTTCCATCCACTGCCTTTCTACCCGTGGAATATCATGGGGGGGGGGGGGGGGGGGGCGAGCGGGGGGCGAAGCCCCAACCCGGACCCCGAGCCTTGCCCCCCTGGGGTAACCCGCAATGCGACACCGGGAACCACCCAAAA
>JAPZPB010000004.1:0-181679 GCA_037952635.1 Bryoglossum gracile | reverse complement strand
CCCCCCCCCCCCCCCCCCGCCCGACCCCCCGCCCGCCCGCCCCCCCGCCCCGCCCCCCCGCCCCCCCGCCCCCCCCCCCGCTCTCAATAGGACAACATCCCCAACCCGTCACCGTAGCCTTCGACACATGGGTAATCCCGCAATGCTCAACCGGTAACCAACCAAATACTCACGCATGAACTGGAAAACAGCAAGAGCAACAAAGACCCAGGCGTGCGAATACGTCTCCAATTAGGGAGTGGGAGTGCAAGCGGAGAGTATTGGAAAGATGCTGTCGCCCTAGGAGGAGTAATGATCAAAGATCAGACGTTTGAAATTGCGGATGCGACGGAAAGCCGGCGCCGGGACGTTTTTTTTTCAATGGCAGTTGTCCGACGGTGGCGGATACGCTGGTAACGCAGAATGTGACGGGGAATAGGGCATTAAGTATTGATTTGCAGGAGATTGACACTACGCAGGGTGCGTGATGTTTTTCTTTGAGCTAGGCTGGGAGAAGAGGGAAGAGATGAGTGAGAAAATACTGATCAACATGGCCTCCCTCGGTTTCACCGCACCCAAAGCCAATCTTTAACCCCCCGATCCTCAAGTCTACCACTCCCCACAACCGGTTTTCCTAGACTCAGGCTCTACGCTCTGTCGACCACCGGCTGTTATGGTAGGACCAATTGCTACTGCGATGTCTGCGACTTCCGTCGGCACAGGCAAAATACACCGTCCCTTCTACGTGCGAAACCTCGCCGGAACCATCGATCTTGGCTTCGAAAACTTGACCGTGAACGTCGGCCACCGTGATTGCATTGGCGTAGACGAGATGCCCGGCGCGGACCAAGGAATCTGCATCCTAGGCGTAATCTCAGCTGAATACAGCGGCGGACCGAGCGAGTTCATTTTACGGGATAGTTTCTTGAGAGGTGCTTTTGTGGTTTATGATCATGCGACTAGGAATTTGCATCTGGGGCAGGCAGCGAGGCGGCGAATTGAGGGAGTAATCTGGTGCCGACTACGAATGGGATGGATGTAGTGCTGAGCTTGGGTGCGGATTGCCCTGTTGCTGTGGTGAGCACGGTGGTGAGTGTAGTGAAGACGAGTAGGAAGGTGGTGAAGACGACGAGTGTGAAGAGGACAAGTACGAAAGTTATGGTAGTGGCAAGGGAGACGGGATTTTAGGGGGGAAGACGGGGATGAGAACGGGTGTAGAGGTTACTTCGTTAGATGAGAAAGGAATCAGACAGCGCTGAGACGAGAAAGGCTTTAGGACACCAAATCATGCAATAAGAAATGACGGAGAAGTCGTAATGACCTGATGTCCTACCAAGCAACGAGAAGCAGGAATCAGGGCTTAGAATGACAAGCGATTTCCATAAAGCACCATGGCTTTGAAAGGAAGACTTGATTTGCAAAGTTTGTAGCACTGAAATGTCGATGACATTCAAAATGTGTGGTATCATATGTACTATACAGCTAGCTCATGGCTTGTGGATGAAGTCAAATATAGTACAATGCATGTTCCCATGCAGTTTTTTTTCCGGGAGCGATGAGACCCATGTCTCAATGATGGTTTTATAACTCCGAATGTGCAGGTACGGTGTAACAAGTCGCTAGCTGCACTGTACAAGAAGGGGTATCTTCGAACAGTCCAATCCGCGTCATCGCTGCAGGGGGGAATAGGTTGGGCCAGACGAGAAGTCGATCGATTCCTATATCCTGGAACGAACACCGAACACCGAGCACCTCGAAGGTCAGCGGGGTGAAAGGGTACCAAAGGGCCATATGCCCAGGTAAATGCATCCTTTGAAGAGCTTATAGACGCTAACCCTGAGTTTCTTGCGGTGCAGCTTAAAATCATGGTTTGTCTGGCGATTTTTCGCGTGATTCATTTTCGAGCTTGTCCCAGTCCTCAAGCGCTTTCTCAAATGTTGCTCTCAGTTCCGATTCCAGTACAAGGCGCTCACTACCTTGAAACGTGACCTTCCGTACGCTGTTCTGATCTGTGGGTCTGTTGCTCTCTGCCGTGGATTCATACACTCGACGAACTACTATTTTCTTGTGTTTCGAATCCGCGTGTAAACGTCGCGGGGGTAGCTTAACTTTCCTGATTTTCACTGCGGGATTGGGAGAGGCAGCCTGGGGGTTAGGTGCTTGGAAATTGTACTTCAAGAGCCATTTGGGCACCAGGTCTAGCCAGTTATCCTTTCGCGAGCCATCCTCGCCCCTGAATGGCTTCATCTCTTCAGCGCCATTAGCGCTAACATCTTTGGACTTTGAAGACTTGACTTGCTCGAGGATACTGGTCACCTCGTCGGTCATTCGCAGAACGCGGAGGTCGTCTCCGTACTGTCCAATAATCTGCATGCCAGCAAAATCAAAGGGGGCTTGTCGAGCGTGATCATCGGACAGCGGGACGGGAATGCTAATAGCAGGAAGACCAGCCAAGCTTGCGGGCACCGTAAAAATGTCATTCATGTAAGTATCCATCGGTGTTTGCTTCAACACGTCTTCGTGGGTTGGCGGAGTTGTAGGTGCCGTGGGACATACAATGAAGTCCACCTGCGATGGGCCAAGTTTGTCATCGAGTAAGATGGACTCATCCATATCACTCAGATTGAATTGTTCTGGAGGCTGGAAAAAGTTGGGCAAGGAGAATACTCGGTCAAAATCCCTTTGAACCAGCCTGCGGATCTTTTGAGCCTTGATGAAATAATTATCGACGGCCTCGGAGCTCAATGTGTATGAGCCTAGAAGTATTCGACGCTTGACTTCCTCGCCAAAGCCTTCCCCACGGGTTTTAGAGTACAGAACATCTCCGGCTCCATCAGTAGAGCCCCAGCGAGATCCGTACCTGACGCCATCGTATTTTGACAAATTGGATGCTGCTTCAGCGGGTGCAAGAATATAATATGCAGCCAGGGCATGCTTTGTGTTCGGGAGGGAGACAGGCACAATAGTACAGCCTTTCTCTTCCAAGACCTTCAAAAAGTCTTTCCAAGCCCGTCGAACCTCAGGAGCCAACTCCTCTATATTATATTCCATAGGAACGCCAATGGTTTTATTGACAAGGCCAGCATATTTGGCTTGACTTCCCCGTAAGGTCTTGTATCTTCCTGGAGTTTTCTCCACCCTCCGTGGCTTCCGGAGATCTAATTGTAGAGCTTCTCCGATTTTGCTGTTTAGGCCAGCATACGCCTTTTGTGTGAGGGAAGTAGCGTCCCGGGGGTCGTGTTTTCGTGCCAGCTGGAATGCACGAAGTATCTCTTTCACGGTCTTAGCTAAGAAGCCAACAGTGTCTAGGGAATTTGCGTAAGGTATAACCCCCCAGCGCGAGATCATGCCGTAGGAAGGCTTGAACCCCAGAATGCCAGTGTAGGCTGCAGGAAGTCTGACCGATCCACCGGTGTCTGTTCCAAGGGCAATATTGACTTGGCCATTTGCAACGGCAACTGCACTTCCACCAGAGCTTCCGCCTACTGAATAGCTGTTGAACAATCTATGAAAATTATTCTTCCAGCCGCGAACGCGGCCGAAGAACGAATGCATTGAGTGAGATCCCATCCCAAATTCATCAAGATTGGTCTTCCCCACGACGTGGGTATTCCCCACTTGAAGACGGCAAACAACATCGGCCTCGAACGGGCTCATGTGTTTCTGAAGAATTCGGGAGCCGCATGTTGTTTTGAACGAAAGGTGGGTTATATTGTCTTTGACCGCAATTCTTCGTAATTGAGATGGGGGCCCTTCGCAGCATTAGCCAGAGCTCATTTGGGAAATTCTAAAGTAATATGCAGACTCTTAGACTTGGGTCGTCTTGTGAAGCTGGGATGCCTTGTATCTAGATTTGGTCGGGGTTTCTCTAGCGATTTTATGTACAGGTTTTCGGATCTCGAGATGAAGGCATTGGCAAAAGGGTCAAGGGCAGCCCTTCGAGCATACTGGGACCCTCTAGAAGGGGACATTGGCGCCAAAATAGACTCGAAAGCACAATTGAGCGTGTCGAAGAAGAGGGGGAGAACCGGATATTATTGTCATACTTCGTACAATTCCACTACTTTCGTAGCGCATAAAGCTAAGCTTTAACAGGTAAGCGCCATTCGTTATCGTTCTTATCGCCTCATCCCCGGCATCACTCAGGTTTGCCTGAAGTAAAGCCATCCGGATTTTTGTTCCAACCTCCAAGTAAATAATACAACACTTTACCATTTGCAGACTCCAGCCCGCCCTAGCGCTGGCAAGAAAATCTGCCCCGTCGAACCTGCAGATGTTGACAAAACTACTCTCTGTATTACTCAACCGGCCCTTGGACTTCCTACAATCTTCACTCCCAGTAACAGCCCCTCACCAATCACCAACCTCACGATGGCACGACTGTTATCAGCATGGACTTGTGTCCTGTTATCCCTAGCTGTTGCTGAACAACCCTCAGCTCCAAAACCTGTTGCAGCTCCCATGCGAGCCTTGCCATGGGGACAGCTGAATTTTATGCAGACGACTGATACTCATGGCTGGCATGCCGGACATCTCCAAGAGTGAGTCCTGAGACTTGACGTTTAGTCCAAAATTAATTTCATATAGGCCACAGTATTCAGCGGACTGGGGTGACTATATATCGTTCGCTGAGCGAATGCGCGAGCGAGCAGATGAAATGGGCGTTGATATTCTGCTCATTGATACTGGTGACAGAATAGAAGGCAACGGCCTGTACGACGCCTCGGACCCCAAGGGTAAATATACCTACGACATATTCAAAGAGCAGGATATTGATGTTATCTGCACTGGGAACCACGAGTTATATCAAGCCGATGCCGCAGCTAGAGAATATACACAAACGGTACCAAATTTCAAGGGAAAATATCTTGCTTCAAACCTTGACTTTATCAACCCAAAGACTGGGAAACAAATTCCAATGGCCCAAAGGTTCAGAAAGTTCACCACAAAAAATCAAGGGATAAGAGTGCTGGCATTCGGCTTCCTATTTGATTTCACTGGAAATTCTAACAACACGGTGGTCCAGCCAGTTGAGAAGACTATTGAAGAGAAGTGGTTCCAGGATGCCATTCGTGAGGATGTCGACCTATTTGTTGTGACTGGACATGTCACTCTTCATGGTCCAGAGTATAAGGCCATCTTCAAGGCCATCCGAAGCCAAAAGTGGGACACTCCGATTCAGTTCTTCGGCGGTCACAGCCATATCAGAGACTTCGCAAAATATGATTCCAAAGCATATGGCCTTCAGAGTGGCCGGTATATGGAGACCATAGGCTGGATTGCTATTGATGGCATTAAGACGAAGGGTAAGCAGGAAAAGCCAAAAGACATTGAGCCTCGTGCAAGCATGTCTTTTCATCGAAGATATATCGATAATAATTTGTTCGGATATCACTACCACACCGGATTAAACGAGACATCCTTCCCAACCAACCATGGAAAGAATGTTTCCGAATCTATACACACAGCGAGAAACTCTTTGGATCTTGATCACAACTACGGATGTGCACCCAAGGATCTCTGGCTTAACCGAGCCCCCTATCCAAGCAACGACAGCCTCTTCACCTGGCTGGAAACCGAAGTCATTCCCAACGTTATCCACAATCCAGACCGTAAAGCTGTCCCAACACTCGCCATCACCAACACTGGAGCTATGAGATTTGATATTTTCAAAGGCACATTCACCCGAGACACAACCTACATAATCTCCCCCTTCGTCAGCAAATTCGCCTACATCAAAGACGTGCCCTATAAATCCGCCAAAAAGTTGCTCGCCCTCCTCAACAACAACGGCCCCATCTTCTCAACCTCCTCCCTTAAAGCCTCTGACCTCGCCCCCCCAGAACAACTGTCCATCACCACCGACATCATCGCTCCAGCGATCCTCACCCCATCCCTCATCCCAGTATCAAACTCAAACACTCAATCTCCTCTCCTTTCCTCGCCCGACCTCGTCCCTGGCTACACCACCCGAGACGACGGCGGCGACGACGGCGACGACACTTTGCATGCCCCAATATCTTTCTACCGCGTCCCCAACTGCATCCAAGCCCCCATTTCCTTCCCTCCGGAAGGCGAGCCGGAGAACGTAGACTTGGTGTTTGTAGATTTCATCCAGCCGTGGATACTGTTGGCGCTTCAGTTTACGGGGGAGAAGTTTGGGGAGGGAGATGTGAGTGAGTATTCGGGGGAGACGTTGACAGATTTGATGGCGGGGTGGATCAAGGAGCACTGGAGGAAAGATTGTTAGGTAATTGAGATGAGAGAGAGTTCTGTGTGTTTGTAGATTTATGTATTGGTACCTGTACGCAGGGCGGCTCAATTGGATATTAGTGCGGCGTTTGGACTCTGGAGGTAGATGGTTCTTTTTGAATCAATACTATGTTTTCCTTCCGACATCTTCTCATATGAGGTCATGTCAAGCTGCGCCCCAATGACTTTGGACTCAAATAGTTCAACAAATAGTATATAATTCAGTCCTCCTTCGTTCCGGTCCTCTAACATTCCCACATATTCACCACGAGGCTCTCACATCTCAAGCAACCATACCAAGGCCTCTCGAAAGCTTATCCGCTCTATCCACTCTCCTGCAGCCCATCCCATCCCCACCCTCTTCTTATCCGTCCCACCCCGTATCCTCCGTACCTGCCCCGCCTTCCCCCCCCCACCCGCCCAACAGGAAGCTGACTTCCCTCCCCTCAGCTGACACAGCACTGTACATGTGATCTCACGGGGGCTATGGAACTTCGTATCTTCCAGAAGCAAAAACGGGGCCTCGTATTCCCCGGGTCTGGGACGGACAGAGGTATATGTCCGAGTGTTCTGTCTAGTGGGTGGGGTAGAGAAGGGGAGCGGCGGTGTGGGTGCGGGATGTGCTTGCTGTACAGTACTGTACCTGCAGGTTTCAGGGGACGGAGGAGCTGAGGAGGGGAGCTTGGTTTGACTTCCTGCTGGGGAGTTGGTGCGTATGAGGGGAGTGAGGCAGGATGGAAGAGTGTTTGGGATTTAGAAGTTGGAGGAGGGTGGGAATGAAGTGGGAAGGTGAGGCTGAGATTGGGTTTGAAGGCTGTGGGTTGGGTTGGGAAGCGGTCAAGTGAGAAGAATGGAACGTAGTGCAAGGTGAGGATTTTGCTGCAAGTGTGGAATAATTGCTCACTCTCCCAGTATTGACTTTTGGTTGGAAGTCGGGTGCTCGCTTCGTCTGAACCCCTTTTTCTCAAGCGAAAGATTCAGATGAAAGAGTCACAACCGAACAAGGAACTCATCAGGGGAAAGAAAGTAGTAGAATTTTCGCTCTTGAGTGCTAATAACTCTCTATCTTTCAAACCTCCATGCTTCTTCTCCCCCACCCTTCTCTCTTTATGCCCATATGCAAAGTTTTAGCTCACTAACAAATAAAAATTATGCTTGAATTGTAAATAATCCTCGCTGCACCTCTCTCGTCATCTCCCCTCCACAACCCCATTCTCTCTCCGTCTCATCTCCAAGTCCTATTTAAGCAATCTGGGCGAATCCGAACCTTGGTCCAGAAGCGTCGAAAACACTGTAGTAAGCATTGAAAAACACATCTCCGTAAATGTTCTGGCTGCCACCACCAACTGATTGCAGGGAACCGAAGCAAGTTCCGTCGCCGATAGGTTGGAAGTTCAAGAGCGACCCGGGAATCGTAGCGTAGCTGGTGCTTCCGATTCTGAATGAGAGGGAGGGGAGAGTGGCCGTGCAGGGGAAAATATATCCTCCCTGGCTGGAAGAGTAGGAAGATCCGGAGACGGATGCGTAGTAGGTACTGACTGCGGTGTCGCCCATCAGGACGAGAGTGGTTCCGGTGTCGGAAATTCCGGTGTAGCCAGACATGGTGTGCGTGGTGGAACCGACTTTGTAGCTGGTGGATGGGTATTCCCAGAACCCATTCCCGCTGTTCACTGCGGTGTATGTAATCGAACCAGTGTACTTGGAGGAATCAGTGAATCCGAAATCGTAAGCTCCATCAGCGTTGTGTGGGAGGTAGGCGGCGAAAAGAGGGGAGTTGAGGGAGGATTTGGCGTTGTCGAAGAAGGTGCTTTTCTGCACGGGGGAGACGGTGTTGATGCTGCTGAAAGCGAGACCGACGAGTCCGTCAGAAGTGTCGGAGACGAAGGTCGAGGAGACCTTCTGGGCGAGCTCGACGGCTTGGCCAGCGACGGTTGTGCCGCCGATGGTCACGGTGTCGGTTCCTACATTGCCGCTTGCCCCAGAGCCGTCGGCGTAGGAGATGTCCCAGGTGTAGCCGGAGAGGGCCTTGAAGTGGCTGGACTTGGATGAGGTGTAGTAGGAGTGGCCAGCGCGGGAGGAAGCCGGGAGTTGGGAGGAGAAAACCCAGCTAATGGATGTTAGTAAACGTTTAGGATTGTGGGGAGCCGAGCGGGAGTGATCATAGACTTACAGGTCGGCACTTCCAGTGTCGAAGTCCAGGTTCAAGGTCTGGCCACCAACGCTGGTCTCGACCAAGTACTCAACTCCGTTAGAGGGAACAGCGGTAGCAGAGCCGTCTTGACGCTTTTGAACCTCAGCCATGAAGCCGGAGGGCATCTCCTTGGTGGGAATCAAGTGGTGCTTGGCGTAAGCCCTGAGCATGGCAGCAGTTCCATTGCGAACGAAGTTGGTGTTATGAACAGCAGGAGCAGAGAATTGCTTGCTGCCAACGACGCTGACTTCATTGACGTCTGGAGTTGGAGCAGCTGAGGCCGCGAGGGCTAGAGACAGGACGGTAAGAGCAGAGATCATGATGCCGGCTTCAACTGGGACTTGAGAAGAGGAGTGAAGTGAGAGAGAGAAGCAGGATGAAGAGCAAACATCAATGGGAAAACTACTTGGTCTTATACTCTTGACGTCGAACGGTCGGAACGAAACAGACGGACATCTCTAGACAGAATTTCCGGCAAGGTCCATACCAGTTCATCCCGTTTCGTCCAAAGACGTTCAGTAGATCATCGACATGTATCCAGGATCGAGTTGATCGCATGCCTATCCTGAGTGATTGGCAAGGGTCCAGATGGCATTTCCCTAAGCCACGGGGCGCCTAGCTCTGACCGAGAAGGAGCTTATCCTGCCAAATATGAGCTTCCTTTCAGAGAAGGTCGCGGAGCAGGTATTGGACGAAAGAAGAATGATAGATCGACGGAACAGTACGGAACAGTACATCGACTTGCTCGCAAAACCCCGCCGGATGATCTGAGTTCTCCAGCTTAAGTGAAAACCAACATCAACAAAATGAGCTTAGATCATTAATGCCGCCCGTTAATAGAATACCGGCATGGTGAAATAGTATGGGTCTATGAGTTATGACTAGGCCTCTTGGGGGAGGAGTTGATTCGGGACGCCTAAAAACCTGCGCCACTTGCAAGCTCGCGGCTCTGGTCCCTTTGCTCCCATATATCAAGAGAGCCTTATCATGTGACCTGATTTATAAACTATCCCTTTTCCGGGCTATCGTCCTAGCGTTTTCTAATTAGCTCGAGAAGGGGCAATAACATTTAAGTTTCGGCTTAGAATATCGTTAAGCTTTAATACGTTACTTTTCATTACAAGAGGATGTAATGTAAAGCTAAATAGGGCTAGTATACGTGATGTATAAAGATATGAAGGTATAAGAGAGCAAATGCTCCTGTAAGAAGGTAAATATCGCCTTGCGCCTAAGGCATAAAGTTACGTGCAGTGTATTTATCTTACGTAATTGTTTTATTTTGCTACTCAACAATTTAGCTATTTAAACTTTACGAAGTACCAAGTGTAATCCCGCTGTTAAAGAAATCAACAACCACAAAGTACAAAGTGGCCCCCGGGGAGGCAGGCCAGTGCAGCGTCATTGACTCCCTGTATATGTCGGCGTCCTGAAATTCCCTTTATACAAGTATCCAGCTTAGAGATGTTCTGCACCAGCGGAGATATATCTTAGATAGGAAGGTGGGCACTCCCGTTTATCCTTGTCTTAGAGGGGCGATTATCTATGGCGATATCCTGGTGGGGTTAGAGACAAATGAACTGGTAGTCAAGTTACAGATAGCATGGCCCTTAACTGCTATTATGGTCTGCTTAATTGGCTTTCTAACTTTGACCGTGCCTTGGTACAGTACGCTTCTCATCCGAGTGGTACTGTAACGGCACCAGGATTACTTGGTACGGTACGTACAGTACAGTACAGTACAGTACTTCCGTACACGCGATATGACAGGGCTCTGGATTATCATGCTGCCCACTTACTGTAGATCTGAGGTAAGAAGCTTGCAAATGAAGCTTATCGAATCATGTATCTACAGTAGAAGGGAGAATGGTTCGGAATGTCATGAATTCGTTAGTCACCAGTTCTATCCAATGATAGCGAAGAATCTTGTACAAGAAAAAGGGGGAATGTCGTCACCGAAGCGAAAACAAGCATTATCCAAGAACAACAAGCTTCTGTCTTCTCACGATAGGACTTGGCTGCATGGACAATGAACATTGGATGGAGAGAGAGGAATCGTGCAGATTTGGTTTGCCCTTGGCTGTTGCGATACTTCCATTTCTCTTTTCATTTTCCCCAGAGAAGAAGGTGGTCGCGGATGGACTGAGAGCAGCTTAACGAGTAGTATGATAAGGTCTTGGGGGCACTGCTCTGCCCCTCGGTCGGCATCCGTCGATCGCTCGCGGGACTTGGTCCTTTAATCATTTTAGCTTCATCGTAATTTATATGGATGCGCTAAATAGATATCGCCAAATTGGAGGGAGGTTGAGGGGAACCAATCGTTATGCGACTTGGTTCAGGGAGATACGTTTGTGAAGCACTGCACTGTTCGTTATTATAGACCAATCAAGTTCTTGTCCAGCGTTGATCAAGATAGACGTTTACTGTACAACCCAAAAAGGCATGACTCCGTTCACCAGCTGACCTTTCATGTAGGTACGCTCAAGGTACAGTACAGTACTGTAAGTCCTGGGGAGCAAATCCTGTGGCTTGTGACCCCGCGGAAGAGGCGGTTAGGTGATCCTTTTTGTCAATCTGTTGACAGCTCTCATGATGTGAGCCAGGAATAGTTCCTAGGAAACGTCGGAATAGGTTAGCCGTGGCACACGATTCGAGTTCATGAGCACCAGGTACGAAAGTATAAAGAGCGGACAGCTCGGCTTGGAGGGCTTGGAACTCGGTACATGTGGCTTTTACCGGGCTCGGGGCGCTGGAATAAGCATATAATGAGAGCCGGATGTCTTTTCTTTATAGAGACCAAAAGCCCATGAGGTCGCAGAAACTGTATAAATATTGGGCCGTTGCGAGTATACCTCGTACACTAATCGTCCAAGCCGAGCTGTCCCCTTTATACTCCGTATTAATTCTTCCGTCAACCTCGCAGCGAGCTTCCCCCGAAACTCTGTACGGACCAGGATGCTCGTATCTCCTATGACGAAATATCGAAAGTTAAGTTATACTGTAATCCGATCCAGCGACTGCCTCTGGCCCGGATGAGGAAGGCCATACGCAGTATTCAAGCTTATTATTAGGTCTAAACCCATTAATGCGATGATGCAATTTAGGAAGGCCGAGTTCTCAATCTTGTCACGGTAGTTGCCTGTTCAGAGAGATGTTCCGCTGTTGCGCAATAGATCAACCCGGACGCTACTGCAGTGAATGCTTCAAGGCACACCTCTACTACGAGTGCAGGCAAGGCCAGGGAGACATGTTCTTCCATTGCTTCTGGAAGGATGCCTGAGAGGGAATATAACAGGAACAAGCTCCGGTGCAATTGTGCCTAACTGGTTTTGTGGGGAAGGGTTAGTAAAAGCTTCTATGCTGTGACAAAGCTTGTTGGACCTGCCTAGAGGCTACCCCTACAGAAATAACATGATGCTGCATTGCCGTTCCGGTAGGAACGGTACATGGGAATGATGCAAGTTCGAAATGGGAAGGAGACATCGTTGCTGGTCTGTATATCTCGTATATCGCGAGAGAACCAAGTGACGATGCACGTTCTTCGATCAGCAGAGCAGTGGAAAACTTCCCATGTCTGATTGAGAAGTTCAAAAAGATGAGCACTTAAGCCCCATGACACTTGTCAGAGCCCAAAGCACAGGCAGGAACGCAGGGAAACAGTACTAGAGACGATCGGCTAGTGGTGAGGAGAGCTAAGTGGCGAGAAGAATCCAGGGAGCGAGAGGTTTCCATCCCTCCCCATAGGTATGCTCTCAAGCATCCTCAAGTATCGAAGAATTGTACATGATATTCGAATTGTGAGATCTAAGCAGGATCTCCTCTGCCTTTATACACAGACCAAACTCCCAGCAATGCAGCTACCCCTCCTCTTTTAATCAAACAATATTCTTCGTGCAACGACTGATCTCGACGGCTATTTCGTTCCTTGTGGGTGTACGGCTCGGGCAAAATCTCACCTAACCTCTGCTCTTTGTGTTAAGAATGAGGGCAACAATAAGCCTAGACAGGTGAGATGAAGA
This sequence comes from Bryoglossum gracile, assembly GCA_037952635.1. Classification (NCBI taxonomy): domain Eukaryota; kingdom Fungi; phylum Ascomycota; class Leotiomycetes; order Helotiales; family Bryoglossaceae; genus Bryoglossum; species Bryoglossum gracile. The sequence goes on along the minus strand of JAPZPB010000004.1, from coordinate 169,241 downwards.
ACAAGATTTCTGGGATTTGAGATACTGACCCATAGAGACCCAAGACTTCTCCGAAAATCAAGATCAGGACCATACCAACAAAGATTCTCGATTGTTGCATATATGATCGCACTCCCATATCTCCAACGATTCCAATCGCATAACCCGCAGCCAGCCCAGTCAAACCGACCGAAAGACCACAAGCAAGATGCATGAATCCACTGAATTCCCGTTAGCCCGATACTGCACCGTCCGTCCATTCCGGAGATATGTACTTGAACAAACTATAGTTCTGTTGTGGAGGAGGTCCCATATCTCCTGCAATTAGGACTGCAATAACCAACGAGTAGACAGCAATGATACCAGACATGACGACGGGAATAAGTGACTGCTCGATAGTAGGATAATTAGATCCAGCACCCTCTATTCGGGGAGACGTTCAATGTACCTTCATGATTAGGTCTGGACGGAATGTTCCAACACCTGAAATTCCAATCCCCGACTTCGCCGTTCCGTATGCCGCTCCTAAACCTGTTGAGTACCATTAGCCCTATCCCGTATCGAAAATAGTATGCTGTATCCTACATCCGAAGGTCATTGCGAAGCAAATACCGGCCTGGCAAAAGAATTAGCATCCATGACCTGGGTATCATCCAGCTTGATTGCTCACCATTCCGAAGAACGGCGCGAACTTGGGGGTCAAGTCTGATTCCGCCATTGTGAGGTTCAGCTCCGTGAGTGCTTCGTTGAACGTGTTCGTGCCGGGTATGTTGATAAACAGTGACGACGTTGATGGAGACAGGTGAGAAGACACCGTCAAGAGCTGCAATCCTGAGCTCAAAACGACGCTAGCCCCATTTGCTACCGGTGCACGTGACTTGACTCTGGTTTTCCAAGTAACTCGTAAGTGTCCTTCTGAATGTTATGCGAGAAAATTGAATATGATTCAAAGAAAGCTGCAGAGCAGTGACTGGGAATTTTTAGTCATTTCTACTAAAGTTCCTGCAAAGTTTGGTAATATCCCACTCGATAATCAAGGTTCTAGCAACGAGGTTCTACTATCTTGCACCCGAAGCGCTAGTGAGCCTAAGTGAACATTTGAGATCCCCGAACATACCAAGTTCCCTCCTTCAACCCGCAACGACCTACCATCAACCAGTGAACTTGTATTCCGTCTGGCGCCAGGATCTATCTTCTTCTAATCGACTCGCATAATCCTCGACTCGCATCCAAATAGCAACAAAGAAAGGAGGAAACCCGCTTGAATCAATCTCCTTCCAGCTCAACAAAGTACATCTTCCCGAGTATTATTCCTTACGAAGAAGAAGATAAACTGGTCGGCATACGACGGGATACCGTCGGCGTCGACAAGCAGAGAAGTAGGCTGTTCTGACTTCGCATTCTGAGGTTGGGGTGGTTGCCCGCAGTTTCGTGGAGAGAGACAGAAAACGGGATTCCCAACACCAACCGGAGGGTCGAGGGTTCTGCGGCATCGTAGCAGAAAGGCAGAATGGCAGACCATCAGCAGGGAAGATCTGGCGGACCTCGTTTGAATCAATACGGTCATGCGTCAAATCATGAGCGAGAAACAGCGTTCTCCAATATATTCGGCGCTGCCCCTCCCCCAGGCCGGTCCCACACCATGAACTCATCAGTAGTCCCTCCTGCACCCATGAACCAAATTCGAACGCAGACAATGAATTCTCAAGCTCCAGGAATGAACGGGATGCAGAGACAACCTCCTCCGCGACAACCACAAGGTGGATATCCTTCACCACCCGGGAATATGCCGAATGGGGGTATGCCAAATGGATATCAGCAAGGTCCAAGACAACCACCGCCTCTACCACCAGGTCAGGTTCAGTCGCAACCACAACCTCAATATCTGCCACAACAAGTCCGACAAGATCGACGACCATATCCAACCCCAAACAGAGTAGATCCTCGAAGTCCCCCACAACCAGCCTATGGGCAAAAGCAGCCAGGAGCGCAGTATTTTCCAGGTAACAGACCAGGTCCAGCACTCAATTCCGACCCGTATCGTTCACAATCGATGGCCAGCACCCCCCGACCGCAAATGTATTCACCTCCACCGAACACTTATAACGGTCAGGCTCCCGCAAACGCTTTCAGACAAGCGCCCTATCAAGCTCAATCTTCTCGAACGACCGCACAAGGTCGTGTAGTTCCGGAAAGACATGATGAACGTACCATGTCGCTGACGAGTTACCCGCAAGATCGAGATCAGCATCAGACAATGAGTGGCCGAATTATTCCAAATAGGCGGATATCTGCGACTGGGCCACAGGAGGTTCAAATAAATGGATATCAAGCTCCTGGTCCTAGAAGTCCCGCAACACAGACGCGCGCATCCAGCATGGTTTCTAGTACGGTTGGAGGAGGCGACATGAGCCGATCCATGTCTATGGCTTCGACGATTGCCCCTTCTGACAGAACGGAGACACTTTCACATCGTCCAAAATCTGTTAGCAGTGGCCATGAGAGACGGCAAAAATCTCCTCTGGTGTATCCTGCCCTACTTTCTCGAGTTGCCGAGTGCTTTAGGGACAAAGTTTCTGTTGGAGATAGAACGAAGAACGATCTGACCTACAAGAACGCCTTCAGTGGCGCTGAGGCCGTGGACGTTATCTCCTACATCATCAAGACCACTGATCGGAACCTTGCTTTACTGCTTGGACGTGCTTTGGATGCGCAGAAGTTCTTCCATGATGTCACCTACGATCACCGCCTCCGGGATTCCAATATGGAAATGTACCAGTTCCGGGAAACTATGATGGATGAGCCTCATGAAGCTCCAGAAGTGAACGGAGTTTTCGTCCTTCTCACCGAGTGTTACTCCCCGACATGTACCAGAGATCAACTCTGCTATTCAATAGCTTGTCCGAGAAGACTGGAGCAGCAATCAAGATTGAATCTCAAACCACAGCCTGGGCTTCGTCGCGAAAAATCACAGTCAAGTTTACACGACGTGGATGAGCCGGATGAGCAGAAGCTGTGGATCAATACGGTTTCACAAGAGGTCGCCGATAGTGTGAGTGAGAGAGAGAAGAAGCGACAAGAGGTCATCTCTGAAATAATGTACACTGAGAGAGACTTCGTGAAGGATCTGGAGTATCTGAGAGACTTCTGGATCAACCCTCTGCGCTCTTCAAATCCAGCAGCCCCTTCCCCTATTCCCGAGTCGAGAAAGGACAGAATTGTCAAGACGATATTTACCAACATCGTCGACCCTCCGAGCATTCACGCTGTTAGTTCAAAGTTCGCCGAGGTCCTCACAGATCGACAAAAACGGAAACCTGTGGTTGACTGTGTTGGGGATATTTTCCTACAATTTGTGCCAAACTTCGAGCCCTTCATTGTCTATGGTTCTAACCAATTGGCGGCGAAGTTCGAGTTTGAGAACGAGAGGTCTCTGAATCCCTACTTTTCGAAATTCGTAGATGAGACAGAGCGGCGCAAAGAATCGAGAAAACTTGAACTGAATGGCTACCTGACCAAACCGACAACCAGACTTGCTCGTTACCCACTTCTATTGGAGAACGTCCTCAAATATACGGACGCAACTAGTCAGGACAAGGAGGATATTCCAAAAGCAATGATCATGATCAGAGAGCTCCTGAGTCGTGTCAATGCCGAGTCTGGGAAAGCAGAGAACCGCTTCAATCTTAGGCGATTGCATGAGCAGCTTAGATTCAGACCTAATGAACGAGTCGATCTCAAGTTGACAGATCCTGGGCGAGAGCTGATCTACAAGAGCAACTTGAAAAAGTCACCAACCGATCCTGCTGATATTACAGCTTATCTATTTGATCATGCGGTACTTCTGGTACGCATGAAGATGATCGGGAAGAAGGAAGAAGTCAAAGTCTACCGCAGACCGATTCCTCTTGAGCTCTTGTCCATCCGCGAAATGGATGAAGTCATACCCAGGCTTGGTATTGCAAAGCGTCCATCATCTAGTTTGATCCCTGGAGCTAAAGCAAATACAAATGATGCAAATAAGAAGGAAGGATATCCCATTACCTTTCGACATCTTGGAAAGGGCGGTTATGAGTTGACTCTCTATGGCAGCACCCAAGGTTCGCGTACAAAATGGATGGAGCATATCGGAGAGCAACAGGCAATTCTACGGAAACGTGGAAACTTTTATAACAGATCCATTCTTTCAAGTAGCTTCTTTTCGGCGACGAACAAGGTCAACTGTGTCGCCCCCTATGGTTTGTTCCTAGATCGTTATCCCATGAAAAGCAATACTAACATGCTACAGATGGTGGCCGTAAATTAATCTACGGAACTGACTCTGGGATATTCGTATCTGATCGCAGGTCGAAGGATTCAGCCGCAAGGCCCGTCAAGGTTCTTGACGCTACCAATGTCACGCAAATCGATGTCCTTGAGGAATACAACCTGCTCTTGGTTCTTTCCCAAAAATCACTTCTGTCATATTCACTGAATGCCTTGAGCCCAACCGAGGCAGGACTTGTGAAGAGACCCAAGAAGATTCAGAGCCACTGCAATTTCTTCCGAACCGGTATCTGTCTTGGGAGACATCTTGTGTGCTGCGTCAAATCCTCGGCTCTATCAACAACAATCAAGGTTTTCGAACCTAACGACGCCATGTCTAAGGGGAAGAAACCAAAGGGGTTCAAGATGTTCAACAGTGGGCAAGACGAGCTCAAGGCCTTCAAGGAGTTCTATATTCCTACAGAATCGTCCTCGATACACTTCCTCAAGTCGAAGCTATGCGTTGCGTGCGCTAGAGGGTTCGAGGTTGTGTCGCTGGAGACATTAGAAACCCAATCGCTTCTTGATCAAGCAGACACCTCTTTAGACTTCGTTGCTCGGAAAGAAAACGTCCGGCCAATACACATTGAGCGTCTGAATGGCGAATTCCTGCTCAACTACTCCGAATTCTCTTTCTTTGTCAACAGGAATGGTTGGCGAGCAAGACCGGATTGGAGAATTGACTGGGAAGGCTGCCCTCAAAGCTTTGCTCTCTCATACCCTTACATCTTGGCATTTGAGCCGAACTTCATCGAGATCAGAAATATCGATGAGCCAGCAGTACATATCGTGCCACACAAGAACATCCGTATGCTTCACACAAGCACACGCGAGGTAAGCTTCAAAACATCTGCTCGCCCCCCTTCCAAAATCTAACAAGGTACAGATTATATACGCGTATGAGGACGAGCGAGGCGAGGACGTAGTAGCAGCCATCGACTTCTGGCCCCCAGGGCGCAAGCCAGAAGCCCAACCTGGACCCGCTGGATCCGAACTTCGCGAGTCACACCCACCTACAGCGTCCCGGCACTGAACGTCCAGTTTCAAAAATCTACATCCACGGCAATTATGATGCGCACGATGATCCGAGCCATTTTCCCTACCACTTCTGTAGAATTGCACGGCATTTAATCTCATCTTCTCGGGACTCGCCCCCTGCGGTGCTGTGGCTTCTTCCATAGTGGTGTGTGCTGGCCACGCTGCTCTCACCTTCCCTTCTAGAGGAGGCTAGTAGCCAGTTAGTTGATCGAGATCGAAACAGAGATGAAGTATGTCCCAAGGTCATGAACGGTGATGTGGGGAGGAATACCTGGGGTGAGTAGGAATCAAGACACTAGTTTTTCACGCACCTGGGCGACCTGGCGTATTGAGGGGTTCTTTTCAAGGGTATACTACTTTAGTGCCTCTTTACTGCTGATGCGTCTCTTTTTGGAATCAGTGAGATGGGAATTAAAGGAGACGATGTGGATGAGAACGGGAGAAGAGGGAGCAACAGCAGAAGCAATTCTATCTACCTGCCTGCGTTCCTCCTTTATTTGATGTCGATGTACATTTGCTGCTGTAGTATGAATAGAACGTGTATTCGAGCTGCAGCCATGGTCTTAAGAGTTGGCTTGACTGCGTGGTATGTGAGGCTTCGAGCAGGTCTTGCTTGGTTGGCTCTGTGTCGTCTGGTGTGAATTGTTGGGTGTGAGGTGGATGGGCGTACTGCCAGTATTTCTTGAAACTCTACATGCCAAGTTGCCATTTTCCATTTAGATGTCCTTAGTTGTGATCCCGAAGGCTCCAGGTAGTATGTTGATTATGCCTTGCAATTAGACCAAGTCACAGTCTAGATCCTCTGCCCGATTATAATTCTGTCTTGATCCCTCCCGCCTCCGATCTTGCGGATACTTGAGATTTAGTCTGGCTTGATTTTCCATGTTTTGGTTTTCCACGAGGTCCTATTCGTGATCAAAATATTCAAGTTAATTAAGGTATTAAGATAAGGTCACTACTAAGGGCTGTCAGGATATTCACGCTGTAATCGATATTCTGTGCGTCATGAGCTAAGGCCAATTCTCTTACAAACTTAGGTAGTGGTACTTCGAAACTAGGCACGCGAATCACAATCTGGGCATGAGGCCCGAAATCTTTACACCTCCCGATTACTGTCCTCAGAATACCAAAAGGTTTGCTGCAGATCCGCCTGACCACGAAAGCCCACTGCGACTCCTATTTCTAGGTAAGGTTGCCCTAGCCACGGACTTGAAGCCTTGCGCAAGTACTAACCCCCACAAGATGGAGGCGGGGTGTAAGGCCATTCTAGCATCATTATGCTCTAGCATATCATAAGGAAGATCGGAAGAATCTTGGCGGGGAAGTTTAGCCGTGGAAATACTAGGATTTAATCGCTAGAACTAGTACTAGCTAGTTTGATACCATCCACCTCGAGAATAGTTATTCAGCGCTAATGATACACACACTGATTGCAGTCATGCTAGGACGACTTCAGATGACTATCTCAATGCCTGGATACATATATTGATACATTGAAGCGGATATTTGAAGCGAAATGGTTAGGCTAGAACGCCTTTAGTAGAGGCAAGGATATTCTGCTGGTGGATGGGAGGTTTGACTATCACTATATCGCAGTGTTGTCGCTGCCACGCGGAGGAGTAATACCAAAGTTGCATTTTTCATGTCATTCAACCTCAGCCGTCGTGACACTCTTTGCCCCATAAATATTAGCAAGGTCCAAGAATTTGTTAATGGTGGTCTGCTCGATAATAACCCAACACAACTCGTGTTCCAAGAGGCAGAGGCTATATGGCTAGACTATACAGAGGACGCTATCTTTCCTAGTACTAGAACTGGTAGCGCTCCAGGAGGATCTCTCGGAGGCAACCTCAAGATATCAATCGATGTATTGCAAGTGACCGTTGCAGAGACCGAAAAAAAACAGCCAACACCCTCGCTAGGAGCCAAACTAAAATTTTCGAGTAGAGGAGGCTGTTCTGCTTCAACGTTTTCCATGGGTTGGTTGGAAGATGTTTGCCTCGAGGAATAGCAATCCCTCGCGAAAATTGGTAACGTAACCGAGACGTATCTGGGATAAATTAAACAATAGGTAGAATGAACCTTTGTATCTCAAAGCTCTGTAGTGAGTAGCTTGGGTCTCATCGAGCACAATAGGGGGCTTTTTTCTTTACTTGAGAGAAGCAGGCCAGAGGACAATTGAGCTATATGAAACAAAACGAAGTAAGTTTTTTCAATACCCTCATAGCACACAGTTTAAGGGCATGATTATGTTTACGGATGCTCTAATTGTCTTGATTTTTAAAACTAAGCGCCATCCTGTCCAGAATTTTCTTGATTGCACGAAGAGCGGGGTAGTAGAGAAACAACAGATAATTTTGTTCCTTTGCAGAAGTATTCAACAGGCAGCTCAGCGGAATCCTTGAGACCCCTCAGCTTTCATACTACGGGCAATTGGTTTCATTTCATCGCCCCAGCTCAAGCAGAGACCTGCAACTGGCTGTTTAGCACGCCGCAATTCTTGCAATGGCATTTGGTATAGATTTCGACGAGTATAATAGAGCGCTTTGGATCCGAGGCAAGCCAGGGGTTGGTAAATCGACATTCATGAAGCATATATTGCTTCATTTCGAGAATCCTCAAAATAGGTTTGGCGACTTCGCCATTGCGCGGTTCTTCTTCAATTCTAGGGGAGGCGATCTAGAAAAGAGTTCTTTAGCAATAATTCGTTTTCTCCTCTCGCAAATACTTGAGCACAATTTGAAAATGAGCGACACCCTTGTTGCTCAGTCTGGCAAGAAGCGAGAATGGAGTAGATCACAAATGTATATGGAGAATGGGGCGACGCGGTGGATATTTGCCGGGCTGAAGAATTTCATGCTTTCCCAGTATAGAAGTAGGAAATCTCACCCGCAAATTCTTCTCATCGACGCATTAGATGAATGCTATAAACCAAGAGTCCGGGAAATAGTTATATTTCTTGAAAAATTAAGCAAAGCGGCGCTTGTCTCAGGTTCTCACTTGAAGATTTGTCTCTCCAGCCGTCATTACCCGAATATTGATATGAAGAAATGACTTGTCCTTATTGTCGAAGCGCAAACGAAACACGGCCAAGACATGATTAAATACATCCAGCAGAATCTTTGGCCAGACAATGGATGAATTTGGCATATTATTCTCGCCAAGTCTGGACAGATCTTTATCTGGATTGTCTTGGCTGTCCAGATGCTGAACTTTGAAATGGGCTATAGTTACAAGCATGGAAGCCAAACTTGATGAGATACCAAGTGATCCCGACAAGTTGTTTGGCGAGCTCCTTGATAGAGACAAGAAGGACACGCAAAACGCCTCGCTTCTACTCTAATGGGTTTTGCTGGCGGGATACCCGATGGCACCTGAAGAACTGTACCTTGCGGTCTAACGAGGATCGACACTTCCACTACTTGGCCCATGGGATCAATCCCAGCTTGATTTAAATCTGATAAAGAAATTTATCGCATATACATCAAAAGGTCTAGTTGAGATTCGCCTACGCCAGACTCATGTCGACGAGGATGATAGTGGGGAAGTGGGCCTGACTGGACACTGCTTTGAGGGCTGCCAAAACCGCGAGGGCGACACACCAGAGGGATTATCTTGGAGCACTGTGTACTTAGCAAAGGTAGAAGCGTTTCGAGGCTGAGTACGAGGCCACAATAGCCCTACTGCTAGAGTATGGGGCCACAGATATTCCGAGGATACTGGGTGTGGTTTGTCCGAGTGTACGATGAAGAGACTTGGAATTCTCCAAACCATTTTTTTCTCAGCCGCACCGAAAATTTTAGAGCTTATGGGATAAAGCGAGAGTCGAGGCAGATGACGACTTGAGCACGACGTGGAGTTCCTGTCTGTTGGCTTTGTACTTGAATAACGGGCAATCATAACTTCCTCGGAGAATCGGAAGCTCGACAAAAAAGGGAAAATTGGAAGTCCTGTTTGTGAGCAGCCAGTTAACGAGAGTATCTAGAGTCGGGTGAAAAGAGCAAGTGGCAACTGCCAACTCAAGCCCAGTTCAATTGCAAGCACAGCCTAAAAACTATGGATTGTATGAGCAACCCACTTGAGCGTCAGCTCTGTCAAAGGTGGGCAACGAGAGTTGAACTCAAATTCATTCAACTGGTGGCTAATACTGCGAGCCTCCCCTCAGTACACGGATATTCGTCGTCTTGTCCATGGGCTGTGTCCAAACCACCTCCGACCTCGCGTGTCCGAATTCTTGAGTAATGAATCCAGAGTTACGCGTCTTGATTGATTCTAGAACGCCCATTTGATACGAAAATTGGTGCGTGGGGTCTTTGAGCTTCTAAAGTCCAAGGAACCTTTTCCTTGGTGGCCTGTATCGTCTTGGTTGGCCGAGTCCTCAATCAGAGTTGCAGTCATCCTAGCTGAGTCGTCCACTTTGTGCCACCATCTCGCAGATAATAAGGCCGGAAAAAGCCCACAAGAAACATAACAAGTCTTGATTTATCTTGACATGTTCTCCCAACAAAATCAAACATGTCTGATTTGAGTAACAGAAATGCTCAGCTTGCTTTACTCAAGCTGACAGATCTCGTGGAGTCGTGGGGTGAAGGGGAACCATGTCCAAACCTTGAAACCAGAAAGAAAATGGAGGTCTCCTCCTACGTAGATGTTGTTGGCTACCCGGATAGTATCCGAACTAAGAGTTGGGATTCTGGCGCGGAATAAACAGGTCTGACTGTCTGATGTTCTTAGGCCAACAACTTACATGTTTCACCTCCCAGTTGCCACGCTCTAGATCTTCTCCCATACAGCACAATTGACTCACACATTCCACTTCCGCTCCACTGACCAACAGATCTCCGTCCGGTGCATGAGTGATCCTATCTATTCCTAGAAAACAGCCAGGCTCGGGTCCACTGTTGGAGGGTTGTTATTCCTAGAGCACTACGAAGTACGCGGCGGAAAACCCCCTGACACACCAGGGTATTTACTAATTCAACGCCCTTGGGTCTTAAAATAAACTTGGGTTTTACTTGTGTTTATATGTTGTTTTATATAATTAAAAATAAATTGGGTTTGCCTTATTTCTATTTTGAAAAGCACGTTTTATAGCAAGCTACAGATAGAAACATCAAGTAGAGGCATGCGCAGGCGTGAGTAGCAGCGGGAGCTTTTAAGGACTTTTTTGCTCAAATATAGGGGTTTGTGAGCTATTATACAAGGTGGGTGGGTATGTGGGCTATATACCGGCACGCAATTGCAGCTTAGGTTAAGAATACTAAAATTTAATTTTTTCTTGCATTCAATTCTCAGCCGATAAAAATACAATAAATATTAAATAGGTTTTAATTTAAGTTAAATCGAATACAGCTCGAGGTAATTTCTTCTGGGGACTTCAAAGCGAATTATTACAGTTAAATAAGGCTTTTAATTGCAAGTTTCATTATGATCAACACAATATAGTAAAAGGTTTGGGTCTGTTAAGGTTTTTTAACCAAGTCGGAATAACAACCTTCCAAACACTTTTCCGGTTCTTGAAACCGTTTGTGCTCGGCCCATGAGGTTGCAGCAAGCAATGTCGCGGCTTGGAGAGGCGCCAGAAGTCGGCCGGGACGTGGTCAAATTGTTCTCGTTCGGAATCCCCGAATGAGAAGGCTGGAGCCAGACCGGATGCATTGATGTGGATAGGCGTGATGCAAGACATAGATATTCTCAGGCCGGTTTGATGGTCAGGTTGTGTGTGATACATGAGGGTTGGGTGCAGCACAGCTGAAAGCGGGAACTTGGATGAGAAGAATCAACGACTGAGCTTATGTAACTTTTGGACTCGGGGTAAGAGATACATAATTGAAGAGGTTTCCTTTTGAGCGGCCCAAAGCCCAATTCATCAAAGATCGTCTGCCCTACAGCCACAACACTAAACGTATTCAAACACCAGCACTATTAACAATGAATTGCTACTGTGCGAACTACTACGTATGCATATCTGTCAATCCAGTCTTGGCAATCATGCTAACATTCATCCAAGGGCTCAATCAACTGCCACAACACTGTTTCAAAGTTCGGGGATCGTTGTGCTCTTTGCGTTGTAAGTTTAGCTGATCTTCCAACAGACTCATAAATTAACATTAGCCTTCAGTCAAAACAAGTCAACACCGCTTCTACAATTAAGCAGAACGGTGTGTATGCGGTAGACAAGCAATGGGCTCAGAACTTGAGAAGGGAGCATATGAGAAGAGAGGAAGAGAGAACGCGACAAGAGAGAGTTAGCCGGACAACTTCCGGGCGGATACGCTAAGGGAGGAGGAGGAAGATTGACTGACAACTTTGCATTAGCGGGAAGGAAAGGGGAAGAGCATTCATTATGCTGGCGTTTTTGGAAAGACAAGAAATTGAAAACTGGCATGGCATTAACATGGGGCGCGGGGTAGGGAACCCAAGGTCATAAACACATAATCATTCATGGCTGGGCCATGCAGACATAAAAGCATCATCATAATATACAACAAACAACTCTTATTGATCCGTCCCAGTCCTATGTCCCAGAACTCCAAGGTATTGTTCCATCCAAACGAGATACAGTGACTTCCTCCCCCCGCCTTATGTCCAAGCCATTTCCCATAGATACTGCCGTGAAATCACCACATCACCACATCCTCCTTCTGTAGCCTTTGAAACTCTCTCCTTCTCCCTCTGCTAGAATTTCGTCTTTGATCTTCTTCCTCCTAGCCGCTTTGCTTAAGGGCTTCTCCTGAAATTTTGGCTCTCCGTCCTCAATCCCTTCCCCCATAAGCTTCTGGTCCGCTCTCGACTTCTCCTCTTCTAATTGCTTCTTCCTCGCCGCCTTCTGCCACCGCGTAGCTCCCACCATACTACCAGGCTTATCATCACCTTCCCCCATGACCTCTACTGCATCCACCACACCCCTCCTCTCCCAATAATCGTCATTTCGAAATTGCGGCGGTAGATAGAGACTTGGTTGTTTACGATGCGGTTGCGAGAGTTGTGGTTTAATAGCAGCGCGCAAATCGCGGACTGTTTGTTGCTGGAGTACGTAGCCTGAGAGGAAGAGTGCGGTTGTAAAGATGAACACTGGAAGTCGTGTTAGTGGCATCTTGCGGAGTGTGGAGGGGCTGCAGGTACCAATGAATGAGGATGCTGCGACGGAGACTTGTGCGGATGACAATAACATTTTCTACGGCTTTTGAGTAATTGAGAGACTTCTAAACATTTGTTTGAGGGGGTTGAGTGTGCTTTTGGGTTTTGCTTGGATTTATGGGCTGATGCTGGCAGTTCCAAGATTTCCAAGGTTTGTCAATAAGGAGGCGTTGTCGCACAGCAACAATCGATAAGACTCCATCTATTCTTTTAGATGGACTTTCGCGACTTCAACCCACAATCCCATCCCAGCCTCACCACAATTCCTGACTTTCCCCTCAACCCCTCACGCAAACAATTAACAGCATACGAGTTCACGAATATGGCGAACCACCGTGCAGACGAAAAGCGATTCCTTGACGAGCGCGGCTCCTCCGGTCCCCTCGCCCCCAATGGTCTCAACCCCGCCACGATAATGGAGAAACCAGTCCGCGAACGCATCATCGACTGCTACTTCTGGAAAGATCAATGCTTCGCAGTCAACGAGGCAGACATCGTAACCCGTGTCGTCGATCACGTCCATTTCATTGGCGGCACATATGGCGATGCGCAGCGGCCCTCTCCTTTCCTCTGCCTGGCTTTCAAACTCCTGCAGTTAGGACCCACGAACGATATTTTACAAGAGTACTTGGGGTATGGGGGCGAGAAGTTCAAGTATTTGAGAGCGTTGGCAGTGTTTTATGTTAGGTTGACGAGGCAGGCAAAAGATGTTTATGGGTTGTTGGAGCCGTTTCTGAGCGATTATAGGAAGTTGAGGAGGAGGGGGAGGGTGGGGACTAGCTTGACGCATATGGATGATTTTGTGGATGATTTGCTGGTGAAGGACCGAGTGTGCGGGACGACCTTGTGGAAGATGCCAAAGAGGGAGATATTGGAGGATTTAGAGGTGTTGGAGCCGAGGGTTAGTCCGTTGGGAGATATCGAGGATTTGTTGGAGAGTGACGTGGAGGAGGTTAAAGGGGACGCGGAGAGTGATGGGGGTAGTGAGGAGGGAAGGCGGAGGGGTAGCCCTGGGTCTGAGTTCGGGGAGGTGACGCCTGACAGGGATTTCAAGGAGGATATGGATGTGGATGAGCCCGAAGGAAGACATGCGAATGGGAACGACTCGTCGACATATATCAAATTGGAGTACGGAGTTTTGAACAAGGAAAAGGTGGAACATGAATGATATACCCATTTCGCGCTCGTCAAGGCCATCAAAATTCTTGAATCCTGTGGTGATATATTACGGGTTCAGAAATTGAGTACAGAGACGCCTGCCAACCAAGAATTGATCGATAAGAGAGACCTGGATTCCCAGCCGAAGTTCGTTACCAAAGCACTCCAGGAAATATAGCCTTCTGTCACCATATATCGGGCCGAAAACTAGATATCTGCTCTGTCACTCGTGCTAACCTCGAAAGTTTACAACCTTCCTACCCCCATTGTCCTCGCCAGCTTCGCCCTCTTCCCACCCTCCACTTCCTTCCTAAACTTCTTCCAGCTCTTATCTCGCTCATCCCAATCACTCATTTGCGCTGTTCACCAAATTAGCCTCATCTTCCCTCATCACTCTGCCACCCCAGAACAACAACAGCAAAAAAACACTCACAAAGCAACCAATCCCACCTCCTATCCTCTCTCTCCAACACCTCCCATCCCCTCTCTCTCGCCTCCCTCTCTTCCCTATTAACCCTCGCCGCCTCCTCGCCCACCAACTCCGGGTCTTCATTTGTTCTTAAAGCTTTCTTCAACTCTTCTTCTCGCGAGGCGGATTGAAGGACGGGGACGAGAGAGGGGTTGAGGGCAGCGGCGAGGAGGGTCGTCTGTGTGGTCTGGGAAATGTGGGAGGCACGGCGGGCGGCGATCGAGTGGTAGTGCCGGGCTGTTGGGTTCTGCAGTGGAGGGGGAGTGAGAATTTTTATATGAAAGGCTAGAGGATCAAGGAGGAAAAGGGGGAATGGCAAATGGAGGGGGAGGGGAAGGGGAGGGGAAGGGGAAGAGAATAAGCCATATATGAATTGGGATTATATGAAGGCTGCTACAATATGGAAGGTTCATACTGAAATCCGGGTCCTTGACCAACCATGATTCCTAAACCTATCTAAAGAAGGCTCATTATCTATATTCCGTGAAGATCTTGTTCCGTACGGAGGCAGTCCTTGAGATGTGGTGGTGGATGACGAGGGAGGAGGGAGGAGGGATCTATAGCTTGGTGTTGCGCTGACATAAGAGGGCGCAGCGGAGCGGATAGAAGCCGTTTCCAGATCGAGAGGGAGGAGGGACCGGGGTGTATATGGCGGAGGTGCTTCCATGTCTGAGGCTCGAGTTGACAACGGCTCGGGATACGCGGATGAGGTTTGTTATAGCGGGAAGTGAGAAGCATGAGCTTGGGATGATGTGCAGGGTCAATAGCAAGAATTGAACTAGGATTGGGAAGAAAAGAAGAGTGAACGTGTTAAAACGCAAACATCGATAAGAGGTGATTCGAATGCAACCTGATGGATCGTGTTGGATCGTGTGCTGTTGATGGGAAGAAAGTATGTGCGGGGTCACAAGGCGGCCAATGGGGGGATGTAGAGATCCCAGCAGCCGAGACCCCCTCGCTTAGCGAGAACATAGGGGATGCCTTCAAAGTAAACAATGTCAACTTATCTTCAAAACCGTGTCAAAAATTGCGGCAGGACAACACTTATATTCACAGCTGCTGTCTCGTCACCAAAAGGGAATGAATAAAAAAGGTCTCCAAACTGCCCAAAAACTGCAAAAAATTATTCCCAAGCTCTCAAGGAGAGGTTGGAAGGTATTAAACTTAGACATAGTTGGAACTATGAATGTTTTGTTCGTAGGGGTGTCTCCAAAGTCCAGTCTAGGTAGGAAGTTGGCCAGTTTCATTAGGGACGTGTTGGTCCCCCTCTATTTGGCGCATGGGTTTAGAAACCATGTAGTTTTGACGTCAAGAAGAGTGTTCCGGACGACCTCCCTAACCAGTGCGCCAGGGCGATCACTTTTTATTAGGCTAGTAGGTGCAGATGTCGAACTTATTTGGATAGATAAATCCAATGAAAGTGGGGCCATAAAGTGAGGGCCGAAAGGGTGTCGCTGAAGTGATTTTTCGAAGGGAAGAGAGAGTCTCAGTGAGTTACAATCACCGGTAGCATCTCACAGGTAGCCAAGATAACTGAGCCGCATGTAGGCAAATCAATTGATTGATTTTATGGCTTCTTCTCAGCTGAGAAAGAGCACTTTGACGAGCTGCTCTCAAGCGCCTTCTGGTCATTATACTTGCCCAGGGATTGTGATGAGCTCAGATGTTTCGACGTCGATAACCCGGTGTCGATTTACAGAGGTATATTTCACGCCACAGCGTGGGCTACGACATTCTCCGAAGTTATCATAGAAGAAGCGATAGTAGTGAAGCCAAATCTTTCATGCAGCTGCTACTATCTGGAGTCGTTATGACAGTCAGATGCGAAAATCTCAACTCAAAATCCTTCTCCCTACCCCACCGACATCATTAAGTGCCAAAACTATGTCTTCGATAACGAGTTAAACTGCCAGAATCTCTAGCCGGGCTTGACGGTCACCAAAATCTGAAAGGCACTTTCTGAGCCGCTGCATTTAAGGGATGCTCTTCCTCGACTTCTTTAGAATCCCCCACAGGCTAAAACTCGGGGATGTCATATCTGGTCCACAATTTTTCATAGGGAATGTTGCTCTTTGACGGTATTCGTGTAGCTAGGTTCCATAGACCAAGCTCAATCGGCAGATATCTTGTGTCTACCTTCACTCTGAGGTGTTATAAAGAGCAAGAATGTGTATTAACAGATTAACTATGATGTAGCAGGCATACCCACATAGTTTTCTCAATAAATTTCCGTCCCTGGTAGGTTGGAACAAGATCAATCAATGTGCGCATTATCACGAAGGTCTGGTCAGCTGAATTCTCCCTGAAAGACTGAATGCGGGTGGCATTGTAAATTCCTGGCTGCAACTGTCCCGTATTCTTCCTCTTGTCATATGGAGAGAAATTTTTGATATATAGATACCAACTCAAACAAAGTAGCAAATACTCGACGTAACTTGATTTGTCTTCAAGTCTCAAGAAACATGTCAACAGTTCTTGAGTAAAGCTGAACATTCCGGAAATAGTTACAGTATATCTAAATCCACAGTGTCTTGTCGATTGAATGTGCCATTTATTGAAGGAGAAAAAAAGCGAAGGAGTTACTTTCCTTTCCAAGATAATGCTTATCCATTTTAGAGCAAGCTTCTTCTGCGCTTACAAGACTATGCTGAACTCGGATTTGGAGCCTCCAAGACTGTCGCCCTTGGGTCCATGACTTCTCAAGACTTCCCTCCGTGTTGTATGTATAGTGCCATGAAATAAAATCCTTCATAGTGATTCCCACACTCGGTCGGATAAATGAAATCATATCCTAATTTCCGGTAAAGATTCATCCCCTCCTAAATTGCCATAACAGTCAGATAACAGCCTTTGAAATCCGTCTCCGCCTTCTCATTCCCCCAGTTGCAGATAACAGTCCCAGCTCCTTGTCGTCGGCGTTTGGGATGGATTTCGAGAAACTCCAACCGGAGTTGGCAATCCCCATAACAGGAGAAATAATCATCACGTCCTTGATCATACCAGGGCGTATGATTGCCGAGAGCAGCCAAGCTGTCGTCGCCACGGGTTGCCCATTCATCGAACCAATCCTCATCAGAAATTTCACAAACCATGGGAGTCTGAATTGCAATATCCCATACTCCTATCCCGATTGGAGTATCAACCAGAGTTTGACTTCTGTCGAGAAGAGGTGTAGTTACGAGCAGAACGACAAACTTGCAGGGCTGTCCAAGGTAATTGATAAAGGGGCGCATGAGCCCAGACACCGGATTGCATGCTTCATTGATTCGCGCGATGTCACCAAGGTCCGCCATGGTGGCTTTTCGGATCTTGATCCTTCCTGTTGACATAGCTCCCGCGATATCGTGGTCAATATCACCCATGACCCGTGGTAAGTAGTCTCTCAAGCGGGAAAACCAGCCAGTTATATCTTCTCGAGAAACAAAGAAAAAATACCTGAAGTGGCTTGCTCCCTCTTCTGCTCTCCGGAAGCATACAGTAACACTCACGCAACATCGCTTGACAAGAAGCAGATTGGCCTACAATGAATCTTGAACCAAAATGTTTCCGGTCAGTGTCGCTTAGAAAGTATTTCAGGATAGTCAACAAAGCACATAGAAAGGCACCTACCAACGAGAGAATCTCCAGGTCAACAAAAGTCACATTTATCCTGCACGACCGCGTCACTTTCAACGAAATTTAAGACGAACCCAAACCAATAATCAGAATCTCAAATTCTTGCACATAAATAACTCAGAACAAGGACAAAAAACCACGCCAATACAACCAGCAACAATGTCACTCCTCAACCGCCACGCAATGCTCCATTTCAAGAAGGAATCCAAACCCATTACCGCCCCCACCAAAGCCACATCCACCTCCCCCTCCACCTCCAAAATTTCCCCGACCCACCTCGGCACCCTCGATCCCCGCTTTCCAGTCTGTGGATGCCCCTTGAAATTCGAGAAGGATTTCAAGGTCAAGAATCAAGCTGCGAAACCAACCCAACAGCAAGCTAAGGTCCAGGAGAAGAAAAAGGAGCCTTCGGTGTACAGATTCAAGAAGGGCAGGGAGGGAGAGCTGGTTATGGTTGGTATCGAGACTGTGAAGGGTCATCTGGGAGCGGAGTTGTCCATGTCTACGAAGGAGACGATGAAGATGGAAAGTTTGGCCAAGGAGGAGAGGAGTGAGAGTAGCGGTATGAGAAAGTGTATTAGGGAGGTGGTCGTTAAGGAGGGAAAGAAGGGACATTTGGGTGGGGATTTGGCGAGCCAGAAGGAGTGGATTGGAATAGTAGGGGATTGGAAAAGCTTTTTGAATAGGCCTTGGTAAGTTGCTTTTCTGCGTTGAAAGTTTCGACAAATTTTAACCTTGGGAATTAGATCACGTTTTGATGGAAAACCGCGTTGTTGAATGGGCAAGTTTATGAATGTAGCTCGGGGCTTGGCTCGTTGGGTTGGCTTCTGGTATTGGTTTGTGGGAGCCTGCCTTTCTCCTCCCGGGGGAGTGCAGTTCAGGTCTTGTTTCAGGGTGCGATTGGTAGTACCGTCGCATCTAAGGATTTTGTAAGCTGATCTAAGATCTTCTTTGAATGCCTTCTCCTTTCCTTCATTACATTAGCCCGCTGCTTTCTATTGTGTAAGATCTTACGTGTTCCTTCTCAACCCCCAAAACCTCCCATCCTCAAATATTTGTTACATCCACAATTTAGGCTGCTTCATTTTCACATATAATGCATCACGATCAATTCTAATCCCTACTTCGGGTGCAAACATAACCAAAAGCAGTATAAAACCGGGTTTTATATGCTTCGGCCTAGTATTTTCTGACCTTTATTTTTAAGTTTTATAACATCGCAGATTCTGCTAGCCGCACGCTTCGTGATACATTATGATGTGACAATGAAGCAGCCTAATCCACATCATCATTTAATCTGTATCTCCATCGTCCCATTACTTCATGTATCTCCAAAAGCCGGCGGCGCCGGCCATTCGTCCAAAACCATTTCATCACCTACCAACTCAAAGCTCCAGCTTGTCTCCCCATCAATATCAATCTCAATTTTATACAATCCCGGGTACAACACCATCCTACCCATCTCATCTGCCCTCGCTAAATTCCCCAGCGTTAGCTCCAACATCCCGGTCTGGCTGTTACCCGCAGTGATATTGTGAAGTCGTGTGTAAGCGACGAGGGATTTGATCGGGTAGGGCGTGGGACCAAAGGTGCCAGACAGGAATGCAAGGAGAACGTACGACGAATCCATGGCGCCAGTGTTGGAAACTGTGATGGGGACGGTGAGGAATGGGGTCAGGTCTAGGTAGTAGGCCGGCGATGAGAGGAGCGAAGAAATATTGAATGTTGGCATGCCCATGTTCTCATATTTGAAGGAGGAGGAAACGGCAGTGCTGAAGTTGGTGTAATGCATGCCATAGCCAAAGGGAAAGGTGGCGTTGCCCGTGTAGAATTTGTAGGTGCGTCCAGGATTGTTGAGACTGTAGTTTGAGGAAGTGAAGGGGCGGAGAGACATGTTGGTCATGGGAACTTGGTCGACGTAGTCACTTGGATACTGGGTGACTGGCAAGCGGCCAGCGGGAGCAGTTACCCCTGTCAGGATGTTCATGATGGCGGTTCCTCCGTCCTGACCTGGGTACCCAGCCCATACAAGGGCGTTGACTCCTGTGTTGAGGACGAGAGACGCACTGTCGACTTGAGTTCCCATCTGTAATACGACGAGAGGCTTGGAGAGTGCTGCAAGCAGGTTGATCAACTCGAGCTGCTGCGGAGGCCAGCTAATGCTGTAACGGTCCTAGAAAAGAGTTAGTCTTGAACGATAGGATCTGGAAAAATATGACGAGACTTGCCATCGACTCGGCCTCGATGGAGATGTCAATGCCGCCCACATAAATTATGAGGTCAGCAGCTTCAGCCATAGCCAATGCCGCAGCATAGCCAGTCGTGTTTGTAGAATCGATATCAGCTCCTGGGGCGCACATAACCGAGAACCCAGCTTGCTGTGCTGCATACAACGGTGAATGCAAGTATGGAGCCACGCCAAAATAATTGCCTTGCATCTGAGTTGTGGCTTCTGCCCAAGGGCCAATCAAAGCCACAGTCTTGTTAACCATGCTTGAGGTAGAAATGGGCAAGACTCCATCGTTCTTGAGTAAAACGATTCCTTCTTCGGCGGCGGTGAGAGCCAAGGATTGAGCGTTAGGTGTGGAGACATTTGAAAATGTCAGCTGGCGGTAAGGTTGAATGTCTGGGGGATCGAAATAGCCAAGCTTGACGAGTGACGCGTATCTTCGGATCAAAGATCTGTCAAGTGTAGCCATCTCATACAACCCTTGGTCGTACGCTCCACCAAGAAAGTCGGGATAGAAAGTTCCACAGTCTAGATCAGTACCTGCATTCAGTGCGTCTGCTACTGCTTGCTCTGGAGTGCTGGTATAGTTATGTCCCAATACAGGTACATTCCAGCTCGTTCCGTTGTAGATGTTTTGAACTGCGTCACAGTCGCTGGTAACCCACTTGGCAGTGTCTGTGAAGTTCCAATGCTTTCTAAGCAACGTTTGGAGCAGGTAGTCATCGGCGCAAGATGGGACCCCATTGACAGCGTTGTATGAGCACATGACTGACTGGACATCTGAATCTCGTGCGCAAGTCTGGAATGGCGGCATATAATACTCTCTGAGATCTTGGGTAGTGATAATTGCATCGAAGGCGAATCGACTAACTCCTCCCCAATATTCGAGGTCATATCCCGCATAATGCTTGCATGTAGCCACGATCTTCTTGTAAGGTTCAGCATCGAGACCGCCTTGAAGCCCAGTGATCAGTTGGTTGACATAGCTTGAGAGATGGAAGGGGTCTTCGCCAGGAGTTTCCTGCCCACGGCCCCATCTTGGATCTTTATAAGGGTTGATATTGGGGGTCCAAAAGTTCAAACCAGACCTGTTGCCATTGCTGAAAGCACGAGCTTCAGTCGAGATAATAGTCGCCACGGCATGGATGAGGTCGTCATCAAAAGCTGCACCCATGAGGATCGGCTGGGGAAATGATGTGGCGTAGGAGTAAGCGCTCCCAGCATTTGCAAATGTGACGCCGGGGGACGACGCGACTCCATGGAGTGCTTCTTGCCACCTGTGTTGGGTTAGTAATGGGTTGTGCAAGAGCAATTACGGTTGCAGAATAGAGCTTTCGCGTACCATTCATACGAAGGGAGGCCAATTCTTGGGATACCAGGACTCGTGTTTCCAGTGTTACTCACCTTTTCTTCAAAGGTGAAAAGCGCAACAAGCTGTCCAGAATTAGTAATGGCGGTCAATAGAAGACTCACTTACGGCGGTAGCTCGAGTGTACGCATCTTTGCTCATATCGCATACTGTGTTATTCGCCAACTATGTAGTGTCGGATTGAGCCTTGTACGGTCTCCCAAGATCAGGGGTTGACTTACTGGACCATTTACACAGTCTGGGAAATCTGCGTATGCGATGCCAGTAAGGGCAACTAGCCCGAAGAATGAAGGCTTCTTCATCGCGGGGTAAAAAGATGTCCAGGATAATTTTTACCAATAAATGAAGGAGAGGAAAGATTGGAAGCCGGCAATTGAGACTAACAAGGCTTTGGATAGTCGCATGAGAGGAGTTAGAAGATACTTATACCTTACGTCCAAATTTTGAGCATATTCTCGGACTACTGATGATCAACTATCGAGTCCGGATAAATGAAAGCTGCGCATGAATGCGGGGAATTCATTCAGGAAACATCATGTCGGCAAGTGAGGGTAAATCGTCAAACCCCGAGGTGTTTTAGTACTGTGACCACCGGCACTGTACCCCCTAGGGCATCTGCTTCGGAGGTATGCCATAACAAGAATCAGACGATATTGGAGCGGGTAGATGCCTGTGTTGAACGTGTGCATCTAAATGACCCGAGAAAAGTCTATGCATGACGAAGTAGAAGCGTTGATCGCTGTGAAAAGAGCCTAAAGAGGTGAATTGGGGAAGCGGGGAGGCTGATAAATGCCAAGAATGGGGCAATGTGGGAAAGGAACCTCCCGGGGTTTTGCCTAAATTCAGAGGTCGGCCTTGTTCATAGTAAAGTGAGTCCAAAAACAAGAGTAAGATAGAGGAAAAGGTGGCAGTCAGCTAGGGCTGCCTCGCTCGTAAAGACGCATCTAGTGCGCCGGCCCTGGAGGAGGTTGTTCATCGTACCTCCGTATCTAATAAGCTTTCAGGTCCCTAAAAGCGCCGAGGTAATGTGTAGATATGAGAAGCCAACCCACGTGCGTTGAAAAACAACGCATTTCAGAGAATGTTGTGCTTGAAGCTTTCGATAGGGCCCACGGCGTTTTACCACATGCAAGTGACTAGCTACTCAACTTGGCAAAGACACATCGGTCTACAAGAAGGGCAAGACTAGAAAATCGGGAAACATAACAAGTGGAGATGATGTTCACTGAGGTAGATTTTGAAGAGGTTGGGCGTTGCAAAGATAAGATTTTTGCTTTGCGCCAAGATCTGCCCCGCTCCGCCCGCTCCGCCCTCCCGCATCACAAGCTCGGGCGCCACTGCCTAACGAAGCACCGCACCCCACTTACAACTCATACGCTCTAGCGTGGCCTGGCGCACTTCCTAGATATAACTAGGAAGTTCACCTTTTTACATAGGAATCAGACAATCACCATTCACTACTCTGCAACACTCTATTTGACGTGATACAAGGTAAGAGAAGGAGGTTCAGAACGAGGCATACTGAGCAAAGAATAGGGCAAATGCTGAAGTGGAAATAGACGAGCTAGATGATAGCTAGCGGACAAAAGTATATTATTGTGTTAATATGAAGAAGCAAAGGCAGGATAGATCGGGATGATCGTCTGCTGCAGTCCCGGCTTGTGAGCGGGATGCCCCTGTCCTGCGTTTTCTGGAGACAAGATTCACAAGCCAGTGGTATTCTGAGTCATTCCGATCGATTTACAGTCAATCCCGACAGTACGAAGTACGACACTCCCTCTTCCAGTATAACAACCGCATCCGACACCACTTCACCAATATATCTTTCACCTGCGCAGCACTTCTGGCATGACCTTACCTCTACTTTCAAACAATGGCCGACACCCTGCGAGGAGGTGACAAAGAGAGGGATTTGGAACGGAAGATGGGGTATACTACCCGGAATGTCGTGGAAGCAGGAAGAGCCTCATTTCAGCACCCAAGAGTTCTCGTTTTGGCTCCTTTGAGGCTCGGGTATACTTTCCTAGTCTAGTGTTTAGGGCCGGTCCTATCCCGGTTCCGACAACGATTACGAAGGTACTCGTATATTCACGTGATGCTGCCAAGCGCGGTCTTAGCCTCATAATTCCATAACGTCTCTTTCACGTCTACAGGGCGATTTTATATAGTATGAGTTTCGGTAGCACTCAATTTACTTCTCCTTACTTCTCCTTGCTTTGGATCTCTTAATACTATACTTTACCCGCGGGTTTCTTTCTCCTCGTTTTTGTCCTGCCTATAGAAAGTAAGGGACTAAGGTGCTCTGACGGCAGGTTTGGTTTTCGTAGATTGAGGCAGGAGAGGGATAGTCGTATCGGCTGGATTGAAAAAATGGGAGATCGTCGGTGGCAACCATGTTCAAGGTGACATTCTGCAGTGGGGTTGGGTGGCTACCCCCACGAGAATAATATAACGCGCATTCGGTCGAAGATGGAAACGATCCCAAGTGGATGGGACTGGGTGGCGGTCTTTACGGTAGAAGCTCACATCGATCGCGATTTAAGACATCTCCTGGAGAAACTTGTTGTTTTCGGGGTACTGAAATTCACGTTCACCCTACTTATTTTCTACTTCTTTCCCTGAGACTAAAGGGACCGAACTTGAAGACATTACACTGCTCTTCCCGGGGAAATGCCTCACAAGCGGCGTATTTAGCAGTGGTGGGAGAACTGTTGCACCGCAAAAACATGGAAGACAGACTAGTGTCGAGGTAGGAGAAAAGCATAGTCTTGAGAAGCTGGAACATCACGAGGTTTCCGTTGGATTTCTGAAGGATCAATTGTTCTGTGGAATTGTGAGCCCAGGACTCCTATTTAAGCTGCAAAAGCGGGTCCGGGCAGTACCCCTGAGCCCCTCCTGAATATCCGAGCGTGATACATGAAGGATACCAGAAAGCAACTGACACGAGGGAAGCCCACGACCTATGTAGCTAAAAAGAAACCAAGCAGTAGTTCAGCAGCAGCATAATGCCCGTGTATGGTCAAGTCACTCTTGCAGACATTAACTGATGAAATAACAAGACAAGCTTAACCAAAGAAACACGCGGCTTGACCCGAAGTTTAATGATTTGCACCATCCTTCTTTCAAGCTCTCACTCCTTAAGCGGCTTTGGTACATAGTCCCAAATTTTGACCCCACCAATTTTGTGGTTATTCGGCAACTTATAGAACTCCTTGACGTCAAGCTTGTCGGTCTCCTGGATGGTATTGACGTCCTCGTAACTCATGACCGACTTTGGATTCTCGCTTCCAAATTGCGTTGCCGGAGTCCGCTCTGGCCCGTGGCCGAACCCGTCATTCTTAATAGCAAACTCATGTCTGAGGCCAATGATGTGTCCGATCTCATGCAAGAAGGTGTTCTTGAGATGTGCTTTCCACTTTGGCTCCACAAGAGTCTTATCGTAGACGAGAACATCTTCAACATTATTTGGCAAGAAAGCTGAAGCTATCATGCCTTCATCTTCGGCAGGTTTGATGTACTTGATCACGAAGTTTGCGAGCGCTCGATTGGAGGTTCGGGAGATGTTCAGCCCAAAGCCAATAGCGTTCCACTCGTCGGCTGCTTGTTGAAAGGCTGTTGCAGTATACTGGAAGTCGTTGTCACTCGGGAACCCGTCTGGAATTGCAAAGTACAAAAGCTTGGTGGGACTAGATGTAGAGGCAGTCCAACGGGGGATGATGGACCCTAAACCAAGGACAATACCGTCTTCTCCCTTGCCAAAGCCAGATTGTTCCCCGCGTGGTGGCTCGCCGAATGTCTCCCGGCGACCAATTTGTGTTACGCAAGGGTAGTAGTCTTTTCCTACTGGAATTTCCATGGCGTCTGTCTTTGGGATAGGAGCTTGATCAGCTTCGTTGATGTTGCTTGAAGGTTCCGTGCCGCACCAGGTCCGAGGTTTTCTCTTTAGATTGTCGAAGGACATATAATGCTTTATGTCAGTTGTTGCAAGCTCAAGCTGGCACGGTGTATTTATGTTCGATACAGCGTCAAGCTAAGTCATGTCGCTCTCAGCTGCAAACTTTTAGATGGCTGAATTGTACCGAATCTATATTACTGTATTCGTCTGCGGCTGAGGCCGACTTCGCATCAACTCCCTACTTCGACTGTCTAGCTGCATCATGATTCATCTGTAAGGTGAAAGACCGAGTCACACCTTAGCCAAGCCTGAGCCTAAGAACCCGTCGTTGGCCACCTGTTCCATCAAAAATGCTTCAGCATTTCTTGCTACTTTATATCATTATCATCGAACTTATGCTCTTCGCCTTGTCAGCAGCAGATTTTTGTGGCTCCCCGCGCAGCAGATTTATTCTATGCTTGGGTCCGCAGTCAACGTATGCAACGATGTAAGTACGGTACGCTTCTCGAGCTGAGAAGTGTACTCAGTACATGAGCTGAAAGTTCTTTGCTGGCCAAACCACGGGCCAGAAGCAAGCGTACATGGTGTAGTGACTATAGTCTGCTGCAGCGATTAGGAGAATTGTAGATTCGGATGTGCTCAGAAGGAAGATGGACTGGCATGACCCCCGCCCATTATCGGTGCAGCAGTCTGCGGGTTCCTTAGCGAGCCGAAGTGTTCAGCCACAGCACACGCGAGAGAGCTGAAGTTCGACTTTCTCACGCGGTTTCCTTTTTCCGGTACACTAAATGAATGGAAACGGAATCAGCTTTGGGGTCTAGAAGCTTCGACCAAGCAGGCTGCCTCGGAACTTACACTAGCAAGTACATAAGATCGAATGAGACGGCGTATTATTGGCTTGTGGAGTCTTACAGCGTTGTCCCACGATGCCGACGCCACCAGCTACCAGTCCAGCAAGAAAACTTCCGCGCTGAACTCGCCTAAATGGCCCTGAAGTATGCGAAGGTATTCCATGCCTTCAAACTGCGGGGCCGCTCCCGTCGCCGTGTCCCGTCGCCGTGTCCCAGAGCCTCCGCGCAAGGGCACAGCCATCATTCCTTCCCAGCCAGATGACCAGAATTGATTGGCTTCAGGCGGTAGGCCTTTGAGACCTTTATACGCCGCCAGCGCCTGCAAAGAGAGTGCCGCCCCGCTCAGGCCACGCCCATACCTACTGTATGAGCTCCAGTTGTGATGTGGAAGCACTTGTATCGTGGCAAATCATGTGTGTAGAACTATGGCGGCGGATGGCACTTCACCGGTGTAAGGTGGGGTAATCTTCATTACTTAGAAGGGAACCCAATGATTTCTAGTAAGCCTGTGAATAGGGTGAGCAAACCTGGGCCGAGCCTGAGCAAAGGCGGCCGGCGCTGGACATCGGGCTAGGAAATGCAAACATTCCCGTCATATAACACTTGTTCCTACGGATACCACAACTCACCTAATGCTATAGTGATGGCAAGGGATCAAAAAGAAGTAGTCCCAAAAGTTTGTTAGAGATTCTGCAGATGGAGTTGGGGAGATGGTGGCAAATGTTCTGCACTAAGGTTTGCTTTGAAGAGATTTAGTCGATTGATATCCTGCAGTGCTGCATCACGCGAAAATAAAAGCTATACTAGCAGAAATCTCGTCTCGAATTTAGGGATTGATGTCGTCATGCCATCCATAGAGCATGGAGCCAGTACGCCAACCTTAAGACGCTTAGTCTCTTCAGAGTCCGAGATATGAGCCCAACGCGATCTGCCACAACAAGATCAATGTCAGCCTTGACTTGGATCTGGTGTTTTCAGTTAGCCTGAACATACTGTGTCCAGTTGAATACGAAATAGACATACCTCCACATTTGTAGGCTCGTTATTCAAGTCATTGCAGATAGTCTTCGACTTTTAATGAAGTCGTAAGACGGGGACACATCACCAGAGAATCTGCCGCAACCACGATGGCAGCTAGCTCCCATTGTTTCGCGAATCGAACCGCGATTTGCAGACTACCAGCGCGTTTTTCCTTATCAGACAGCGGACGCTTTCCTGCGTTGGTATTCAAGAGTACTGGATACAATTTCTGCCTGATCCCTAGTAGAATACAAACACCGGGCGTGAAACAAGATATAATGATGTTCCGACCTTTACCAAAACTGGCTATTGTGTTCAGGATGGTGTCGACAAAATTGTTGATGTCGATTGAAGCTGAAGCAATTCCAGCTTCGAGAGCCTCATGTATACGTGGGTAGTCTAACAAACATTAATATCGAACGCATTCCTGTAGATGGTCTATGCTCACAAATTTCAATGTCAAGTCCTATGTCCTCCGGAACTTTGCAAGGCGTGTCTCCCAGTGCAGCGAAAGTGTCCTGAACGAAGTCCCCACGAGTGTTTGGTTTGAATCCCTTGCTCAGGTTAGCCTACAGTGTTCTTCATTCTATTCTTCATCTGCTCGGCCTCATTTCCAAGAACCACTAGAACGGGTCATGAGTGCTGCCTGTGAAAGCGGACATCACAGTGAGATCTATCGTTCTCCAAACTGTCAATTATAAAATGGGGATTGCCCCACGGAGATTGAAAATTACTGGCATGCATAAAACTGATTAGATTAGCTAAGTACTGCTTATCTGCTGAATAATGATACTGACTTGATCAAAATTTACGTCATGGATTGGAGCATCGGTACCCGATTCACGCAACGAGCAGCCGTGAAATAATACCGGGACAAGATCTTTCGTGACCTGTCCGACCTGAACATCTGTTCTGAGTGAGTAGTCGCCGGATGCATAGCGAGCGCGACCAAAAAGTTGCCCGTAAGCTCAACATTCGAAAATTACTCTACTTATTTCCACGTGAATACCAGACAGGTCATCTAATGTAAGATGGCCTGAAATATAACTGCTGTAGCCTGTATTAGCGAGCCACACCCTTTGAAGGTTTGGTGGCTAATGCTGCAAAGATGTGGCTGTGGCAGCTAAGGAAATAAAAGCTTTCGCAGCTATCAGAGTACTACAAGTGTATAACCCCATCCATCCTGCAAACCAATTTTCGAGAATTGAGACCATCCAAGGAGCTTGCGGTCGGCCCGCACCCCTGAATTCCCCGCTTAGCGCTCGCTTACCGGTGCTGTGTTTTGCCGAAAACCTTCCAAGTTACAGTACAACTCCCCCAAAAAGAAACAACTCCACCCACAACTTCTCATATTGCCAGAAAATCTGGAAACGAGTGCTTCTGAATAAGACCGTTTGTGGTACAAGTGCTAGCCCCTGCTTAACTCTGGACTCCGCACTTTCTGGCAAAAACCTAACCAAAACCTTTAAAATCAAAAAAATATATTCACATTGCTTGGACCGTGAATCGAACACGGAGCCCATCGAAATTATGACTGTTTCCAGACAATGGCAACGATGGATTTTACCATTAAACCACCCAAGCGTAACTGTGTCTTATTTAGTTGCATTCTGGTATCTTATTTTCCTACTTGAATGAGCAATTTATTTGTGGTAGATGTGGCGAAAGCCAATCGGCGACTTTCGAAACTCGGGGCCTGTGCCTTGGTAAACATCCTGGTTAGCTCCCGCACGGGCCACCGGGCCGACTCGCTAGTGTACAGTACCTGCTACTTTGCAAAAGATAATAAGTCTCGTGATGTAAAAATAAGCCGTTCACGCATTGCAGAGCCTATTTTTAGGTTTAGTACTACACTATAAGCTGGACTACGATCTCAAATTTAGATCATTCGGAAGCCTTGTGCCAAAAAACATCTGGGGAGGTTGAAGTAGGTTGACCAATGAGAGCATAGTATTGGCTTCGCGACCAAGTGTTTGGGTGCAGCAGAATTCCTGGACACTGACGAAGTAATGGGTCTTCATACTAAATCCGGACCTCTCTCCTTACCACTGAGTTGCTCATCATTCTACTGTAGATATCAAAGCCACTGATCTAAGTCACGTGAGACAGTCTTGGCCCGGAAAGGGGGAATGGCCTCATCTCCATAAGTAGTAGAGTTTTGCCTTGGAAATCAATTAATCATTTGCTTTATCTTTATTCTGCCTGAAAAGCTGCGGAAATTATTGATTGGCCTTCCCCTACAGTCTTTCCACACTGCCCTATTATCCTCAGCATAGAATGTTAAGATAGATCCTTCTCACAACTTAGCTTATAAAGATGCTATAATCCAATGCAAGGGCAGCCACATTGCCCTCAACTCCTCACCATAGGAATCCATAAACCGTTCTACTTTCTCCTGCAAGCTCTTCTCGTCGATTGTTGTGACTTCGATTGAGGAGCGATTTAGGTTCCGACATCCCTAGCTCGAGCCGTTGCAGGATGATGTGCAGATTGATAATGTCTCTTACTTCAGCTCACCATGCGCGCCGCAGGCTTTTCGTGAGCTTTGCACGACCTTATAGGCTAGCTACTGTAAGCCCAGGAAATCGCCGATCGAGTATCCAAAGGAGATTGCGTCGGTTAAAGGGCAAGGCTGTGATCCGTTCATCAACTGCTGCGGATTCACGGGTGACTTCGATGCCAGAACATACTCTCATTTACTCAATTATAGTTGTATGCGGTTAGGCTGGCTTAAGATCATTTGAAGCAGATGCATTCTATAGAACAGTATGCGATTCTCGCAGAAGAGAAAGAGGCTTAAGGAAGAATCGCAAAACAGCCTCGTGGCAACACGCAGCAGTACAAGCCACATTCTGTCGGGGACCAATTGCGTAGAGCTTACCAATCTGATTCCGTGAATGCAAAGATAGAGGCAGCTAGCCCGAATGACTCTAGCATAAGCGTCTTGGCACTGTAGGGTGGTAAAATCTTTATTACAAGCACATCACTCTCACATCCAAGAATCTATTCCAAAAAGTTGCATCAACGGCTGATAGACACCCGATGTCTGCAATGCGAGAATGAGAGTGCAAAAAGACAGGACTGATTTAACATCTGGTGGACTCACAGTCCCGAAAGCTGAGGCAGATCTGAAGCCTGGAGCCAGCGCAACAAGCTAGATGACATTCCCAAACCCATTTTCTTTCTATCACCAAGTATGAGACCAATGATCTTGTAGCCTTCGTTTATGCAGCTAGCCCCGCGCAAGGTGCGATGAAGAAGCCCATAAATTCCCTAAACCCCGAAACCTCTGCTCATGTTACATGGTTATGTGGTTACATGTGGCAAGCATGGGACGAAAAGCAGTTGTGAAGAGTTGTTGGCTGCTTTCCAGACGGGTTACCAGATACAAGAGCGAATCGTATGTTTTCCGGCAGCAGGGGAAGTGAGGGGTAGCCTGTCCCATCCCAAGTCCTGCTGCTGGGTTTCTCCAAATTGCCCGTATGGCTCTGAAGAAATGTTGCTGCAGCTTTGGGTGTGATGACTGCTTTTGCACTAAGAACTGAGTTTGCTGAGAGAGGTGATTCGGGAATTTGTGTCGATATGCTCATGCTCGGAGCGTTAGATTTGTGGCTCCCTCTGAAATATGGTGGCTTTCGTAACACCAAAAGCCGATCACTTACATGATTCCTTGCTCTTCCTCCCGTCGCAATCAACAAGTCAGCACCTGCTCTAGGTACCCTGCTAATTGCAGTCATCAGGTGCAGAGCATGGCGTCTTGGTGTTGAATGATAGGCACGTGGTATAGACGGGGGTTAATCCGAAGCACAACAAGAACCAACCCATGGGAATTTTCCGAAGTCTCAGGGGAGTTCGCTACTCTAGAGAGACGCTACGCTTCCGACTTCACACAAACACACAAGCACATATGCAATAATGGACCAACCGTCTACTACGAAATCTTGTACGAACCAAGGGCAGATATTAGACTGAAAATAGAGTACTAAGAGTAGGCTATTCGAAGAGCTCTGCAAGCCACTTTAAATGCCCAGTCGTCAAGTCATGCTACAATCTGTCGCCTTTCGGGGAAACCGGAAGTTCACGAGATTCCAAGCCCTCTATATTTTGAGCCTTCGGAAACTGTCCTGTAAAAGCAAGCAAGTATTTGGAGGTGGCTGATTGTGGTTCAAAGCTGAACGCCTATCTGCAGTCAAATATTGCCAAGTCGAGTTGTGAACTCTGAGTTAGGCAGCGGTGACAATAGATATCCTCATGAATTCTGCAAGTTGTAGGATTTATAAGCTAAAAGGGCTCACCTTGCAGCTGAGGCTAGATTGAGGGCCAAAAAACCTGGATGCAAATACGAGGGGCGTCGATATGATCATCCAATCGATGAATTTGCTTGCACTTGAGCAAGTAGTCGACCTTTTTCACTTGTTGAGAACAGGGCGAGAATGAAGGGTATCAAGCTGGGAATTCTTCTTTACACATGCATACCTTACGGCGTCGGGTATATAATGGAGGCAAATTCCCTCCATTTCCTTCTCCTCATCACATCATTAACACTCTTCCAATACTTCCATATTTAACTTGATCTCAACGAAAGTCAACCATACCAAACTACCAACACATATCACTATGCGTCTCTCCATCCACTCTCTTTTCCCATTCCTCGCTCTTGCCGCCGCCGTTGCACTTCCAGCCCCTGAGGCCAAACTCTCCGCTCGCGCCGTTCAGAATGCATGGGAGATTGCCCCCTCCGCCTTCGAGGCCCTGCCCCAGCCGGCTGCCTTGCATGAGAAGCCAGCTGAAGCAAAGGACCATTCCAAGAGAGAAGCGGATGCTGTAAGTTTCAGAGCATCTCTGAACTCAACTCCTGGCTGATGATTCGCAGGTCGCTTTGGAGGAAAGACAAGCACCTTTCAATTACGTCTTGACTTACACCCAGCCCTACACCGCTAGTACCAACACCTATTACTGGCTTCCTTATGTCAAGGGCACTTGCTTCTCCTTTGCTGGTACCAATTTGGACAACGCCCTCGCGTCCATTAATATTCTCAGCAATGTTAACGTGTACTGCTACTTCTTTGTGTAAGTATTCTTTTCTAGATTCCATGCTCTACTTCGGGAATCCGTTCTATTTGTAATGAGAGTAACTAACACTTAATGCGCAATTCTAGTGACTATACCTGCAACTTTGTCGACGGCTATACTTACGCCTACTACTACAACACCCCTCTAACTGCCTCTGCCTCCCAGTACCATGCTTGGTCCTCTTATATCTGCTACGGAGTGTGAGTCTCCACAAACATGTGATTTTTCACCAATGAGCTGTTCTAATCTTCATCCTAGCTGAGGCTTTCTTCGAAACTGCCTCGAACTTCTCAAAAGTGGCAAGCAAGGGCTAGTTGGAAGCGTGCAAGGACTTTTATGGGTTGCTTCATTAGTGATGGATGAGGGCTTTGAATTTTCTCCTACATTCTTTAATCAAGGGACAATGTTGTCGCACGCACAGGTGCGATAACTCATGGCTTAGTAATAATCTGGTAGCTTACCTACCAGGAAGAGGAGCAATACCAATACAACTACTTCTCTTCCCACATTCAGGGTCTGATTCCAGGCCACGGCTCTCATGACAAATATAGTTGTAACGAATCAACTGTCTGTTGGGTTATCTGGGTAAGGCAGGGAGGGTAACGAAGTCATGTAGAAGAGGAGGCTTTGGTAACCCTGTCAAGGGGTTACTAGATATGATTGAAGATATTAGTTGTGTATCTAACGTATACGGGGCCGTTAAGGCGGTAGTGCCATGGTATAGCTCGTTAGCAAATTCATAACTACAACGGCGCTATTATCGTATAGAGGCTCGCTAAAACGATAAGGAAAGTATAAAAAACCGAGGTCTAATTTTAGAGGTTTGTAAAGATTGTAATTATCGTTATATAGTAGTCAGTCGAGGGCAGGTATCTCGAAGAACTAGTTGAGCTAAAGGCACTTGGCCTTTTATGAAAAGACTGAATGTATTCACAGGAATAACAAAAGAAGCACCAGAGGATTCAGGAGTTCTATTATTATAAGAAATCATATTTAAATTGAATTAGCAAAGCAATTAAAGGTCAGGAATTAAGGTAATAAAAAATTCAAGGGCATACGGATGCCAGGCTAATGAGGCTAATGAGGCTAATGAGGCTAATGAGGCTCGGCCCGGTGCGGCCTGGTCAATTAAAGACGATGACTTCAGCTTCGTAACTACGACTTCAGCCCCCTTTCTAGGAATAACCTTAAAATTACAACATTTTTTTCCTTGACGACCTGCTGAAGTCACATTCGACCAAACCTGAGCTTTGGGTCAAGCTTATTTTCCTAGTGAGCAACCCTGGGAGAAAAGAAGATGCCTCAATCATATCAACGCTTTGACGACTGGAAGTCTAGCTGACCATATATTTGAAGCGCAGAATCATTGCAGCGGGATACCCCAAGCCTACCTCAGTATATACTTCGTGCTGCGGTACAACTAAGTAGAAGACCTCTCATGAAACTATTCAGCCAGTTCTTACTCATTCTGCTGCATTGAATACACCCAAAAACGATTACGACGACCATTGACTCGAATTTTGGTGTAGATGTGTTGCAGCAATGGGAAGAGAAAGTCGCGGATTTGGGACAATTAGGAAGACTTTTAAGTGAGGTGCTATCTAGAGCGACAGTAGCAAATCGAGACTCTGAAGGAGCCATAGCTAATGACGAAGAAAAAATAAAACATGATAATGAGGAAGAGATGGATTTTGAAGAGATATAAGGAGTGAGGTTTCGAGACGAAGAGGACGCCGAAGCTTTCGTAGAATCGTGGACTCCTCCCTCCGAATAGACTCACAACCTCGAAGACCGCAATACTTCCTGGTCTCTGCATCAAGGCATTGGGAAAGCGCCACCCTACGGGCACGGAACCTATAAAGGAATGTGAAACATTATGGTACGAATCTCTCTTCCACGAATTCTTTATCAAGTTAATGAAGCTATAGAATCCAAAGGATTTTTTCAAGCCGATTATCCTATCCCTTCAAGTAGGTAAAAAGTATCAGCTCTTCCAAGAGAAACGGGACAGAGAGGAAGCGAGGACACAAATAGAGCACAATAGTATGGACGTTTGGTTCTCTTTCAGCGTTGCAGCTCGGTCTTGGAAGGGCCACTACTGCGAAAGCAGTCGAGTGCGCAAAGAAGGCATATCTTGTGCTTATCTCTCCCTAACCTTTACCCCGCCTAATTCCCTTAGGGCCTCGATCTTCCCCGATTTAATTAGAGTTTCCAGCATTTTTCTCCGGATTATTAGCCTCGATAAGTTAAACTGACGGCGTGGCACTACATCTGCGCGTTTCCCACGATTTGAATTTGGACTGTATATTTTAAACGTTTAGAATAAATCCTCCTTCCTAGCTAACCCGATGGACTTGGATGATGTATCTGTAAGAAATAAAGGAATACATTTGGGTATTCAGAACGAGAAAAGTATTCTTGAATAGTTGAATTACTCGGAGCGCGTTGGGGAAGCCACGGTCCAACACGGTCCAGATCGTGGCTCACCTACCAAGTCTCTCCTTAGTCCCATTCTCCTGCTCAATGATCTGCTACTTTCATTTCTCCTTGGTGGCGAAGTCTCCCATAACGTGGTTGCCATCCTGATGAAAACTAGAAAGGCATTTTCCTGTCTAGCTTGAGAATGAAAATAGACTCTCAGTACCCAGGAGCGGCTCCCTGTAGACCATTCCCAAGCAGACTTGAAATTTAAAGGATCTATGAATTCGAAGCGGCTAATAGTGTGATTGGCAAACTGTTCCACGGAGACCAGCTCCTGCTCGAAAGTAATTCGCATTTAGAACTGCTATCAATATCCCAAATTGAAGGACTTCCTGCAACATATGGGTATCGTGCTTGCAGCTCAGGATCTCGTTTCTCCAAGTCTCTACAAGTTGGAGAAACTCATCAACGCTTCCACAAAACCCTGCCGCCTCATCCTAAAACAGCCCAAATACTATTTATAGAATCAAGACCAAACTTTTACCTGATTATAAGCGTGCACTAGCGTTCCGATACAACAGTTTGATTTTGCCTCAACCTGAGAGTGGAGGCTCTGGGCACAAACGAAGTCGGTCCCTGCCCTCGGGACTCGGGATCGAGAAGAAGCTTTTGGATCTTCATGTATTTATTTTGGGTTTTATTCTTTCCTTTGCGTAAGTGGGATTGCTCTATTTGGTGGGGGTAATCGCAAGTAAGGGAGGAGCATTTTCGTAGGTATATTCTAAGAACCCCCATTTTAGCGCCGAGTCCGAAATTTACTTGGGATTCTCGATTATCCTCATCTTGAAACCCTAGGAGTATTATTGATATGGTACATAAGATTAATAGCTAGGAACAACTATTAGGCACGTTTTATTTTTCAAATCGTCTTGAATACTGAAAGCGACTTGATAGTGGTAAATATTGGTTGACGTTCACTTTGGTAAACACACACGCCACAATACTAACGTCGATTTTGACCACCCTCGAGGAAACAGATTGATCATTTACTGCAATATGTCTAAAAGTTCAAGAAAAAAATTGAGAAACGATTTTTTTTGAATTGGCTAGAATGATAGAGAACTTCAAACAAGTCGCAGTCTGACATGCCATTACAGCATAACCACAATATTAAGTCGCGATTTGAACACCGCCGAGAAAACACTTTGACTTAATTACTGACCTTATCAATGGGTGAATGGAGAATGAAATTTGCTGAATCGTTTAGAAGGATAGAGAAATTCCGATGAGTTATACCGAAGTGCTGGTTGCGGATGCTGACATTCACTTTCGGCTGGAGACAATAGCAAACCACAATACCACTCCCCAACTGCACCATCGTCGAGGGAATTATTGCTGACAAGTTTTTGGATATTTGGTAATTATTTATTTATTGAATGTACTCTAATCAATAGAACAATAGGGAAATTCCGAAGAAAATGAGTATCTAAATCATTGGTTTTCTCGATTAGTGGGCGCTCGAGATTCGCTTCAACTCAACAATAGCAAACCCACACTAGCGATACCACAATACTTAGTGATAGTAAAAAGTAACAAAGGGATGAGAATGGCACTAGTGATTTTAATGTGCCCGAACTAGTGCAGCAAAGAGGATAAATCGCACTCTTGCTTTCCGAAAATCTCGCACATCTTCATTTCATCCAAAAACGTTCAACACCGCAACCATGGAACCCAACCCCCGCAAGAACGTGTTCAGCATGGAATCCAAGATTTTCGACTTTTCTGCTCCCAAACTCAGTCCCATGGAGCGGATGGTCCCACTCGCGAAATTCGAGGAATGCATGCGGGAGAAGTTGGAATGTGAGGGATGGCTCAAAGACAGCAGAGCCAGATGCGAACAACTGGAAAAATTCCACAAAGAAGCCGCTCTGGGCTCCCTGGAGCGACGAGTCCTTGTCCAGCAAGACCTCATTAATGCACTCATGAGCAAGGACTCGCCGCCCCCTACCGAATCGACGAGAAAATTGCTTTCTTCTGCGCAGACACATATTCAGTTGCTCCAGGCGGCCCTTGACGTCAAGACAGCCCAGTACATGACGCTAGCAGCCGAGATGGCAACCCCGGCCCCAACAACACCTCCCGCCGCCGACAACGAAGACGACAACGATAACCAGACTTTGCGCGATGAAATCACCAAGTTGACAGCAGAGAACAAACGGCTGGAGGACAAAAACAAATACGACGAGACAGCTTTCGAGAATGTGAAAATCGAACTTCAGAGTGAGATTGCAAAAATGTACTCCGCTGAAGATTACGAATCGATCTACCAGGAGCTCCAGAAAGAGAAAGGCAACGCTAGTGGGTCCGCGCAGCATATACTGCATCTCGAGGCGAATTTAGTAGGTTTTGAGGCGGAGGCGGATGCACTGCAAGGGGTTGTTACTGCTCGGAATGATGAGATTGTGGCTCTCAAGGAGGCCGCCGCCAGACGTGAAAAGTACATCCTTACTCTGGCTCCCAAATTCGCCGCGCTTGAGAATGAGCTCAAAAAGGCCCAAGATCTCACCAAAAAGACTGAGGATGATCTGGCTGAGAAGGTCCTGGAGGTCGAACGACTACGAACTGAGATAACTGCTCAGAAAGTCCACAATGCTGGCATCGTGACAGACAACAAAGGCATCTCCGCACAGCTTTCTGATGTCGAGAAGGAGAAAGACGAGCTAGAGGCGGATTTAAAGAGCTTGCAAGGTCGGATGCAGACCCTTGACCAGGAAAACGCCGCGCTTACAACTGAGTCTGACTCTCGCCAAGCTATCATTGACAGCCTCCGAAGCCAGGTGCCCAAGTTCAATGAAGAAATTCGTCCCCACTTCAACCCCAAACCCAGCGCTCACATCAATCCTCCTGTCAACAAAACCAAGCGAAATTCTTCCTCTGCTGGTGGCGGTGGACTATCTCTCGAAGACGAGCTCGAAGACGCCGGTGCGGAGTCTCCTGACGATTCTTCAAGCAACGCGTCCAGTGACCCTGGAACTGATGGCTATGTCAGTGATGACCCTACACTAAGTTCTTCTCGATCTCCTCCGACTCCGACTCTGCCATCTTCTAAAGTGAGCGCAGCTGTCCAACCTATCAGCCAACACGCCCTCGAGGGGCTCCATTCTCATGTTCAACTTCAACTCCCTACTATGACTCCCGCCCCGATCGTCCACTATCAATATTATCCGATTTCTCCATTGTTCCCAGCTACCACAGCTCCACCGCCTCGAGGTGTTACCCCGCCACCACCACCGCCAGCCTTAGAGCCCGTGGTCGAAACCATCTATGAAACCATCATCGAGCGTATTCCGGGTCCTCCAGGTGCTACGCAGTATGTGTACATCAACCCTTGGGAGGCATTCCTGAACTGGCTCTGGAAAACCCCTACAGACTTCTCCATCC
The DNA here is from genome assembly GCA_037952635.1 of Bryoglossum gracile. NCBI lineage: Eukaryota > Fungi > Ascomycota > Leotiomycetes > Helotiales > Bryoglossaceae > Bryoglossum > Bryoglossum gracile. The sequence continues at coordinate 131,237 of JAPZPB010000004.1, read as the reverse complement.
TCATGTTCAACGCCCTCTACTTTTTCTTCAGCGGTACTATCCCCAACTTCTTCGACTTGATCCTCCATGAAGACGCTGCTGCTGGCAGTGTCGTTCCTCCTAGACACGAAGCCCGAGCTCAACCACCTTCTACTCAGCCTGGAGCCGCCCCTAGTGGTCCCCAGATGCTTTTTTCAGCCTTTCGAGCTGCGTTGAATACCAACAATGGCGACGAAAGCTCATCCAGATCCGCTCCGGATGAATTTGTACTTCCTCCCCTAGAAACCAACACCACCGGCCGCGAACAACTCCAGCCCGGTTCCCAACAACGACCCAACGCTCTACCTGCACCTCCTACCCGCACCCCCATTCATGGACCCCCTGGCCCTCGAAACTATCCCCCCAGCACCCCCAGAAAATACTCTAAGCCCTCAGCCTCCATGATTTTCTGGAACATGTTCTCCTGGATTCTCCTCATGACCATCCTCTGCATCATCTGGACTCATTTCAACGAACGCCCTTACTGGATCAGAGCTAATGAAGAGACACGCTCCATGCTCTTCGGCATTCTGGCTCAGAGAGGAGATTATTCGCGTGGATTCTTGGCGCATTTCCTGTCTGAGAACTGGAGCTACAGGATTGATCGCTGGATCTTGTATGCAGTTCAGACGTGCGGGATTCAGATTCAACCTTATCCTTTGCCTGGTTAGACACTTCACTCCTTTGACTCTAGCTGGAAATCTGCCGAGGGAATTTTCATCGACGAGCGATTGGATTTGGGGTTTATGGCGTCGTTGAGATAGACTTTCTTTCTCTTCTCGGCCACTCTTCTTTACGGATCAGATACCCGCATTGACGTTTGCATATGCGGCTCATCCACACATCTGCTTGGGAGATACCCCTGGCCTCAACCCGTTTCCTCCATGCAGATTCTCACTGCTGTCCCCAACTAATAATTTTCTTGTTGCTGTTCTATGGATGGAGTTGAAGGGAGATGGAGTCGGAAGATACCTGGTTGTTTTTTCTGACTTCTGGTACCTACATTTGCTTGATGCTGCTCTTCATTTGTTTTCGAATTGAAGCTTGAGGGAAAACGGATGTTATTTACGATTTGAAATTTGCAAGAAAAGGGAGACAGAATTCAATCCATTACTGATCAAGGTTGATAGGTGTGGAAGACTCTCCGTTCTTTATCCTTGAACATATCAGATGGATTCCAAATACAACAAGTGCTTTCAAAATAAAACTACCAGTAGATCAGTCCATGAATCTGCACAGTGATTACTCCTCGCCCAATTCCCTATCCCGAGTTGATTTTACTCAAATGTCAAGCCTCACCTCCTGCAAGCCACTATCGAGACCCCATTGACTGACTATTAACCACTGATACCCCACCCCTTCACCCCTCTTCTTCCATCAGTGCCAGGCACCAACCACAGCTTCAAGGTTTCCTTCCCCCCTGTTAAAGCCAAAAAGCCGTTGACTCTGACTCTCATCGTGCCCCCCTCTTTACAAGATGTAAGTACAGTACTGTATCCTTCGCAGTTGAAGTGAAACAGCCAGTAAAATAAAATGGTTAATAAGGTAATCGAGGGGATCGAGGTATATCTGACCGCGAGTTGTAAGCAAGAACCAAGATCACTTCTATATAGTCGTTAGCTGGATAGACACAGCTTCTAATCAACATCGCTATTATTAATTAATCCCCGTCGGCAGATAGTAATATTATTTAAAGCATGATTCGACTTTTTGGCCATCCAGGCAAGCTACTGTAACCTTCGTAAAGGGGGGCACGCTTAACTTACCGGCCGAGAACCCTGCCAAAGCCGAATCTAACCCGCTAATCGAAGCCTCGGTGCAGCCAGCCCATGGGCCATCGCGCCCCCCGGAAATGCCGTCACCCTTTGCTGGTTGCTTTCACCAGTTTGCCTGCTTGCTGCTTAATAACTCCTGTAGTCTGGAACATTTCGCCAATGATTTGAGTTTCTGGTCTTAATAATCTCTCTCTGCAGTACTGCACAATACTGTACTGTACGTGCGAATTCGTCCGCATGAAGAAGCTCTGATCTCATACCTGCTCATCTCCTCCCTAAATCCAAATCCAAATATATAACACAGCTTGTGCAGCTGCATCTCTGACAGACCATCTCCGTCCTACTGTATATTTACCAGAGCCAATTGATCCCTCGCCCATTAGATCAACAGAGGAGCAGAGCAGTCTTGAATCGTCGTTCAGGGTCGAAACAAGGTTTTCACTACCACCCATTGACAGGCCGTAACACCCTAACGAAGCAACACCCTACCCGCTCAACGGCCACCAGCTTGTCATTTCGTCATCGGTCTCCCGAGCCTCCATCTGTTACACTACTTGTCCCAAACAGCCATCTCTTATTACATTATAAGCATAACAAACGGACGACAGTTGATCTCACCTCACCTCACCTCACACCACCCCACCCCCATCCTCTCCTTCCACTAAGCCATAGAATAAACAATACACAACCACACGAGATCTCACAAGGAAAGAAGGAAACACACAAGATGTCCGATCAACTTGTACCCAGTAACCCTGAAGAAGTGATGGTAATCCGCGAAGTCGTACCTGGGGTCACCACACTCTCTGTGCCCTTTTTGCGGTTCGGGAAGATCAAGTTTGGCGGTCGAGCTACAATCGGTATTTTCCCTCCTCCCTTCCCCTCCATCTACCATAGATTTGTAAACGGGAAGACTGACAGGAGTTGTGAACAGTTAAGATGCAATCCGGCTCCCTAGCAATCTTCTCCCCCGTCGCCCTCACCCCCACCGTTTCCACTCTCCTCACCAAGCTCTCCCCCAACCCGCCAGCCACATACCTGATAGCTCCCGATCTCGAACACCACATCTTCCTCTCCGCCTGGGCCGCGCACTTCCCCTCCGCCCACCTCATCGCCCCAGAAGGACTCGCCGAAAAACGAGCCGAGCAAAACAAGACTGACAAATCGGTTTCCATCCTGCCATTTAAGACCATCTTCACTGCGAAAAACAAGTCCGAGATCAAGATTTCAGAAGAATTCGATGCTGAGTTTCAGTACGAATTCGTGGACGCGCATCGGAACAAGGAGCTCGTCTTCTTCCACAAGCCCTCGAAGACATTAATCGAAGCCGATCTCCTGTTCTCTCTCCCAGCCCGTGAACAATACTCTCGCACGAACATCGACCCGACGACGGGGTGGGCGACGAAGCTGTTTGCCGGGATTCAGAATGTGCAGGGGACGGCGATTATGCAGAAGAGGATGATGTGGTATGTGATCTCGAAGGCTGATAGAGAGGGGTTCAATGCTAGTATGCAACGTATTAATAGCTGGGGCTTCGAAAATATCGTTCCTTGTCATGGGGAGACGATGGTGGGAGATGGAAAGGGAATTTTTGAGAAAGTTATGGAGTGGCATTTGAAGGGAAAAGCTGCTTCGAAGTAGAGGCAAAGGGGAGAAGAATATGGGACGGGAAGCAGGGGGTGATTTGATATGAGGAGAATGGAGGTCTGGTATTATCCGTGTAGGTTGTGACGGCCGTCCAATGGGATCTGGTTTTGGGACGGTGTAATGAAAATGGCGTCTCTAGTGATAAGGCAGGTAGAGCGGCGTTTTTATGTCAGCTTATTGTGGTTCTGTACTCCTAGTTCGTCAGTGTTACGTTTCTTTTCACTAGCAAAAAAAGCATGAATCTATAAAAATCTCCGAACACAGAACTCTCACCAGTAATTGAAAATGCGAAATGCTAATATCATCAATAAATATTGATTATCAAAGCCCCCACGCATCCACCCCTCACCCCAAACTCCAATCATATAACTCGGTCCCCAAGTACATATATTTCTCACGCCCTAAACCGCTGCGTAAAGCCATGCAACACATCTATTACCACAGGGAAAATAGCGTTCGAGCTATCCTCAATCAGGGTATCGAAATGCCGAATCGCCTCCTCTTCGCTCATCTCTAGATGAAATCGTTCCCTAACTTTCAAGACTACTTTGTCGGGCTCTAGTCTGATGTCTGGGATATTGGCATCGACCATCAGGCTGAACAAGTTTAGGATGAGGTTGGAGGATTTGCGCAAAGTGGTGTAGGCCGTAAAGCAGTATTGCTTGAAAGACTTGTACTGCTCGGATGACGAGCCACCCATGCCATCCACCATTTCCTTACACAGCTTCATAGCAGGAGCGAAGGGTTTAGGGTCGCGACCAAGGATGAATCCGAAATCGGCGTGAAAGAAATGCCCATCGGGCGCAAGGAGCAGGTTGTCGAGATGGCGATCGCCGACTCCTAGCAAGTAGGTGATCACGCAGTAGCCCGCACAGGATTTGATGAAGATGTCGAGGGCTTCTTTGCGGATCTTGAGGGGCGCGGAGTCGTCTGGATTGTGCTTTTTGAGGTAGGCGAGGATGGTGTTGCCCTTGTATTTGTTGACGATGCTTTGGAGACTCATAGACGGAACAAATTGGACGGCACCGGCTGTGGCGCCTGTTGCGAGGATCTTGTATGGGGAGAGCTTTAGGTCAAGATTCTCTTTTTGGAGGAGTTGATCCATGAGTGTGATGATCTGAATGACAAGTTGGTCTTGCCGTAAGTCGTCTCCTGTTTTGAAGATAATTTGGTACTTTTGCTTGGTCAAGGTCTTGAAGGTCAGCATGATAGGAAACAGTGATGACTTGAAGACATTTGTTTCCAACGCATCGACTCCTGTTATCATGACCGAGGGGTCTAATGGCAACGGGAGTGGCGGATCGATAGTAATAATCTCGTTCTTAGGATCAGCAAGGAACTGTTTAACCTTGTCTGCCTTTCGTGGGATATTTTCTCGAGATGTTTTGATGTCCATGGAGATTTTGGACAAGACGGCGATGAGCTCAGCCTGCCGCAAGAGAACCTTCCGGGTTTCAACTCCTCCAGGAAGCTTTACTAACTCAGTCATGAAGTCGTATTCCACCTTGGCGAAAAGCTTGCGATATTCTGGACCTTGATTCTCACTCTTGTCGTCGCATTCCACCATCAAATACCAGTGGAAATAGTTCCCAAGTACGAAATTGCGTGTAGCCCGAGCAATGAGGAATCTTGCTAACGAGGAACCTTGAGTTGCATCTTCAGCAGAATCGGGTGATATCTGCTCAAACTTCAGAGCTTGTACCAGCTGTAGAAGATAAAGTTGTAGTTCGTCATCGTCGGACTTTCTCAGTCGATCCACGGCGTAGGCTCTCACCGCCGTGTTATCAAAAGTCGGACCAAGAAGTTCTAACGCATCATCCACGTCAACTTCTGTCCATTTCGCAAGAATTTGCACAGCTTGTCGAGATTCGCTTGTGTCGCTCCAACTCACAGACTTGACGAACTTCGTAAGTGCCCGCTTGTCTCTTGTCAGATGATGTCGGAACTTCCAGACTAGATCCTTTTCTTCGGGAGTCAGAATGTGTGTTGTTGAGTAAGCCATGATTCCATTCAGTTCATCTCTGACTTTGGCGTTCGGTTTCAGATCTCTATCCAAAACTCCAGTACGGTGGCTTCTGACAAGACGTCGATGTTTGCTTTCAGTAGGGTTATCTCTGGCCCCAATCTCTGGGTCATAAACCCTCACCAGCCGTCCTCCAAATCCATGATCATTATTGTCTCCCAGGCCATTTATACCAGGCCCATACTGAACTTCTGGTGGCGGCTTAAGAATGATGTTGGACTGAGATAAAGAGAGGTGTTGTAGTGATGAGATGGGAGGGGGCGGATATTCATGATCCGCAAAGACAACCGGAAAGTCGAATCTAGGAAGCTCCACATGAAGCGTAAACCTCTCGTCCTCAATGGCCTCTAGAGCCGGATCCTTTGCCTCCTTCTCTCCGTTTGTTGGCTTCTCTTCCATTCCATCTAAAGTCAGAACCGTGCTATTCTTCCGCGAGCGTCGCCTCTGGGTGTTCTTTAGAGATGCTAAAGATGCTTCAAGTCCACGTTTCTCTACCCCTCGGAAGACTAACTGGTCAAGCCATTCCACTCGAGGTATTTCGCCCATCTCATGCTTTTTGAAGAGCTTCTCAAGTCTGTCCAGCTCTTCTCCTTCCTTGTCAACTGCTTCAATATGATCCTTCCCCTTCCCACCATTACGCCGTAAGCTTGGGAGAGTAGATGGGGTACAGGAAGAGTGTAGGCCATCTGCTGCTTTGCGCCGATGTAGGTAGCACTTTTGACGACCTTTCTGGAGCTGGTTATCCTTATCGAATAGAGGCAATGTGGTTCCTCCGAACGGTATGGCATGGCCTTGTGCACAGTCCCCGGCTGTCGGTGATAGATCCCATACTGTAATAGCGAGTTGTGAACTTAGTGGCAAAGTTGAATAGTTTATGGGTAACGTAAGCCACTCATTCCACCTTATTTAATATTAGCAGAGCTTCCAGAGCTACATGATAGCTTTGCGACCCACTTTCTCTCATTCCGGAAGGGTTTATATGCTGTCTGGACCGGAACAGTTAGAGGTTTGGAATCTGCCCATAGCTGGACGGTAACATAAAGGTCTGAGTGAGGGCTGAAAAGATACGTTAGTACTTGTAATATCTCTCCGTTCGAAATAACTTGATACCTTAAGTTTGACCCGATATGCCGTAAGTCCGACCTTTTAATAAGAGTTGAGAACGGTATCGGCGTTTGCTCCCCGTCAAGGCTGGTACTAAGAAAGCTATTAGAGAGTGGCAAAGCGTAGGACTAATGTAGAACACACATTCTTATATTGACAGGTATCTCTACAGCTTCGGAGCTTGCAAAAGAAAAGGGCTCCATGGTCCATCTTCCCAGAGTTTCTGATGCTGACGATAGTGAGGAAGAGGCTCTGCTTGGTGTTGCGGGCGGCTAGATGCGATGGTACGTGCGCTGCAGTAGTCTTGTGCAGAGAGTTGCAATCGCGACTCTCTGAGCGCGACATTTATTACTTTTCCACTACACAGATTCCAAGACCTGAGTGAGCGGTGTTGAAAGGCATCGAGGTCATTTCAGTTTTTGTTGTATTTGACTCATTCAACGTTCACTTCCTAGAACATACAGTCACCCCTTTACGATTCAGTTTAGTGCGACAGGCTACAGCCTTTCGCACACTGAAGCTAAATTACATCGCCAAACGCGTAGTGAACCTGGGGAGCAACACTTGACGATGGCTCCGATAAATAAAATTTCCAAATCGCCTGTGCCATTCGACGGCGACGATTTATACGGAGCTTCACCCCCTCCAAGCACCCGACGAAATAATCTGGATCAAAACGCGTCCCTATCACCCTCGCCGACGTCATCCGCATCTTCCGACAAGGAGAATAAATCCTCAAGGGGCGCGGTAGACAAGGGCAAAGGACGCGCACTGATGGGCTCTATGGGACCTCCCCCAAGTCGCGCCCCAAGCAACGCCCCGAGTCGCGCCGGAAGCAATGGTTTGGGCAAGAGACGATCAATGTTGGAATTAGAGGCTCCTATTGAGCGCACTCGCAGAAGGAGAACGGTAGAATTTAACGATGAAGAGAAGGAAGAGCTCGAATATGACCCGGATCAGGATATCGAGACGAGAAGGAAACTTCGGAAAGGTCTCCGCGACTTGAACAGAAACTTGTTGGATAATCGATCGGAGTACCTAAATCCCACCTCGAATGGTCTTCGAGACACTATAATCAAGGCAAACGAGCTCTCTGGGCAGGTCAAGCAAACCGCGGACGCCACCATAGATTCCCGTCTTCTCGTCACGGCCGCAGATTACTCATACAAGAAGACGGTTGCATTAATTTCAGGTGACACTGCGCAAGGAGTGGATGTCGAGGAGTATATCTCGAAACTTCTGGCTTTCATGAGGAAAGGGGACGGATCTGGAGAAGATGGACTCAGCCACACGCAACGACGTCGAAGAGATGAGGACGACGATGAAGAAGAGAACGATGGAGATGTTCTGGACTTTGGATATCTCGGGAGACACGCTTGCATACAACACAATTCCAGACCATCAGTACCAGGCTTTTTACTCGGTCCCCTCTCGGCGGAGAAGAGGATACGCAAAGCAGTGGTCCGAAAACAAGCATTGAAGGTCAATTCTCTCAAACAAACGCGTCCGGAAGTGTTGCGAAAAGACGACGTACACAAGTCTGAGAACCAAAACCTGAGCTTCTTGTGTAAACAGATCCAAGAAAGGGTGAGCAAGGTTGAGAGCGACACGATGAAGGCAGCCGAAGCAGAACACCGAGATGATATGGATGAAAAACAAGTCGCACGACTTTTCGACAAGCATGGGACTTCGAGCGCCGGAGGAGTTGCCTTCTTCAGATTCGTTATCAATCCTCACTCCTTTGGCCAAACCATCGAGAATATGTTTTACACAAGCTTCTTGATCCGTGATGGCAAAGTCGGATTATTTTTAGATGATAGGGGACTTCCATATCTTGGTAAGATTACTCCCTGAGTTTCCATACTGTCTTCTAACGTTATCCTAGAATCCAAGGAGAAAGATGGTAGCGCAGGAAAGAAGGACAAGTCGTCTCTTAAGCACCAGGCTGTTCTTTCCATGGACATGGCCACCTGGAAGGACTTGATTGACGCATTCGGCATTAAGGAGTCCATGATTCTTCATAGAGAGGAGGAAGAGTATAGCAACGTGGGAAAAAAGGGGTGGTATGCTTAAAATATTCGCAAGTTCTTGAATTGCTTTGATTGGGTTGGCGTTTGGAGGCGGTCAATTCAGCATTCCTTTATGGCTCTAATCATGATACCATAGAGGTAGACCTGCCCTGCAACAGGGTAAGATGGGTTCGGGGTCGAGCTCGGGGCCGGTCTGGGGGGTCCTGGGGCTTTGGGGGTAAATCTTGCACATGCTTCCGGGTATCTAGGCTAGGTTATCTTTCCTATGATATGAAGGTAGTCAAGTCATCAATGCACACGGGTGAACTGGGGCATTGTTGGAGGTTTTTTGACAAATCGAAGTGTCGAGACGGGTATCCGGATCAAAGCGGGTAGTGTATGCTAGGATGAATATGTTCCTTTGTTCTATATCTCAGACCAGAACAGCGTGAGCAAGTCAGTAAAGAATAGCTTGGCTGGCTGAATCTCGGCTACGGATTCAAAAGGGGCGCTTTGTCCATCACAAGTCTAATCCGAGTCAGTTTGCTCGGCAAGTCGGCAACTGATCTCCCATTGCAATCATCGCCAAAGATTATGAAGCCGAAGCCTTCGTCCCCAAATGCCTTCTGGCAAAAACAAGAGAGTCCTGGATGTAGCGGTCTGGCTTGAATAATCGCTTTGTAGGGGGCAGAATCAACTTACGCGAGACGGAGGAATCTGAACACCAAGTCGGTCCGGTGGAAGCAAACACACTTTATCCGCCCTGGGCGCAAATGGAAGCGACCATATCGTTTAACTCGGATTTCCTCGTTCGGCTCCTTAAGATATTCATTATAATTCATAATTACTCCAGACCTGGCCGGCTGCTGTATGCACTGTACTGTACGTAAGTACCAAGGTATTTTAACCCCTGAGACGGTCACGTGTATTCTCATGCCAAAAGGGAAGGCGGATGAATAAACGAGTTTCAAAGCATCAAATCCGCCTGGGAGGTTGAGGGACAGGAGATATCTACTCTATATTTGTCTCGAAAAAGAAGTTCCTTCATTCTCTCGAAGCATCTCTCGCACTCTTCTGCTACTCCCTGCCTGCCCCATGCAAGACGCCAACCTTCCTTACTGCAGTAAAGTACTTTCATACCCAACTCGCCCAAACGATACGTCATTGAGCCCAGGAGAGCCAGGAGGGCCAGGAGTGCCAGCAACAGGATTTACCCCACTACGCCTTTGCTACGTGCCACCACCCCAAGTACTTCGCTCACCTGCACCTGCTCTAAAGATCACTACTACCTGGATTAGGACCTAGTCCGAATCCCTCCGTCCCATCCCATATCCGCGCCAACTGCCCAGCTCTGTTCCTCTCGCTCAATTGACTTTCCTCTCCCCAAACCCTCACATCTCACATCGCGCATCTCACATCTTACCACCAACCCTCAATCCATCACCAACAAGACTCGTCGCACCTCAATCCGACCTTGTCGCACCAGCAATGCCGCCGACCTGATCACCGTCGGCCCCACAATTAGAATTCACAATGTCAAAATTCGCATCGCACATGGCGAATGCAGTCCTGCACCACCACTCCAGTCACGGTGGCTCGTCCTCGAAGTCCCACGACGACCCAGCCATGGCCTCACAGACCGCCGAACAAGAGAAGGCCTTCATCGCCCACTTCTCCGAGCAACAACGCCCTCTGCCACCGGCTGAAGTCGCCCAGGATCCAAGAAACAAGGCCTTGGGACGGAGCTCGAGGAACTTAACAGTCAAGGACTTTGAGCTCGTCAGGACGCTGGGAACGGGTGTGTACAGATTTCCACTTGTTTCGGGTTGCCACTTCGTGTGAGGGGAGGGGCAATTGGAGGGACAAGCGTACTGATTCTTCTTGGGCACAGGAACTTTTGCAAGGGTTTGGCTTGTGAGACTGGCGAATCCAGCTGAGGAGGACCGCGATAAGGTATTCGCATTGAAGGTATTGCGGAAAGTTGAAGGCGCGCTCTCTCCGAAGTCCCAATTGAGTCAGTCTTCTAACAACCGCCCAGTCATCAAGCTCAAACAGGTCGACCACGTTAATCATGAGCGTGAGGTTCTGGCAGATGTGGCTGGCCATCCTTTTATTACTACATTAATTACATCTTTTTCTGATCACGACTCTTTATATATGCTTGTAGGTCCTGCGTTTCGTCTCTCTTACCTCCCTTCAAATGGGGATCGGGACTCTACTGATAAGCCACAGCTCGATTACTGCCCTGGCGGCGAAGTCTTCAGCTACCTCCGCAAAGCCAAACGCTTCGACGAAAATACCGCGCGCTTCTACGCCGCCGAAATCGTGCTCATCCTCGAGTTCCTCCACGAGCGCGAAGGCGTCGCTTACCGCGACCTCAAGCCTGAAAACCTGCTCCTAGATGCGGAGGGACATATCAAGCTAGTCGATTTCGGCTTCGCCAAGAGACTGGGAAACAGTAAGCTCGCACATCGTACACCGTCTAGCTCTCATCTGCCGGGGATGCGGAGGAGGGGAACGTGGTCACCGCCGTGGCGAGACAGAGCTGACAATCCCAAAGGGGAAACGTATACTTTATGTGGAACCCCCGAGTATTTGGCCCCCGAGGTGATTCAGAGTAAAGGCCATACAACGGCGGTGGATTGGTGGGCATTGGGCATTTTGATCTATGAATTTTTGACTGGGTATCCACCGTTTTGGAACCAGAACCCGATTGAGATTTATAAACAGTATGTCCCTGGTTTCTTCTATTGCCACCTACGCCCTCTTCAGCTCTACTCCATCTCCTGCTACATTCGTGCTTTCCCAGAATCTCATATCCCCCAAGAATAGTGTCCAAACCGATCTCGTTCCCCGCCACCCCCGCCATCTCGGCCGAAGCCCAAGACCTAATCCGGCAATTCTGCACCGTGGATCGCTCCAAACGACTCGGCAACATCTCTGGCGGCGCAGCTCGCGTCAAATCCCATCCTTTCTTTCAAAATGTTCAATGGGACGACGTATATTATCGAAAATATAGGGGACCGATTATTCCGCCGATCAGGTATCCGGGCGATGCGCAGTGTTTTGATCTGTATCCGGATGAGAAAACGCCGAGAGAGGGATATACAGAAGAGTTGAAGGGGAAATGGGATGGGTGTTTTAAAGACTTTTGAACGATTGCTGAATCTACCAACTGAATCGCAATAGGAGAGGCAGACCAGATGAAAGGCGGAAGAAAAGCTGGATCTGCAAAGAAGGAAGAAATGAGGAGGGTGTCAGTTTTTGAAAATAGAAGAAGTCTAGAGGACAGCGCGTGACAAACAAAGAAGAAACAGTATCGTAAAGAAAGGCATGTTAGCTGGAAAGGTTATTATCGGCGTCTGGGCGGAAAATCCACGATGGATACTGGGAATTCATGGGATGGGCGTGCATATCTGGATGGAATTGGAAAGAAGCATTTTGTATAAAGTGATGGTGCAGTGGAAGGGGAGATGGGATAAGAATACATATTTGTGAGTTCAAAAAACTTAAACCATGGTTCCATGAGGTGATGCCAATATTCCCTAATACACTTTGCTTTATCATGCTTTTTACCTCAGTTTATGAACCCCTTTCGACCCAACCAAACCAGACTAGCCATATCTTATGCCGGGCACAGGTAAATCTCAGCATTCTGTGTATCGCACCACTATATGCAATATTTAAGCTAACTCCGTGAGCTATGTAGCTCTGTTTAGCTTGTATTCTAAATGATTACTGTAGATTCTAGGATCCAGTATAACGATTAGAGATACTACATGTACAGACCAGGTTTCTTTATTCTGACTTGTAGAACTGACGCCAGAATAAGAAAGGAAATGAAAGGGATACTGTAAAACTCAGTCATGCTGAGCTCATACTCAAAGTAGCAATCGTATCTCGTATCTCATTTTCATTACCATTACTCCAAACCTCTCCATAAAAAACCAGCCTCCGTCACATCTCAAGCATAGCTTTGATAGCAAAGACTGCCCCCACAGTCCCAACTGCCAATGCAATCATTACGGCTCCGCCCTCCAAAGTAGTAATGAAGTACATCCCGAACCCAACAACTAACTCCAATTTCCTCGCCCAGTCACGCTTCCGTTTCCAATCAATATCGATCTCAAATGGCGGTTTCACTCTAGGATCAGCACCTCCTTCTCCTTCCTCCGGTTTTCGAATCTCTATCAACGGAACATTTACCGATAGTGTAACGGCCCGGTGATCAGAAGTCGGTTGTAAAGGCAGCGCTCTATATTTCAACACCTCAATCCTTGCTCCTGGGTGTTCAGATGAGAGCCAGGAAGGGAGCGGGAGGTAAAGAACCCGATCACACCACGAGGGCCAGCGATGTTTCGCCCAATGCCACCTGCTGATCTCCTCATCATTCACCAAGAACGGCTCCTTAGGGTCATACTTATACGTCGGCGGAAACGTAACTGGTGCCTCAATAAGTCCATGGCATGTCCGTCCAGCAAGTCGTTCTTGATTCAGTTGGTCGGAGGAGAAGAGCGTGGTGTAGTGGGCGGGGGAAGAGGGGTCGCTATGCGGTTGCGGGAAGGTGGTTATGTGATCGGTGGGAGAAGGGGAGAGGAGCGAGGTGCGGTAGTTGAGATCCCCGGCGAGAAAGAGATGGGAGGTGGGTTTGTAGATTGATGCATCATGGGCTGACACATTAAGCAGAGGTCTTTCTTCTTCAGAAAGAGATGTTGATGAGGTGTCCGATTTTTTGGAAGAGGAGGAGAAAACGAGGCCTCGGGCAATATTCTTCCAGTCTTCGTTCCGACGTAAGAGTTCCTCTTCCATGGCTGCGAGGTGCGCGGATAGGAATGTTAATTCGGTGGAGGCGCCTTGGCTGTGGTACGTAAAGCGAATTCCGACAGCACCTTTGTTGCCCATTTGCCACATTCCCACACCGACTCCCCCGGTTTCTATGTTTTGTATGCAGGAGGGGTCCTTGGCGAATATCATGATTCCTGTCATGCCCAGATTCCTTGCTGAGATAGGGGTATATATAGGAGCATCGTCAGTTGCTTCGGAGTGTTTTCGAGCGCCTTTCTGGACGGCATGGTAGAAGCGTTCGAAATAGGGGACGAGGAAGGATCCGCCTATTAGGGAATGGGGTATGGGTGCTATTTCTTCGAGGGAGAGGACGACGAGGTCGGGGAGTTTGGGGGATGTGAGACCGGAGAAGATTTGGGATGCGAAGGCGTCGACATCTATTAGGGACCGCCCGCAGTTGAATGTTAGGATATACAAGTTGATCATAGCCAGTGGACTCGCCATCATGGCTTGAAAGAGTGGTTTGGTTGAGAGGTTGAAAAGTTGTATGCTCTCCAAGATTCTGGCGTTGTCAAGCGCTCCCCAGCTTCGCAACGTCATTGGCTTTGCCGAACAGCGGTTCCGCTGTTCGCTTAGTGCCCCTTTCCTGTGCGTTTCCATCTGTCTCTCACGTCTGATACCCATCGAGTTTTTGGGTTTTAGATCATCTAGATTGTCTTCATTCCTCATGTTTATTTCTGATAAGTCCACTTGAACCCTCCACTTGATCTGTCTGGATAATGAGTCTCGAGAACGTTCCCAGGACTGCCTGGTTATGTTTACGTCTATCACCACCCTCCGTGGTTACGAGAGACTGAAGCTTCATCAAAATGGCACGCGTGGGAGCTCACAAGCTAGCAACCCACTTATATTATAACAATCGCCCCAAACCCAAAACCTTCTACCCCACCTGCAGTCGAGTTGGCAGACTCAATGATTTTGTACTTGTACAGTACAGTACAAATGCCATTGTCCTAGACGAAGTATCACGTATTGTCTTGCCGATACATTACCATGGTGATGATAATGAGGAGTATTACTGGAGTATTTGGTCGCTCGTTCTCAAATTGTTCACTCGAAGCACCGTTTAATTTAAACCTTGGGCGTCTCGTATCCTTGGTCCTGAAATAGGGTACGGCATACGAGATGCCAGGTGTACTCATCTGGTTATGTATAAAGATCAATTTCTTAAAGGGCGAATTCCGGCCTTGGGACCGAGCTGTCAGCCAGTCTGGACCGGGTTCCAAAATCCTCTTCGCGGGAACAGACAGGCCACAGGCATTGCCTGGGTCATCATGAGATAAGAGCGATTTGAAATCTGTGTTGAAATCCAAGATCTGGAGTTGTATCTCGGAGATAGAGGCCTCTCAAGCCTAACGTGTTCGTCACTTTACAAAGTACAGACCCACTACCTCTTAAACCCTCCTTCACCAGTTCACTTCTCGTCATTCAATTGGGCAAATACCACATCTCGACATCGCCAGAGTTATGCCTTCCTAAAAGCTTGAGGCAGGTCCTTCAGGGATCGTCTTGGCTCCTCGGGAGTGGCCTGGAATTGCCACTCTTGGGATCCATATCCCAAGAGCTCTTCATAACGTGCTGCAGGGAGTAAACCGTGAGCATCTATAAATGTACTTGATTTTCTCTTCCCAGAATATCGTGATTAACACCACACTTCTTTCGTGCTTCATCGTCCCCTGTTGCCGTTCTTTGCATATCATCTCATTTTTTCGCTCCTGTGTTTGATACCAGAATGCCTTTACGGAGTTACTTCTTCGGTCCTTCGCCGTTATGGCAACTACACTCTCTCCCATGGCTGCAGCCGCAGCATCAGTGGCAGCTATTCCATCACCACTTTCTCTGAGGCAAATTTCCTCAGTAGTAGCAACCAAAGTTTCCCCACTCGCTCCAAGACGGAACGTCATTCTGTATTACCATGATCTTAATACTACCTCCAAGGAAGCGCAAATTAATGCACTACCCTTCCACTCTTGTCGAAGACGTCGAATCTTTCTCGAAAATTGACTGTGATACCACCTCAGTTGCAGTGACCCTCGGCAAAGAGGCTGAGTACGCTGAAATATTTACCTTATAGCCATGTTCTGGCTTCATTCGGTTCACCAACGGTGATGTTGACAATGAGCGCAACTTGTGCAGTACGTCATCAATACTCTGGACTTCGACATTGACACAATGACTGCAACGGCTTCAACTTACAAATCCTGTTTCGACAACGCGACTGCGGAGATGTAAATTGGATTTAAGCAGATTCAGATCACTAACGCTTAGCGCGATATCACTTGGACTTGGCTGGGTGACTTTCCCGGAACGTTTACTCTCTGAGGGTTCTTTTATTTCGGTCTATAATTCTTCTCTAGGTGGGTATTTCAATTTCGACGAAAACTTGCACTACAACTTCTGTTCATTTTTCTCTTGTTGGGATGTTGCGTGAGTTAGTGATGTTGGAGATCCGCTTTCAGATATGCAAAGGTAGTTAAAGCGTTGACATTCCACTCTCAACCACTAGTTGCATTTGGGCCCCTCACTACAAGAAATCGTCAATGTCAAATATTTGGTTCCTTATTGTTGTCAGTTTTGGGTCTCGTGACCACGCGCGTAGGAAGTACGCTAGTCACGGTGCGGCTCCTTAAGAGCGCGCCACCCCATACTTATTACAATACAACCTTTGCAACCTCAATATGATTTGCGATCCTCAATAGCCTTCCAAACCTTACGCGCAACACTTATACGTAGGTTAAGGTTATTCTCAGACGAATATTCGGAGCTTAGAGAGTGTGTACTACGTCTTAGCCAATATGCAACTAAGGAAAGCAGCACCTGAGCCACCAGTAAAAGGCAACGACAACCCAAAAGGAAAAAATCAAAGCAGGAGTCAAGAAAGACTTTACTGTTTCAAAACAATCATAATTATCTTCGAAGTTATACCCACAGCCTCGACAGCGCAACATGGATGATGAGCCAGGAGGGACCAAGCCAGCAGAGACCAAGCCAGCGGAGATCAGTACCCATGATACACGCATGAAAGCCAGAATTGACGATCTCGAACTATGCTATCACCGCATCTAGGAACTATATAACGAGAGCAGAATTATTAGGTCGCTATAGCTTTGGTAGAGATCGCATTAGGGAAGCTTTCCATGTCCTTTGAATTGGAAGCAAGGTTCTACCTCGTTGCTGCAATGGCAGAATAAATGATGAGCTAAGTGCCACAGGACCCCGCGCGCCGAGCAGGGCATGAACACCTAAATATTGGTGTTCTTTTTTTCACGAGGGTTGATTCGGTACTACTAGCTAACATAGTTAGAGGGTCTACGAGTATGTTAGGAAATGTTTGGGCTCTAGCAGATGAATTAACCAGTAAATGACTGAGAACTTATTATTATTATTAAATCGACGGGACGAGGGGAAACGCAGCACATCTCCATGCGAATCTCAAGTTGCGACTCCGCCTATCACTTGAACCCAGGTGTCAAGCCAGGGAATAGAAGGAGGCTACAAAACTAGTAGTTTAAAAGCTATAAATTAAGAATAGGCTTCAGGGCAAATTTGGGATTGGAGCTTGCTGTTTTGTGGGTTGTTAAAAGACTTGGTTACAGCAAGATTGTATGGATAATTGGGCTGACTCGGCATGGCATGGAATCATGACGAATCCAGTATATGAGAACTCAAGACCCAAAACCAAATGTGAGGAACTTGGGCTGTAATTGGAAGACCATAATGCAGCGATTTAGGCAGACTGCATTGCACGTCGCTGCGGAGGTCGGCACCCGAAAACCTGTGAGGTTCTCATCAATAACAAGGCAGACATCTCGATGCTCGATAGCCGTGACCGAAGTGCCTTCTTCCTTGCCATCGCAGCAACAATCTAGAGACTGCCTTGTATCTTGTAGAGCAACTGCAAGGAGAAAATATAAAGTTCATAGTATTGCCAGACACAAGAGGCGAGACCCCTTTAACCAAAGCAGCTGGCAGCGGACATGTTGACGTGGTTAAATTGATCCTTAGCACACTGGACGAATTCGATAGGCCCTTCGAGCTTGATAAACCGGGGCTCCGATATGGCTACATGCCTCTCCATATCGCGGCCATAAATGGCTTTAAAGTCATCGTGAAAATCCTTCTCAACAAGAAAGCATCTACCACTATCAAGGACAACCGAGGAGACGCCCCCTCTAAGAATGTTTTAAACAAAGACACAGAGCATTCGATTTTGTTTATCGTGTCATGGGAGATGAGAGGTGGGGGGAAATATAATGCAGATACTATTACTCAGCAGCACATTTCTGCAAAGTCTGTGGCCACATCGCACATCTCTCTTCCCCATCATTGACTAGCCTCTCAGCCACTTACTATGACCATGAAACAAATATCATCTAAGGCAGTGCCATGAAAGTAGCCAATAACTTTGGGTAATTGGGCGTTCCCAGCCCCGTCACTGGATCCCATCCAGTGACTGCTCTGAAGCCAGTCGTTCCACATCCCCTATTACCCCCTTTCTTGATATCATTCATAGCAGTGGGGTTGGCATATAAAACGGGATTGATGAACCCGACGGGGCTTTTGCCAGCGTGGATCCGCTGCTCGTTGATGAGCGTGATAAGGGACCCCACGACTGGGGTTGATGCGGAAGTGCCGTACACCAGGTATGGAACGCCAGCGACAAAATCAATGTAGTTTGCTCCGTTGGCTGAGATGTCTGGAAATCCCCGGGTTTGTTGGGAATTGTTGTATCTAGGGATGGAGAGTTAGAAATTGGGTGAGAATATGAGGGGCAATACGTACTGGGCGGAGGAATAATCGGGACTGTTATTTTTGAAATATGCCTTAAGGGCAGAGGATTGATATGACGGGGTGGGAACTGCAATTTAATTAGCTAAGCTGCAGAAGAAAGAGGAACGGCGTTCTCTTGTTCTGAGATGTGAGACTTACAGACGTTGCTGAACCCACCCCCTGAATATATCACAGTCTCACAAGCCTCCTCTGGTTTGGAAACATCTGCGCCGGGAATTATTTGTGTAGCCTATTGAAGTAATTCAGTTTAGTGTCCGGAGAGGACAGAGGACAGAGGATGGAGGAGTTAGATTATAGAGGTGTCTTACTCCAACAGATGTGATATAAGGGCATGTGGCTGGAAAGCTGGGGTTAAAATTTCCCGATGCCCCAGCCGCATTGTAAATTCCACCTGCACATCCAGGATTGGCACAGCACACGTTACCATTCCCAGCAACACCATAGTCGCCACTTGAATAGAGAATAGTTACTCCCAAGAGTCCAAGTTTCATATATCTGAGTCAAGAAGTAAGCACATAACTTGAACGAAGGGGGGTGTTTGGGCCTACTCATTGCATTGCCTGTTCTCGTAATATGGCGTAAGATCAGCTTCGTTATAACCATAGGAGGTACTGATGACAGAAGCAGGTGAGATCGTCCCACAGTCTTCTTTGTGGTTGTATCCCCCTTTAACAGTGTCGGGATATATTCCGTCTCTGGTGTGTAGGTCAGTGATGTCCCCCTTAGAAGCACAGGTAATGGAAATTACTGAGTAGGGTCGTCTCCACCTCCGGAAGTGCAATACGAAGCATCAAGGGCGTCCAGGATGTTGTTGAATGATGCACCTTGAGAAAAATCTCCAACTTGGTACAAAGTGACCTTCTGAGGGTAGACTAGTGGGGTTTTAGCACCGAAATCAACGAACTTGAAAAGGATCTTCAAATACCGAGCCCAATAGCATATCCCAGATCCAAATTTGACTCTATTGCAGTGTTGACGGTCCCAGGAGTTGACTGGTCATTGATGGCACCATCAATCAATCGAATGCGATTGGGACCGGTTCCTTGAGGAATCTCGCTGCGAGTTATATTATTCCAAAATAGATTCAAGTCGCTCTGGGTGTATTGCTACACTGGGGTTAGTAAGGGGGGTTCTTCAACTTTCACGCTAGATTGACTTACCTGCGGAGTGTACTCTACAACCGCAAACGATGACCTAAATACGATTAGCAACTCAAATCTTGAAACATCTATCATTCAATCATACTTGTCCAAAGTACCATTAGGTGCTCCATATAATGCTCTCAAACAATCTGGGGTTATGTACTGGTCGCAAGTTGTCAAGGCGTTTCCAAAGTCAATATTGAATGAACCGATTGGAGACCCAGCCTGAATATCTGGTACGGGATAGACACGATCCTTCCCAAATGCGCGCTTTGACCGGTGCCTCGTCATTTCGTCAAAGTGAACAGTCGGAGTGATGAAGTCGATGTGGGATTGGATATGGGAGGGTACTTTGTAATCGTCACAGGCCGGGCGTAAGCTTTGGGACTCGGTATCCTCGAAAATCTGCGCGTGTTATTATAAAACTGTATCAAGAGTAAAGCGCATCCCACATGGTACTTCGTTTTGAGCAATTCCTCCGCTTCCTTCACCGTCGAGTCAACCCGAATCCAAGTCAATCCTTTGGAGAGTGATATGCGGTCCTCGGATACGCCACTTTCAGCAAGCCACTGCTTCACTGAATGTATAGTTTCTTGAGAAGGTGCGAATGTTTCAGCAACCTAAGATAGCATTAGGCTCAGTATTTTAGGGGATTTTACACCGTTTCATCTACCTGCTCTGCCGTCCAGTGTTTTCCATAGTTGGGGCTGTTCGGATCCGAGACGTCCATCAAGAAGTCATGGCCTTTCTCGATATTTTGTTGCACCAGACCAATCGATAACAACAAATTCGAGTCTCTATCTAGCTCAAAATTCCTTCGGATCCATTGGGGATTCCCAAGATTCCGCTTTTCGTGAACCACGTGCAAAGGAGGGGCCGGTGCAGCAGCTGCAAAGCAAGCAAAGCCTGCGAGAGTAACGATGGTGACGAAGAGTTTCATGTTCTCCTCTGGATTCGCAATACCTGCGGAGGAAAGCTGCTGAAGATGATGGAATATCGTGAGTACTTGAATTCATAGTGTGTCTTAGACGAAGTCACGAAATGGCTGCTCGGTCCAATGGCTTGAAGGAAGACTATGAAAGCCCTGCTAGCTGCTCCAATCATTTACTTACATTGCTTTTGTGAAGTTGTGGCACTGCAAGTTAAAAGGTTGAACACAATTTCCAACTGAAGAGAATTGTTTCAATTGAATTCCACTATAGGAAAGCCTCTTTTGTAGTCCCCTCGCTTTTGCAATCAATCCTACTAGTGGAGGAACGACACAGGGCAAAGAGAGCCAGTGGAAATTCAATATATCAGCGCCCATAATCTCGGCAATTACCTGCCAAAAATTTGTACTGGTCTATGTTTCAGCTCCTCATCACGCCCCGAAGACCCAATCTGGAAAGGCTGTGTTTTTTGCTTTTCTTATCCCATTACGCCACTGACTTGAGCCGATGAGGGGTAAAATTAGCGTCCCTTACCCCAAATCCAGAGACGAGAGGCGCGGATACCCATCAGCGACCAAAGATCCTGTGATCATGACGTAAATTTGTTGGTACCGACTTCTTAGAAATTGGATACGGGGGTGAATGAGGAGAGAATTGAAGATCGATCTTTTGTAATTATCTAGATCCATTATAAAGAAGAAGGGAATTCAGGTATGTTCCTCATGGTAAGGTGACTCCAGTTTAAGACTTAATTTGAATGGTGGCGTATGAGTAGGACTATGGAGAAGAGAATCAATTGCAAGGAATAAACTTTGAGAATTCTGAAGAAGCTCTAGTAATCTGGTCACCCGCTATTTTGGATTACCAAATCGCTAATAAGATCGAGTCGATATTGAGGAAATGGGACGACAACTCTGGGATAAGGCGGGAAGATAATCAGACAATGTAGACGAGATGTTATGCGATTGAGCACAAGGCCAGGTTGATTATTTGAACTTCCAAGGTTTACATACCTGTCATTGATTCAATGTTAAGGGGTCGACAAATGCTAAAGCTGCCAGGTGGAATTGGAGCTACCAAGAGGCGTGGTGGTTGGTAGCAAATGACACTGTAGATTTTTGAGGCAGCATTTCTCGTTGAGTTATCCCAGATGAAGTGAATATGCAAAAAAAAGTTGAGTTTATCAAGAGATTTTGAGTCCTTCGAGAGGACATGAATTATCAGCATGACCCAGCCTTCAATAATCTGGACCGTTTGCAAAGTATGCCAGCTCTTCACACCCTCACCCAGAAGTGATACCGAATACAACCAATGAGTGGTTCAGACATCCCTTGAAGTTGTTCACGAGACCATTCTTGCTCTCGGCCACTGATCTCGACTTGGTATCAAAGGTAGAAATAGCAGTCTCTCCAGAGGTGCCCAAGGAACGTTCGCGAGGCACCGAGCGTGACCCTCACATGAAACAGATAGGGTCCGATAAACGCAAAAGCTCATAGGCTCGGAAACCGAGTCTCCAATTTACTTAAATAGAAACACTTCAAATCTAATATCTCCAGGGCGTCCTTATCAGCACGACATTAACTTGCTCAATGCTCGATACCCTTTTAAGGAAACTTGGCTTTTTTGACTGGTTGAGAGTTCCTGGGACATTGGAATCGTGGTACGAATGATTTATAAAGGGGAAATATTTTGTCTTCTGATATGCATGCCACGAGACCAGCTGCTCCCCGCTGACGAGTACTCTCAGGATTCCCGAGTATAAAGCTTTCAACTCACCGACAGAGTCTCGAAAACCTCTCTAGATCACTGATCAAGAATCCCCATGAATAACATCCAATCCATCTTGTTCGTAATCGTAAAGGAAATTTTAGCTTTTGCTACTCGGCGAGCATAGAGTCGGTGCCAAGGGAGCTGCAGCCTACTCGGTCTGAAATCTTGCCGCGTGTGAATTCGAGAATCAAAGGCTTCTGCATGTGTAAGTAAAACTTCTCTTACTGACATCGATGCAGGGTGCAAAGCCGTTGTTCTGTCCACTCGGTCGCATCCAACCTGACCACTGGAACTCTCGGGGGCCTGGGGACCTGAGGATCTGAGGACCTGGGATAGATGAGCTGGGAAGTGCGGGAGATGATACTCAAGGAGGGCCACGTATTGATTGCTGCCCGAGCAAGAAGCACAATGGGGATAGGAGTCTCGTATTCCAGGGCCACTGAAAAACAAAGTGTTCGGTGTGGTGATGTTTGATGAGAAGGGAAACTCAGTTGCGATTGTGGCTGTGCAGAATTTCCCCGCAGAGGTATCTCTGATGAGGCTGAACAATACGAAAGGGGCTTCCGGTTTGCCCGATCTCTGATTCAAAACTACCACATCAGAGGCACCAATACATCAACGCTGCAACACCAACAAGTCTTCGGTGAAGAATGACAGCAAAGCATGCAATTACTCCCCTCAAACACACCGCAACTCTGCAACGTTACGGGCCTTTAAAATACACAAACACACACTTTGATACCATCGTCCAACCCATTCCCGGGGGCCTGCTGCCTACGAGGCGGGCATGGGGCACTAACATCTACGAGACGATACTTCCTTTGATTTCTCAGCTGCGAGAGAATTGGATCGGTCTGCCACTTACTTGAGGACCTTGCGGGTCTTCGGATGATTTTATTCGAGAGAAACGAACGAAGCCCAGCCACCTGTTCACAAGGATATATCACAGTTCCGGGCTCACTGGTACTTGGCTCCCATCTGCCAGAAAGTTGGGATGGATAGGGCTGCGATACGTATCATCGGACAGAAGTGACATCGGACAGGCTTTCCGGAATCCAGTGGCTGCGGCCGACCAGGTCACGGGTCCTTTGGTTCTTGAGAATCTGCGATGCTCCGAGTAGTGAACAGCTGCTAGATTCCGCCTTCCCCCATACCTCGTGCGGCCAAGACACCTGCACTGCAACAGAAAAGTGCTTGCGTGGTTATCCCGAAGAGAAGAATCTGGTTAGGAGTCATCCAGGAAAGGGACTCGACGCTAGTGGTCGACGCGGCTGCACAGTACCAACTTATTCTTCTGCATCATTGCGCATTTCTCTTGCATTGCAGGGAGTAACAAGACCAAGGGAAGTCAGGACATGAAGCCTGGGTCATCGGTCCCTACTTCATTTGCACTTCATGCATGCAAGTTCATATCGCTGCAGCATTTGCTTTGCCATCTTGCAGTTCTAATATTTCTTCAAGGAAAGCCTGTGCCGCTCCGGGAAAGCGCTGGTGGCTCGTGGCTCATGGCAGCCCAGAGCCTCATCTAGGCTTTCGCCACTGTCATGGTGTTTCACAGCCATAATACAGATATTCGACTCGTTTCACCTGAAGGATCTCGGTATCTTAGTTCGTTGGGCTAGTGCGAAGCCGCTGGCCGCAGTAGAGGGCTCCTTGATGGCGTTTTCCACATCTAAGACGAAGTTCGATCATACACCACCCGATGGCCCCCCTATCCGCTGATATCTCGGTATCCCAATTCTACTTAGCCATACCTGCACCTCCAGCGAGAGTGAAGGGTATATCAGCACTGCAGCGGGTCACAGGTAACCATCCATGCTGTCTCAAACAAGAAGCCTTTCTCTTTCAGCATGGTTCATTTCTGTGTTCCTAGGATTGGAGATGAGACTTCCACCTTACCTATCCTCGGAATTTTACTGGCTCAACTTTTCATGGCTCATCACACTGCGCAAGGTGTCCACTAGGTGTTACAAAATGCAGAAGCCCTAGTCGTCTTGTACCACATCCGTTTTCGAATCAAGTCTTTATCCTACCGTTCCATTAGCAGGTGGCACATGTTTTTCAGGGAATGCCCATACCTGTGTCACATCATCTCCAGCCAAGCGCGAGGCTCTCATGTCAAATCTGCAGAACATAAGATCCCTGAATGCCGTGGACCACCTTTGCACATCTCCTGGGACATTGCCATTCAGCTGATCCCCATTAGTTCCCCCAATCCCATCCAAGTGCAGCCCTTTGTTTCCGCGTCATCTTCTCTGCATTCAGAAAACAGCCCTGCCGTTCTGGGTTGCAGTGTGGCCTCAGGATATTCCCCAAGAGGCTTCCTTGCGTCACCTCTTATTTTGACCAGTGGCAAAGCTTTCTTCCCCCTCCTTCCCAACAGAAATCTGGGATTTGTGCTGTCAGGTTTGAGTTAGCGCTTGCCTGTCGAACAGCTGCTGCTGATGCTATAAAATCCTATGGTGAGGTGGCCTCAAATATTTCACAGAGTAATTATAAGATTTAAATACTCAAGTCCAGCTCTGGCAATGATCATAGCACAAACAAAATGTTCCAATGAAGTTCATTGATTTTAAATCATAACCATTCTTTCAGTCGTCTAAAGCGTTGCAAGCCAATCCCAAAACCAATAACCCACAGAAACAATAGAGATCCAAAGGCCAGACTAGTTCCATTAATCCCAACAACACCAAGTTAAATGAATGCAAGACGTTAACAGGAACACTGACTGGGGCGGGGATGATCGAAGGTAGGTAGGCGTAGCGATTCGATCCTGGTGCTCAGTGAAGAGCGGGTATCTTATCTATCTAAGCGATATGCTGTGTGCTGTGTACCAGAGAGAAGCCATGAGAGCCGTAATCATAACTCGCTGAAAAAGAAAACATGGATAAGAGCAAGAAAGCAACGCTAACATAAACCAGCATAAGGGAATCGAAATAGGCCGGAAGGAAGCGACTCTTTAGGACAGAGGAAATTCTTGATTCTGGCGTAGTGGAGGAGACGATGAAGCACCGGAGCAAGTGACAAAGGCGAGAATAGGTTGGACTGTTGCTTGACTGTGAACAGGATGCCTCTTGACATCAATGAGTCTCTGGCATGTGCAGGAGTTTGAAAGAGCATATGCCAAGGAATTGTTGAGGTTAGGCATCGAAGTAATAGAGTCAAGAGGAAGCGAGCCAGGAGGCGACGGACGGTGGAGGAATGTTTTAAGGTAGCGTAGAACCGGAGAAGTGAAGTTCCATAAACCTGCTGAAACAGAAGACGAGTGCCGAAGAAGCGGGTATCCAGAAGAGATACTAAACATAGCTGGGATGCAGGGTAACGCGGTCTCCAAGAACGAAAGGAGTATATCGTTGAATCATGACAAGAACCTGATCCATTCTTCTAGCAATTCCCACCTCGCTCCTGGCTATTCAAACTCAGCAACCAAATTCTAGGCGTGCACGGAGATTTTGACCTGCTCCATAGAGCAGTAGATACATCTCGTGTGCTGGCACCCTGGGCATTGTTCGATATATGTGCGTTGGGTGTGATTTCTACATTCACAACATGTCCAGACCCACTCGTACTCGTACTTCTTCTTTGGTGCTTCCTTTTTCCTTTCGTCTTTACCGTGGCGACTATGGTGGTGGTGAGATGACTCGCCGTGAGATGAATGATGGCTATGATCTCTGCCAGACATTATCGGTAAATGTTGAATCAGTTATCGGGAGGCGTTTGGGCGTAGGAGAAAGTGTTGATCAAGGAATGGTTGCAGGATGTTAATAGTCAAGAGGGAGGAGCTTTGGAAGGTGACCGTCTGAGAACTGGGCCCATCGCTGGGTCGCAACGGTTATTATATCTTTCTGGAGACCCTACTATCTAGGAAACCACTCTCTTTCCCGAGCAAGTGTCGAAACGCCCAGCAAGCCATATGAGGGGGCTTGGAGGGTTCCCTTCCTCCTATGGCACATCGAGGCCAGGCCCCCAAGGAGAGGTCAGCATTCTGTTGGATAGCGGCATCTCCGCAAGAAGATTCGGTGTGAATAGGAGTAAGTTACCAAGGGGGAGAATTCAATAGGATTGGAAGTAGTTATTCCGATACGTTGAAGGCCCGGCTGTGTCAGGAAGAGCGCCTGATTCCTATTCAATAGACTCATCCATTCGAATAACGATTACAGGTACATAAAGCAGGGCAGATCAGGGTGACTGCTGCGGTGGATACAATTTCCGTGACTGTTGGCGTAGATTTCGGTGAAGGAGAATGATGAGGTGTTTCAGCAAGATCGGGAACTCAGGGAAATACAAAACGCAAACAGTGCCCTTCTTCCCATTATCTCATCTGTGTCGGTGAAAGATGGCTTCCTGAGGCAGGGCGCTACTCAGTACTTCAGGACCAAAGCGAGGCGCGATCTAGGGCTCGCCGTTGCCCGATGAAAACCTATATGAGGCTGATGGAAAAATGCGGCTCTAGCTGCAAGGCTGTGGGATCTTAGATTCGGAACGTACCCATGATTCTCTTGATATGCTAAGCCTCATGAGCCCGACTTCTGATTTGAACATGACGCTAAAAATTTCAAATATCTTTCGCAGCTGAAACCCGTGGCATTGTGAATATCTGGGTAGGCTATCCGGAACGCCTTGGGGGATGCCAGAACGCGGCGAAGCTGGCAACTTCGTCCTCATTCGTCAGCACTGCCCAATACCCCACCAGGCGACCAGGCAGAAGTGATCTAGAAGAAAAACGTGTGGCGCAGCACCATAGGAGCAACTAACAGCGCAAGAAAGGAGTAGTAAGGCAATATGTGATGATCGTTTGGGATCTGATTGACAAAACTAAAGCTAAGCGAGCGATATTGCGAAAATTTCAAAACAATTATTACACATGGCCTAGATCAGCTATAGAAATAGAAAATTTTTATGGCTAGTGCCTAGAGATGGCTGCATCCCAAATGAAAGTGGTGAAATTTCGAATATACTAGAGTTCCGTGAGCTTCAAAGCTTCAAATTTATTTTTGGACGAAATGACACACACAATATAGAGCGCGTGATGGTCCGAGTAAGGAATCCTAGAGAAGATCTGTTAGTAGGACTTTGCTAACTGTTCCTCGAGATTCTTCGGACTGACCTCAGACCACCAAGCATATTTAAAGGATTGGCTGATGGCAAGGGCTTTTTGTCGAGATCAGCGGCCCTGATGTGGGAGCAGGGTTATTGGTAGTGATACCACAGTAACGAGGGGTGGCACCCTTGAAGGGAATGGCTAGAAAATTGCCTTGTCGTCTTCCTTTTTTTGAGCCGAGAGAATTAATGCTTTCTAGACTTCTTGCGATTCTGTTCTCGGAGTGGGGCAACATGTTCAAAGCGCGCAGTTTGATCCCGGGGGCGATAGCAATTAGGGCAAGAGTCGATTAGTATTATCGAATGAGGCCTAGACAAATAATACAGTTAGCAATGCTTTTCAGTAGTAGTAAAACTTGTAATCTGTTGCGTGGTATCATGGTCAATGGCCGCAGTTCTGAAATGCTCCGAGGCCTCGCTCTTTGCACGCCAATAACCGGGGTTTGAGGATTAAATGATTGTGTACCTACCCGTCTTTGCACCACCCGCAGAACCAAACAGTTGCTGGTGGGGTAGCTGGTCGAGGCATGAAACTGAGTGAGAGAAGCCGATCTTTGAGTACTTTGAAGGATACCATATAAGGCGATACGGGATTGTGTTGCAGTTCTGTATGTCTTGGATGGCTGGGAGAGTACTTGGTGATGCTGGATGGACTGAGAGGGAAGGCCTAGGTCTTTATAAAATATCTTGATTCTTGAACCCAGGAAGCTGGATATCAAGATATACGTTGCCCTGAAGAGAGCCTTTAGAAGGCTGACAAAAATGGGAAGGGGAAGGGGGTATTTCTTGGTACAGCGCGATGATACTGTTCCACAGCATTTTTTTTGATGTGAGAGTCAGAAGTGCAGTAAGAAGTGAGTCTCTCGAAACGTAAGATATGATCAGGCTCCTCAGCACAAAGAGGTAGGCCGTGGCTGCACAATAGGACTGCATGGAAAATGAAGTATGAGGGCGGCACAGCGAGCTTCTTAACATAATTCAGAAGAATTTTTAAGATGGCTTTGCAGCCTCGTAGCAGCAATTATGAATGACCCCGAGACAAGCCATGTTCTGAAAACGGCAGTTTAGCATCTAGTCTCTGTTCTTAATTGGAAGGTAACTGGCCATCTCACCGGAGAGGACTGGCAGTAGGCATGGAAAAGCCCTGTGGACGCTCATGTAAGGATAATTTATTCTGCTTGTTGAGCCTCATTCAGCCGCAGACTGCAGATGGTGCCACAAGGGTTGCACCCCTTTCTGAAGTCAGGCTCTCGTTGGACGAAAGAACTTCAAAATATGATCCCGAATAACAACATGGGATATGTCGTTACTGAAGATAATAATACCAGCACTCGTTTTCTCTCCAGTCTCGATGAGGCACACAAACTAGATTGGGCGGCATTGACGAAGATACTCGCAATCCGGGGCTCCATACGGGGCACGCAAAAACACAATTATTATACTCAGAGAAGTTTATCTCCGTCTCCAACCCAACTTGGGAGGAATGATGCGCACACCTTGCGCGCTGCACTGAAGAGCTTGCAGAGCCTTCTATCGATGCAATTTCCAAACCCCATACCAACAAAACACTCTAGATGGTGAGATTGACCGCGCTGGCTGGAACTCGGGCGTTTGCACACCGAAGGGCGAAACTCGCACAGAGACAGAGGGGGCGATGAGTAGGTGAGAAACATGTCTCAGCGAAGTCACTGAACTCTGCCCAACTTGAAGCCCTCAACTATCATCCATTACATTTTTAAGGGCTGAATAAGATCTTTCGGTGCCGAGAGGGTATCTGACGGATCAAACATGTGTCCTTCCGTTCAAATGAGATTAAAAACGGCCCCCAATGGAAAGTTGTTGTTCAGGCAGATTGCTATCAACACCAGCAATGTCGAGTTTGGCAGGTGACATTTGGTGCTAGCGTAGGACTGAGATACTTGAATGGCTTGCAAATCCTTCGATACTGTAGAAGGGGTATTGCACTACTGATCCTTCTGTTGCGGCTAAGGGGAGAGAGCTGAATAGATTTTGGTGTTCATACAGACAAGTGGGTTGTGAGAGGGTGGGCTAGGCGTTCTGGACGTCAGCAGGGCTCGGATCGGCTTTGATCGGGTGAACAGATATTCCGCTCTTAAGTCCGAACTTCCGAGTCGTGAGTTGTAGAAGTCACAACACGAATTGAAGCACTACTTACAATCAACTAATGGCTCTGATAGGCAATCCTGTTTCACAATGATTCAGTGCAAATATCTCTTCACCCGGTGACATTTCTCTATGTTCATAGCATCACTTGCTCATCTCATATTCTTCTGGTCTTCCATACATCAAGGTCCTCCTCATGACGAGGAACCATGCCGAACTTAGATCAGGCGCAGCGGACCAAGATCGTCGTTAATATTTGGACCGCACGATTGATACCATTCATATTAGCCGGAGTTGTTGGTTACGCTACCTTTGTGCTTGTCGTTCCTCTTTGTAGTATGTCTGTCAATACCCTCTTCATCTCTTACTTACACTCCTTCCTTCCACTATCCTTTCCGCCTCTATTCTACACAATTTGCTAATGTTTCTAATCAGTCCAGTATCTGTTAGTCAAGCATCATGACAAGGCCGCCGCAATCTCTATTCTCGCTGTTTACTTCATACTGTTTATTTTCATGGCAACTTCGTTCTTCCGACTTTGGATCATCACGACATTCGATCCGCCATATACTCCCCTAGGACAAGGTGCAATCCGTAGTCGGGAGGAGGAAAAGGAGAGAGAACATACTCGATCAGGAGAGAGTGCCATATCTGCGGGTGAATATGACCCAGGAAGCTCACCAAGGAGCGGATCTGGTATTGTTGCTGGTACGAAGAATGATCCAGACTCCCCCGGGCTTGAACTCTTCTACACGAAAGATGTATTTGTCTGCGAAGGCGACGGAAGACCGAAGTGGTGCTCGACTTGTAAAAACTGGAAGCCGGATCGGACCCATCATTGTAGTGATGCTGGCCGGTGCATCAGGAAGATGGACCATTTCTGCCCCTGGTATGTTAGTCGATGTTCCACATGTAATCTGCTAACATATTTTTCGAAGGGTCGGAGGGCCAGTGGGGGAGACTAATTTCAAGTTTTTCATTCAATTCACCGCGTACTCTGCGCTTTACTGTACTCACTTGCTTGTTGTAATGGCGATATATATCGCCCGTCAAATCAGGAGCAAGGTAGGATTGCTCTCCGACTCGCGGCTGCGTTCAATATCCGATATCCCTTTTGAGATAAACTTACTGATTGCTTTATTTATAGGACGAGAGCGTGAACAAAGAGTTTGTTGCAATACTAGCATTGTGAGTGATATGCTCCCCTGAACATCTCATTTATGCTTATCAGTGTAGGGCTGGGTTTTTTGGCCTGTTCACAGCCAGCATGACTTGCACCTCATTGAATCTTGCCTTGAGGAATCTTACACAGGTCGAGATGCTTGGCGCTCGTAGCAGAGTACATGTCCTAGCAATCCTATCTCCTTCCATCCAGGAACGAGTTCGGGTGAGCCCATCCCTAGCTCAGACTCGATTCCCAGAAATTACCTTTCCCCTGGCTTTTGGTGCACAACCTGCTTTTAGCCGCACGAGAATTCCTGCGGCGAACAATATACGTTCAAATACCGTTCCCTCATCCGGAGATTCAAATCCTGGAGCACAACTACCACCGACACTAGAAGGGCATAAAATGCCTCCATTCTCGCCAACTAGAGCTGAACAAGTCCCGATATCCTCAACTCAACCTGATGGTGTAACCTACTCCCTAGGACTGGCATCAGGAGAACAACAAATGGAGGGAAATACTCATAGCATTCACCCCGCATTACAGCCCACCGATAGAGATCTCAGTGCAACTAGGACATTCTCAATCCTCGAGACTTATCTTCCCGGGGACAATCCCTGGGATCTCGCCTCAGGCCATCTGAACCTTCAGGCCGTGCTAGGTGAGAGTCTGATAGATTGGTTTCTCCCCTTCAAGCAAAGCCCCTGCAGCATCCACGAGGAAGGCGAAAGCCAATTCGCTCTTGGCCCAGATGTTGATTTGATCCGCTGGAAAGCGGGCTTCCTGGCCGAAGATCGTGTACGGAAGTATGGTGGCTCAAAGCAGATAGTCTATCGCACCCCTGAAGAGCTGCGACGGGTTGTTGATGCCAAGATGTTGAAGAGAGGGATTCGAAATGATGCTAATACTGGGGTCTCGTCTGGCCTCGATATCCCTATGCAGCCGATCCCATCTAGCAACCCCGTCCAAGAGGTTCGATGACATGACACGACAGACCCAAGAGCTCTCAGTGGATGAGACCAAAATCCCGTTGGGCAGCGCCGTTGCACTTACTGCCGCAAGAACCTGCCTCTGCGGTGTCACATATTATTGTCCTACTCTTGGCTGAAAGTAAGGGAGAGCTGTTAGTGGAGCATGCACATGGTTATCACGTTCACAAACACGTTGGCAGTGCTACGCGGAAAGAATAGGTTGGACACGGAGCTGTTAATGATTCTGTGTACACACCCAGGAAATTGGTCTTGCTTAGAAGATTATAATAATAATTACAATGATTTCTACGCCTTCACATGTGGATTCTTCTTATTCGTAGCTAATAGAGTCCTCAACTTGCTCGCGTTGCTGCCCGAAAGCCTGATTCGTGATATAGTACGGAGCTTTTGCGAAGACCGAAGACTAGGTGTGAGTCAACTTTTGGTGGCCAAGGATAATCAAATCTTCTAGAATGGTTTGGAAATTCCAAGAACGGTACGAGATTAGAGAACAGCGTGCTCCTGAGATAAACTTTACTGAGAATGATCGTTGCTGTGGCGTTATTTTCTCAAGCGACCCCAATCACAATAGATAAAATTTCCCATACCGCCCACACCCAGGATGTTCTTACTTTCGTCAGTTATTATTACAGTCAAATTGGACTTTGTTAATATGTGCTCAGTATAGATTGGTGAAGATCGAATGGTCCTTGGATTCCGGAATTTGGAGGGTGATGATATCGCGGCTGTTCATATCGTCTCGGAAGTCATAGCGGTTTCGAATATCCTAGCTGAGTATATAGGCTATCATTCAAGTCCCCCAACATAGAAAACTGTTCGGCAACCATAATTCGATTTATTTATCTTCTAGATACTTGGGTGTGAGAATCTTTTGATAGCAGTTTCCTTCTTGCAGACGATACTCACCGGATTAAGCCCTGAAGCATTCACAAGTGCTGAGCTCGGACGATCATACTGGCATGTCGCAGTACTGTACTGTAAGATTACCTGCCTTAGTTATTAACAGTTTTGTGGGTTTATCCCGTATTGGGGGGGTGCTCGTGAAGAAGAAACACCACCAACCTCAAACCTTGTTACTAGCCATGATCGAGGTCTCTTGGTTGCCCCTGGGGTTCTTTTCGGTGCCCAAGATGGCAAGCATCCACGACGCCCAACTCCTGGGAGCTGGGTTTTTGGGGGCGGTGTTGCGGTGTTGCCGCCGTTGGAAGGGGATCACGTACTGCTAAATGGTTGGTGCTCTATCATTAGCCTTGCAGCAGGATGAGGTGGAAATGCCGAGAAAGCTTGGGCAAAGAAGCAAGGCTTGATTCGATGTTTAGTCGAGCCAAGTATGTCTGTCTTCCGGACTGACAGCAGCAAGTATCGCTATCTTGCGTCCTATGCTTGAGGTCATGCCCAAGTACCCCGCGATGGGAATAAATCAGTGCGCTCGCCATCTCTAGGGCACATGATAGCTTTCGACAACCGCTGAAGAGGAGATACTGTTTATATCTGGGTACTTCACAGAGCAAGTTAGGTAGTGGCGGTCTGGAAAATCGGTAATTCAGTTGTGAGGGATGATGAGGAGATAGAGAATGGGAATTGACAGCACCTCGGCACTATCATCGTCAGCACCTTGAAAACACCAATCCCGCGGCCATCGCCGAAAGTGGGATTTCGGAATACCTGTTCTACACCTAAGGCTGCCAGCCAGGCTTCTCTCAAGCTTTCGCGACGACTCGAAGCATAACCGCCCTAAGACCAAGACACAATACAGCTACCGGTACATAAGAAACGAATCCCCGAAGGCGAAGGAGCCACCTACCTTGGTATTTCCATCATTCAACCAAATGATAAACAAGGGGCGATTAAAGGCGCTAAACAGGTAGTACATTGAGGGGTGTCGAAGGCTATGCAGATGATATCCGACTTTAGGGCGAAGTTAACAACATAATACAGGGAGGGGATAAGGTGCAGGTTTTCCCCAAGATTAATGGGTAGCTTGCTGGCCATTTGAGGGATAATCTGGACATGGACGTTTGGGAGACGGTAAGGGGAAGTGGTTGAAGGCTAGGGCGTACAAAGAGTCACCAATACTTAACTTCGTAACGAGACCTCCGCTCTTATTACTGCGGTGCACACAACCTTACCTACTCGGCTCCGGCAAGATAACCGTCAAATTGCAAGGCAGGGACATACCACTGAGGTAGGAAGGTGCAGGTCATGGCGATATCTGCTAGTGGCTGCAGAAGGTGTTTTTGAGGGGATTCGATCGTCTAAGACAAATTTAGCCATTCACATACAATTAAAACTCAGGCACAGTCAAAGAGTGTAATCATTACAACATACGAAATTGTCATTACGGCCCCAAGAAATCAACAAGCATCTAAGATGGAAGAACAAAAGGGAGATCTGTCTAAAGGTATCATTCAACATCGGCTCTATCCCAGCCCAAAACACCCACGCATATTTTTTCAACCCTCTATGCTGAACGGGAGACTAGCCAGCTTGCTACCACCACCAAATCATCGAAGCAGACGTGGAAAATTGACTTCTACAAGCTTACTCACCAACGCCACTCAGACCATCCCAACTGCCCACCACCATTTGACAGAAACAAAAATCCATCCCAACAAGAGACAAAGAGAAGAAAAAACAAGAAATCTAAGTCTCAGCGTTCATACGCCCTCCAGAAGACCAAATACTGCCAAAAACGAAGCTAAGACATACGGTAACATCAATCTGTTAAGGAAACCGACATGAAGTCAACAGAGGCGATATCGAAGTAGAGCCCTGAGGCTTCACACAGATCCTGTCACATGCCGCCCTGGTACTAGAGATAAATACGTTCCATGAAACATGGGAAAATGAAGAGAAAGCAAAGAGAAAAGAGCATGATACCAACAACACGCCGATGTAGACATGGAGTGGTGCGCTTACACTGTCCCATGACTACACCAAGGAAACAAAGACAACCATGAGCTCATCTGCCGGGGTCTCAACCCGTCCTGACCACCACCTAACAACAGTTCCAAACCACTAGAGCACTCTCTCTTCTTAAGGTCTAGGCCTTCTTGGATCCCTTCAGGGGCATTTATGTCGTCTTGACAGTGCATGAACAGCCACCCTTATGGTGCCCACAATCTGGGCAATCTTCTTGATACCACGCTGGATTCACTTCGCGGCCACATCCGCAGCAGATCCACCAACCGGCAGTTGATGGTCTGGGTCTGGCACTGAGATGCATGGATTTCGAGCTCTTCTTCGAGGTCTTGTGCGCAACCGAAGGCTCCGAATTGACGGTATGCCGCATGGACTTCGGGTCCTTCTTTGTAGTTTTGTACTGCAATTGATCAAAGGAAGCCTCGAATTCGACATTGTGCTCTGCTCGAGGCGTCTTGCTATGCCGAGATTCATGCCCGGAGTGACCAGTCTGGTGATGCCTGCGGTGGTGATGATGGTGACGGTGACCTTCGGCTGGTGCAGGTGGAGCAGTCGCTGAGTCTATGCAATAGTCGTCTTTCTCATGCTGGCAATCAGGGCAGTTGGTACCCCAAGTCTTTTTGTAGACTTCTCGTCCGCATTTACAGCAAGTCCAGTACTCCGCCATCGATGGGATTGCAGTCCAGGTGTACGCCATTTTATATCTTGAGACTCTTAGCTTTGGCCAAGATGGGGTAAATTGTTTGGTTCTTCTTACCTTAGTATTCTGTTGTTGTTGTAGAATCAAGTGGTTCCAACGGGCGCAGGCTTGTGGCTTTCGGAAAATTCTTGACACTGAGAACGAAGCGGTAGAGAAGGCGGACTCCTCGAACTTTTCAACTGAGGAGGCTTCGGATTCAAAACTAGTTGATGATTGCGTATCGTGCTAGTTGGCTTGCGGGATATCTGCGACTGTCAAGTTCAATGTTCGTTCGTATGATCACACGAGTTTGCTGATATCTTGCGGGACTGTTGTACCCTACGGTCCTGTGCTGTGAACCAGTGAAGCTGAGAGGGATATCTTGGCTGAGCTGCTTGTTGATGTCTTCTCGGACTATTGTTTCTTCTCTGTAGACTTCTCAAAATCTATATGAATTGGAGCAGCATATATACTGTTTATGCTAAGAGGCCTCTAACCGGTGAGTTCGCCTCCACAGGGCGCAAAGTTGTCTCTATGGTGGCTCAGGGAGTAACTGTACTTACTGTCGGGCGCGCTCATAGCGCAGTCTTGCTGTACCATAGCTCCGTATTCTCAATCTCTTTGGCCAAGAACCCACGATGCTGCCCAGCGGTTGTCCAAACGCAAAGGGCGAACCTTTACTATGGACTTCAAGTCGTCGGAGTGTCAGTAGCATAGCCCGCGTACCCCCCAAGTCCCCATGTATCTCATTCACCATGAAGGATCGTCGACACTACAGCCTCAGGGAGAAAGAGCAGTCGGGGCGGTGAATGGTTGATTGTCTGGTGTTGCTCGACTGTTTTACTTGCCCTGAGTTCCTAGAGAGCTTAGCCACCGTCGAGACAAGGTTGCCTGGCCGAGTTGAATCGACCACTTGCGAAGTTAGAAGCTGTCTAAAAATTAACTGCATGTTGATGCCCTAGAGTCCGAGCACCCCGTTTCTCGCCCTTTATTACCCCTCTGTTGACTGGTTCTGGCCTGTGGGGTTTGAAAACAAGCTTCGAGAAGTGTTTGATTCTCCCCTGGGGGATATAAAAGCCTTTCGCTATCCAGCTGTGTACGGAGGGCTATCCAATCCACTTGAGTTGACGTTCTGCCGCCCTTGAATCACACCAGTCTAGGGCAGCCTGGTTGTCAAGCGACCAACGAGGATATAAAGTGTGGCTTAGGACAGAGTCCAGTACCCTAAGTGGTTTCGTAGCCTTCTTTGGCTTGACCCGGTGGACGTTGATCAACTTGTACTGTATGAGTGTGTAAGGAGCGTCTTCGGCACAGGGTGTGCTAGATCGCCTCTACAGTCAGATAGACTATGCTGGTGTTCCAAGTAACACGCAGGCCTTCACACTCGGTGAGCAGATGGGTATTTCCCGGTGCGTACGGGTCCGGGGCGTTGGTCGCGTTGAAGCCACACCGGTATCGCAGGACGACTAAACAGTGGCCAGAACAAGAGACAGCAAACTACCATCATTGACCTATATGAGCCGAGCTACTCAGCAATTTCCTAGACATCTAACGGCTCTGGACCATTTGGAGAATTAAGAACAGTGTTCTCTCCCCTTCCTTGCCCGACTTGTGTACTCGATAGCTCCTCTATAGACCGTTGTCAGTCGCACAGCTTTGTTCCGCATGGAAATACTATCACAGGACAGCCAAGTCCCCAAACAAGATTGCAAGAGTGTCAATCGTTCTTCACAGCCTTGCTGCGTCGATGACTTGGCCCGTTAAGCCTGCCTCATATAGGACCCCTATGCACATGGCACTGGACTGTGCAAATACTGGCGTTCTTTGATTTGTTCTTACCTTCTATTACACTGCCTTCTCCCTCCTGGTGAGCCTTGGAAATGAAGCTTTTCCATGCTGGACAGCAAAAACTTAGCCCAAATGGATACCGAGAAGGTATTGCGAGCGAAATCTCTTGTCAGGTAGCACCAAAGGGGGGCCATTGAATGAGTCAAGCTGTGTTTGGGGCGAACAGTTCCGAAGTTTAGGGCAATCGAGACACAGCATAGCCTCTGCGGTGTGCATAGTCAGGCCAAAGAATTAAGATGGCTAGCATTGAGATTAGAGAATCAATGATTATATCACATTCTTTCAGTTATTCGGAGTTACTAAACATGACCAATCGAGTTCCATGAATTTCAACTCAGGACCTTTCGGATGGTGTGTACCCAAACACACTGAGCAAAAGCCACAAAGTCCCAATGAGCTCACTTGCATGAACTATGAGACTATTTTGTGCAACGCGCCGGCCCTCTGTGACCAGAATCCAACAATCATCTCGTCGTAGCCTATCATGTTTCGATTCTTGATTCACATCCCGCAATATGGGTCGAGGATATGGCGGGGGTGGAAAATCGTTTCTTTTTCAGCCCCAACTCGCCACCCCCTCTTCTGAAGCAACCCCCCTTTTCCATAGGGATACATATCCTCGAAAACTCTGAACAAAGACCTCCGTCTGAAGAAGAAGAGCCTCATCACAAACTCTCCAGATCCTAGAATAAGAGGCAAAATTGACTTCCCCCCATTAGCATCTGGCCCGTTCCAACAATGTATCAATACGTATGTTAGGTCATAGCCACCCGAAGTTGATCATTGAATTGACAGTCGAATCCCCCACCCGCTCCTCAAGCCATGATCTTGACCAACGGTTCGGAACGAGAACCACGAGCTGTGAGCCTGTGGTTATGCGAGGGGATTGCTGCATGCACTTTGTCATTTCGAGGGAGCGCAATTGGGGATGGAGCTCGGGGGGGTTGATTTTCCATGGGGGCGGAAGCCGCGGAATGGGATGTGGGATGTGGGCGTCGTGTTGACTTGACTCGTAAGAAAGAAGGACAAGAGCTGGCTTTGTGAGATGGCTTGACCATTGTACTGTATGGCCCGTGACCAGAACGGGTTGTCATATCAGTCGAATAATTGGTTTCATCCCATGTGTTCAGATCACTGCTCAGCGTGGATTTGTGCTAGAATTTGGAACAATACATTTACCTTGAAGGAGTAGAGTCACTCATAAGTTAAC
Source organism: Bryoglossum gracile (assembly GCA_037952635.1). Lineage (NCBI taxonomy): Eukaryota > Fungi > Ascomycota > Leotiomycetes > Helotiales > Bryoglossaceae > Bryoglossum > Bryoglossum gracile. Next base: position 93,144 of record JAPZPB010000004.1, on the reverse strand, counting down.
GCCATCTACTCCTTTGCGAGGACCTTGGAGATAAACTACGTCCCATGGAGCTATATTGACGGCTGAAAATTTTGTGAAAATCTCACTCGCGTTCCTTCGAGGCTGTGGTTCAATGGCCAGGTGAACTTTCGCTACAACAATCAGATCAGTAAATCGCAAAAAACAGCCGGCAAATAAGCAATATTAAAAAAGACCCCTGACACGCGAGATCTGTAACAAAATAAAACAAAGAAACCCGTAGCTCTGCTGTACGGTAAACAAAAAAATTGATTTCATCCCCGTGACATCAGATTGGCTCTCGGCCGCTAACCGAGCTGTCTTCCTGAACGCGTCCGCGTCCCCCAACGAAAAACACTCCGAAAGTCTACAACCAAAACATCATACCATTTTGCTTCTTGGATAACAGTTAGAATAGGTAGCTATGAACCTGAACAAGATTCGAATTCTGCTCCATGAGTCATGAGTCTGCAACAGCAAATATCTACCTCAACAGCTCGACCCCGCCTTAATACCCCACCTCCAAGATGTCTTCATCACAGCCTTTCCAAGCTTCCTCTCCGCTGTCTGCGGCCAGTCTCGGCCGCAGAAAATCACGATTTACGTACAGGCATCTTGCACATCTTGCAGCAGCTTCTACAACATGTCCGCTCCGGGTGATAGCTCACGTCGATTTAGATGCATTCTATGCACAATGCGAGATGATCAGATTGAACGTTGCAGAAGATCAGCCTCTCGCAGTACAGCAGTGGTATGTTTTATTCTCCGTAGCTCTAAAAATGTCAACTAAATATCTCAGGCAGGGTTTAATCGCGGTCAACTATCCGTCACGGAAATTTGGCCTCAGTCGTCATATCGCTATATCTGAAGCAAAGAAGCTTTGCCCGGACCTGATAATGCAGCATGTCCCGACATGGCGGGAAGGCGATGAGAAGTGGGCATATCACGAAGATGCTCCCAAGAATATTGCTACACACAAGGTCTCACTTGACCCGTACCGCTTAGAATCTCGCAAGATCCTGGCTTGTATTAGAGAGAGTCTGCCTGCCAATCTTCAGAAGGTCGAAAAAGCCGGTATAGACGAAGTCTTTATGGACTTGAGTGCCCAGATCCACTCCATTCTACTTGAACGATATCCAGAGCTTTCCGGACCTGCACCATATGATGATCTCGCGGAGAACCTACCTCTGCCTCCGACGACAGTCCTAGATTGGCAGGCTGATGCTCTGCTGGATTTGAATACTGACGAGACAGAGGATGAAGACCCGGACTGGGATGACGTTGCTATTCTCATTGGGTCTGAAATCGTTCGGCATCTTCGGCTTGCAGTCCGAAAGAAACTGAAATATACTTGCTCTGCAGGGATAGCTCGAAACAAGATGCTTGCGAAGTTGGGCTCTGCTCACAAGAAGCCGAACCAACAAACCGTGATTCGAAATCGGGCTGTTCAGCAATTTCTCTCAGACTTCAAATTTACCAAGATTCGTGGCCTAGGTAAGTCTCGCCTTGATCTGCTTCCTCGGACTGCTCGAGTTTCTGAAATGACTTGAATGTAATAGGTGGAAAGCTAGGAGAGCAGATCACATCAGCATTCAGCACAGAGACTGTAGAAGGACTACTACTTATCCCAATTGAGCAGTTGAAGCTGAAGCTGAACGACGACATTGGAACCTGGGTGCATCAAATCATCCGCGGGAATGATTCCAGCGAAGTCAACGCAAGGACTCAAATCAAGAGTATGCTTTCCGCCAAAAGTTTCCGGCCAAGCATCAACACCCCCGAGCAAGCTAATCGTTGGCTTCGTATATTTTCAGCCGATATTTACTCTCGACTGGTGGAGGAAGGTGTTCTGGAAAACAAACGGAGACCAAAGACAATTAACCTTCATCACCGTCAGCGTGGTCAGACGAAGTCTCGTTCAGCGCCCATTCCCTTGGGAAAGAAGCTTGATGAGGCTGGGATCTTCGACCTCGCCAAGACCCTCCTAGGGCAAATTATCCTTGAGGGCAGGGTTTGGCCTTGTTCCAACCTGAGCCTATCCGTGGGCGGATTCGAGGATGGAGTTTCTGGAAATATGGGTATTGGTGGATTCCTGGTCAAGGGTGGTGATGCCAAATCTCTGAATGCAAGCGCACCAGACCCAAAGACAGCCCAGAATAATCTAGAAAGACCAGAGAAAAAGCGCCGCCTTGAGGGGTCAAGAGGCATCCAAAAGTTCTTCGCCAGGACGGACAGTACTGATGAACATGACGATGAGTTTGGTGCCCAACACTTACCCGGTCTGGAATATATGTCGGCTGAAGGAGGGAATGCAGAGTTGAACGAATCTGACCAGGCGTCTTTGCCTCGCTCCTACGAGGCAACCAGAACGATAGATCAGAATAACGCCTCGTCTTCCCTGCCGAGCCTTCATCGGCAACACATTATTGATTTCATGTGCAGTCGGTGCAATCAGGCTCTTGAGTCCGCTGATGCTCTACAAAGCCATCAAGATTGGCACTTTGCAAAAGATCTCCAAGACGAATATCAAGCAGACAACCCTCACCGCCAAAAAGCTTCAAGCTCCGGCATCGAAAAGAACCCTACATCGAATTCAAATAAGAAAAAGAGAGCACCAAAGGCAGAAAAAGGCCAGAGTAAGCTGTCCTTTGGATAATATGCTTGATGAAATGCATCCAGAAAGCGTCTTCAACTTCCCCCTATCGCAGCGTGCCACAAGATCGTGTTGACCAGCCTTCTCGCTTCTCCCTGAAGGGAATGGTCCGGATCCTCAGCTAAAAATATGCGACAACATGTGAACCGTCGACGTGCTCTCCAATGTTTAGCTCTGGTCTAACAGCCATGCCGAACCTTGATCTTTTCTTGAACGGCCTCTCCATACTGGCTTGCAGACAAGTAGTCCTTGTCGTCAAGCACATCTATAGTGTTACATCAGACCTTGGATTGCATGGCTGGCTCAGGATATGTGCATCTGCAAGTCACGGATCCATACACCAGGGAAGCTGCAGGATTCTTCGTGAGAAGAATGTCCTCTCTCTGGGGTCTGCACGAGAGGTTCTCTGAGTGAGCTTGCCTTTGTACTGTATAGTACAGGGCAACAAAACGCTTGTAGATCTCTCTCTAGATAGTGCCAATCACTGCTGGTCCACTTGGGAGTTCCTTTCGGCACCCAACCAAGAGTGACTTCGCGAGCCACAGAAGTGTAGCCAACACGCTCAACATAATGACGGTGTGTAAGAATCTTGAGACCTGTGATGTTGCATCTACCAAGGTAGTTCGTCCGTCACAGCTGGTCACCCCCTCCCTGGTCTTTCCGACCATCAAGAGCCTCGGAAAGGCAGAGCCTTGATGACGAACTTAACAAACAGTGACGCAAAATAAACATCTCAAAAGGAATCTGGGTTGTGAGGTTTTTAGCAACCATTAGCAGCCGCATCGGAACATTGTTCAGACAAAAATTCGAAAACCCAAGAACTGCCTTACCCGATCGTCCAGCGAATGAAAAGGCGTGGGCGAGTTTGACGGTTGGGCATGATTAGGCTGTGATGCATGTCAACCCAACCCCAAGGCAGGCCACATTTGCAACCTACCACAACTTTCGCTGGCTGCTTTGGCCACGCAGCAGCTTATTAGCTGGAGAGTACAGATGATACTCGACCATATCTTCAGGCAAAAATAAGGGAGAACTAGATAGGATTTGCTGCTTCAGACAAGTAGAGCAGAAGCAGAGGAGGGAGAAGGGTTCTGACGAAGTGCAAACCCTAAGTACCTAGCGACGTTGAGTTTCTTTTTGCTCAAGCTTTCGTCGGTGACAGAACAATTTTTGAATCATATGTATGTCTGTGGCGGTCAGAGGCCCAGCAAACACGCTGACAGGCAGGAGTTGAGGGGTTCCATGCAGCGTGGGATCCACAGCAGTGCAGAGAGCATACTTCGTTCGTACCATTAGATTTGACGGATTCTGATGCTGATGAGCATCCGACATTTGGGGTTGGGAGGCAAATCCCAATCCTATTCCCAGTTATCTCATAGTCCCAGAGTCCCATTCTTGGAGGCATTCGACCCACCAGTTCTGCTGATTACGGTACAGTACGGTAGCAATGAGGTCGTATGTGTCGTGTTAGTGGCTGAAGTACTTGAACTGTGGAGGAAGGAAAGTAATGTGCTTGTACTTCTCCTTTTTTTGCTTTGCACTTCCAGACATTGCAATTGTTCAATCACAATTCAACGGCCAACCATCCCAGGACTGCAGACTGCTCTCTAGCATCAAGCATCATTGTCCACCTGCATCCGTAGCACCAGATATCAAGGAATTCAAGAGCCTCCTCTGTCTCCTGCTACCTCATACTGTACCTTGCCCGCTGTCCTGCCCACCACCGCTACAGTACCAGGCTTGCTACAGAAACTTACACAGTACATTGCAGCATTGCGTTGAATCTCGCCTCACATCTCCTCACCTCATTCCACCGAGGAGAGAGTCAGGAGAACGAGAGCTGAGTCCGTGTTAAAGCATCATTATCGAGGCTACCTGTAACTTCTAAAGCAGCGTGCGACCATCACGCTTTGGGCCTTCAGCACAGTCACTAGCGAGGTGCCATTTTCCAGTCGGTGTTGTTGTTCTCCCACCACTCCTCACCTCACCTCACCTCAACTCTCACCTCCGCCTCTCACCTCTCACGCATCCCCCTTCATCCCATTCCATACCATCCTGTCCCATCATCGACACGGCCAGCTCAGAGCAGCCTTCTGCACTTTGCCCCCCCCCCCTCTCCCATTGCCCCAACCGCAGGCTACTGTCCTCTCTCAGCTGCCAGCTCGCGCATTTGCCTTCCGTCTTCCTCTGGTCTCTTTGGTTGTTGAAACTACTCATACCTGGCCTGGCATACCTCCTACCTCCCATCTCTGCTCATCCCCAGACATCCTCTTCGCCGGTTAATAGGATTGGATCGCACTGGATTGGACGACCTAGAGCTGCATCACGCACCGTACAGGAAAAGGCCAAGGACATACACAGCGCCCCTCGCTGGACTATTTGTTCTCAAGGCATCCCCCACCGCACCGACCCTCTCCCACTCCCACCTTGGATCTTCTTCTGCTGCGCTGCCAGGCTTTTCTTACCACCTCCGTCCAGACTCCCCGACTTCTTTGTGCAACCACATTATTGCCACTAGGCTGACGTGGTGTGCTTGACTTGCATCCTCCATTCTCTTTTCTGGACTTTCTTTCTTTCTTCTACAACTTCTTCAAAGATTTCTTCATCATGGCTGGAAGAGAAAGACGAGCGCAGGCTGCCTCGGCCCGTACGAATGAATACTTTGTCCCCAAGGATGGTATTGACAGAGAAGTCATCACTGCCGATGTCTGTCGCTACCTTGGGAACGATGCACTCGTACGGCCAGGCGTTTACGAGGTTGGTTATTGCGTGGACGACGATAACACCAAACTTGAAAACTAATCGCTCTACAGAACCCGCAGACTCGACAAGTACAGAATGGTTACTTCATCACTGCTTACAGGAATCTTACGACCGTAATATGGCACCCTCACCAACAAGAATATAAGAATATTACTAATAATCTTCACTGCAGGCAATGATTGCGGATCTCAAGGCAGACTCTGAAAGATGGGACGCCGAGCGGCGCTTGACCGCTTCAAGAGGACAGCCTTCTAATGGTATTCTCGTGCGAGACTCGGACGGTATTGTTCGGAAATCTAACACGCCGGTAGTGGAATATCGTTCTTCCCAAATCCATCAATCTCGACAATATTATGGACCCACACACCCGGCTGAAGCCAATCCGGTTCCCTCATACCCATCAACAGCGTCCGCTGTCACAGGATCTTCACAGGTAGATTATAATAGTAACCAATTCTCCCAGGGAGGTTATCCCCAGCCTCCAAGCTACTCCCAACCGGGGTACGGACAGGACAATTACTATATTACAGGAGCAGATCTCCGACCGACAGACATGGCCATTGATCAGAGAAGTTCTTCCAGACCTCAGATTCCCGTTACCCAGTCAGGAACAGTCCCAAGGAGCAATGTCCAATATGCACCCACTCCCACGTATCAACAACCGGATAGCCGGTATTACCAGCCACCACCTTCCACTGCTCAGGCAACATATCCGCCCCAAGCACAAGATCCCTACTTCGGTCGTGGTACGTTGAATCATTCAGCCTCCCTGTAGCCCTCTCGTTTTGTATTCCAGCAGTGTCTAACAACTTAGCCGTTCCGGTAACAGGAGCCTATGAGAGTAGCCATAGCCAGGAAGCCTATGATAACAGAGGAACCTACCAGGAGTCTCCCTCTTACAGTCAAGCCCCTCTCTCTTCTTCTAGTATTCCTGCCACTGCCAATTCAGCCTCCAGGCGTTCAGAGCGTGAAAGAGAACCGGAACCCCGTGAATCCACAAGACGTCACCACGGCAGCAGCCGCCGTTAGGACTCCAGATGATATTGTCTCACATATCCACACTCCCGGGATGCATTCATCAATCAGCATTATTGGCGTTTTTCATTACTCTCGTTTCTCTGGGATTTCTAATTTCTGGGCCAATATCCATGGACACGTATCCAACCTTGGACCAGATCATTGTTAGACAGTGCTCTTCAAAGTCTTTGTGAGACTTCTTGAGTTAGGTTTACCCCACTCATACCCGGATTTCAATACCCAGGATGGCATACATACCAGGTTGGGCTCCATCTTGAAGAGTTATTTTTAAGACTGGAACGATTCCCATTGTTACGAGCGAGACCCACCAGGAGATGATTTGGCCATGCACATGCATTTTATGTCGTACCCACCGGGATCATGATCAGGAGGAGGACTCACGTGTGTTTCGTGCTGGTTACTGCATTAATGATTGCGATTGCACCTGTTTTGTCCGTTTTGGGCGCCCCATGGTTTTGTTTATTTCCTGCTAAGCCTGCTGTCTGGATCCATTTGCCACATTTGGGGTTACCGTCTGGGGAATTTTGAAGTCTGGCCACTTTCATATTCTGGGTGGGTATTTTGAATTGCTAGAGGGATGTTTGGGACTGGACCAGGCAGCAGGGAAGCGGAGTTTGTCTATACTCTCCACAAGCACACCATAGAGATGATCCAGTTCCAGTTTACCAGTCAACTATTGTTCGTCTCGGAGATGCTTCCAGGGCATATTCTTCAGTTGATGAATCGGCGGCTTCAAATCGAAGATCTCAGAGCTTTGCTCATGTTTATCAAATTATAGGTATTGGATGCCAGCCAGCTGGCAGCAAAAATGGATATCAGTACTTTTTCATCCGTGGATTTCTGGATTGCAGTCCTTGCATCTTTCTTCCCAGCAGGAAGCAGTGGGTTTATCTCATGGCCACTTGCGACAAACGTCCTTGATAGAAATGATGCCTTTGCTCTATGGGGTCCAGCTCCCTAGCTGAGGATGATCATCTCCCTATGGATTGTTACCTTCCAATGGCTCAGGATTTCAAGGACCTTCTCATGGTCATCAGGCACCAGCATCATGTTCACTGTCACATGCCAATGGAATTTCAGAGCCTCGCCACATGCAATCATCGCTTCAACAACTGCTGCCCCACAACTGGAAACCCATTCATGAAGCTGCCACCTCTCAAGGTGTTGTCGAGACTTACAAGGACGTTTACAGGTCCCCACTATGTCGTGAGGAACTAACCGACATGGGCTGCTCTCTTGATTCATGATTATGACCTGGTTACTTCTTTGTATGTTTATGGCCGCTTGCTTCCTTCATCCGGGGGGGTCTCATGATCATCCACTACCAGAGCAGGATCTCGTGAAAATCACTCCACCTCTTTCCAATACCTTGTACTCATCCAAAGACTACTACCCCTACTGCTCTGCCAGAGCCTCGATGCATGTATAGGATCTTCATACTCTGTTCTACTCCTCTTCTCTTCAGTTGAAATGTATATATGTTGACGGGACTGTGAGCTAACTATTTTCCGTGTAGGATAGGATTTTGTTACGCCTCGGACTGGATCAGGACTATGATGCTGGAGTTGGAGCTGGAGTTTTGTATCTGGATCGATCTATATTTGGAGACTGCTTACTTGGGAACGGGCTCGGCTCTGATTTACTTTGCTTGGATTGAATGATGGAATGATGAATCGAATTGGTATACCTGGAGGATACATTGTTACTTTGACTTGATATTTATGTTGGTGCAGAAGAAGAAGCATGGAGTTTGCGTTGGCGTATGGGAGAAAAGAAGGGGTATCATTGATGATTGGTCGTTTAGTGTCTCGAGGATAGGAGGAGGATGATATTTCGACAATATAATTTCTGGTTCTGTTCATCTCGCCTCTTTTGTTCGCGACTTCATATTCCTACCGCTCCTCGTCACTAGCCCTGACTCCCAAGTCCCACCTCTACCCCATCAAGTTTTCACTTTTCTCCGAGTGCTTTCCTGTGAACAGAAAGTCACCGTATCCTCTCCACCCAACTCAACCTCATCCCTAACCACCCTCATAACCAACTTTCAACCCTACATCACCGGAGCTCAACCATGGCAATTTTTTATTTATTTAGTTAGTTAATAATTGATTAATTGTAAAGGTAGACTTTAAGAAATAAAATAGAGCAGTGCTTATATCTGTGGGTTTGAAAAGTGTGAATTTTTAGTTGGGACTAGGTATAGCTAGTAGACACTCATCTCACAAACTCAACCTCTCTTCTTCAATCCAACACTAGTTCTTATTCTTTTCATTTTCCAACCACTTAATCCCCATTTCTTTCAGCTTGAATTTCTGGATCTTGCCACTGGCTGTCTTGGGGTATTCTTTGACCCAGAAGACGTATTTGGGGACGAGGTGGTTACACAGCTGGCCCCTAACCCATTCCCTAACCATCTCCTTCCTTAACACACCTTCCCCTTCCCCATATTCCCCCCTAGCTATCTCATCGAGTCCAGCGTCTCCCACGCCAGCATCATCAACTCCCAATTTGATATGTCGGTGTGTGACAATGAAGGCAGCTACGCATTCACCGTATTGATCGTCCGGGAGACCGACGACTGAGGCTTCACTGATGGAGTCCATCATGAAGAGAGCGTTTTCTACTTCCAGGGGATGGATATTCTCGCCTCCACGGATGATCAGGTCTTTGATCCGGCCTGTGATACGGACGTATCCCTCGCTGTCCATTTCAGCTTCGTCGCCTGTGTGCATCCATACCTTTTCTCCTCCCCCTTCCAACTTCTCTATAACGCGCACTTCCTTCGTCCGTACAGGATCGCCCCAGTAGCCTTTCATAACTAAATACCCACTAACAACTAACTCTCCTTTCTCACCTATAGGCAAAATCTGATTACTGTCATGCACAGAAACAACCTTCGCTTCAACGTGAGGCAAAAGCCGGCCGACCGAATCCAGCCTCTTCTGAATCGGATCATCGGGAGTCGTCATACAAGACACCGGGCTCGTCTCCGTCATCCCATAGCAAATGGTCAGTCCCTTTAAATTCAGCACCTTATGTAATTTCTCCATGAGATGACTTGGGACGCTACTTCCCGCCGCGATGCCGGTTCGTAGGTGTTCGAAGCCGGTGGAGGGGATAGTGCCGTCAGCTAGTAATCCCAACTCCGCGACAAACATAGTAGCGACTCCATACAACGCTGTTGCTTTCTCTTCTTGAATACTGAGCAAGGTGGCGGAGGGGTTGAAAGCTTCTGAAGGAAATAGAATAGCAGCTCCATGCGTAGCAGTAGCCATGTAGCCGAGGACGGAACCGAAACAGTGGAAGAGAGGGGGTGGACAGCAGACGATGTCTGTGGGCGTAAGTCCCATTCTTGATCCAGTCGAAAACCCGTTGTTCAGAATTGAAGAATGAGTCAAACAAGCAGCTTTCGGCGTTGAAGTCGTCCCGGACGTAAACTGGATGTTGATAATATCATCCCTGTCCAGCTTCTGATCCGTCACCACTGCTATTCCCTTCTCGCTCTCATACCCTTCAAGTAAATCACCAAAAGGAGTAGTTGCCGAGAAACCAGAGGGATCGATCCGGCCGGATGAGTTATCAACCAAGAAAATATTTCTCAGGCTCGGTACCGAAGCCGAAATGATCCTGCTGGCTTCTAACTCCGGTACAATACTTTCCAGCAAGGTAATATTCTCGCGCGGGTTCTTGAATGGGAGGTTGGTTTCTGTGCCGATGATTAAGTGAGCAGCGTCCAGATGTGATAGAGCGGCTACGACCTGCGGAGCATTGAAGGCTGGATTGAGAGGAACCTGGTGCGTGTTAGTTAGTAAAGTTTCATAGCAGAGGGGGAGCAGCCGCAGGAGAGTATAAAAAACAAGCAGCTCTCTCCAGACACTCTCTCATAGCCCCAACTCTTGATCCACTAGCAATATCTTGACCATCCATTCTGTTCCAATGACTGAAATAAATTGAATATTCAGGACAAGGCTGGTAATGATACCTAGTTGGGTACGAGAGGTGTGGTTTGGGGTGGTGGTCGGAGAGTAATGGCGAATGGTCTTACAAGAATAGCGCCGAGCTTGAAAACAGCATAAGTAGTGATGCCAAATTCCCAGTTATTTCCCAAGCAGACCGCGACTCTGTCTCCCTTTTTCACACCCCTCTCCCTTAACCCTCTAGCCAACGCGCTACTCCGCTCATCTAATTCCCTATACGTCAATCTTGTATTCTGTGCTCGAGCTATAAGAGCCGTCCTATCCCCATGCTCCGCCACAATCGAAGAAAAATGCTGAGGAATAGTCTGAGTGAGGAGAGGCGGCTTTGAAGGAGGAGGGTCAGTGAAAGTCTTCTGGTGAGGGAACATGAACACGGTACTTACTTCTAAACGACCTTTCCCATGACTTATTGTCAACAATCCCCTCTTCCCCGCTATATTTCCCAGTCCTCTAAGTGCCCCTCCAATTCGCAGATAAGTTCCCTGCCAGCTCGCCCTCGACAGCGCCTCCATACAGCTTCTCTGCCCCCCAGCTCGTCTCAGCACAGTAGACATTGTGTTATTGCCCTAGGCAGCATGGCAGGTGTAACGAAGCTGCAAGCCGGGTGAGAAACAATAATGGGAAAGAGAAAATTAGCGGGAGGGACAGAGAGAGTACGAGACTCGTGCGACATGTTATTGTACAGTACTTGTACGTGAAGAGAGAGGGAGAGGTGGAGGTGCAGGTTAAGCTACCCCTTGGAAAATGCGGGGTAGCACCGCACTCTCCTGCGCGCTGTGTTCCGCTACCCCTTGCCGGCTACCCGTACTGTAGTGGAGGCCGCATGCTTCCATCACCAAAACTCTACGGACTCTGGGACAAACTCTTTTCCGAGTACCTTGTACCCGTTACCTTAACACTCTGTAACCCCCCTCACAATCTCGCAAATCGTCCAGGGTGATGGCATGGTCTATTCAATTTAATGTCTACAATGCATTTGTGTAGCCATCTGCAATTCCCTTTCCAGAGAAACGAAAGCCTGCCATGGGCATAGGCTGACCCAAAGTCCTCTGCTAATCCAATACACCCAAGATTTCAGCTCTTGAAAAACTCGTGTTTCTATTCCCCTTTTCTCCTCCTTTCTCCTCCTTTCTCTCAGATCTGTTTCTTAGCTAGGAAAGCTTTCCTAGCTTTCACTTCCCTCTTCTTTCCAACACGCATCCGGATTTTGTGGGTTTCGTCTCTCAAATCTGAGAGAGGAAAACACTCCACAGGAAACCGCCTTCGTTTCCTAGTCTATTTTCCTAAAGAAGCACCCCTATCGTACCAAGCCCGCAAATCGAAACAACCAGTGGTCCCCTCGTGAATACCCGGTATTCGATCCCCCAAGTGAGCCCCGTCTATATATGCGTATGTGTATCCACGCAATGCACCCAATCCAAGAAATAATAACAGAGAACGAAAAGCGCCGAAACCGGGTAGTGTAATGTGAGTACAGTGATACATGAGAAAATATACAGAGAGTGTGTTGGTTTAGGTGGGTATGACATTTGGAGCATGATTTCCTTTTTCCTTTGCTTCGCGTTCCGTTTTCTGCTCGTCTGATTCACCGATGTGGCGTTCGGATTCGGGTTTCCAGGTCCCTGCCTTTGTTAGTCTCCGAAGTTTCAAAATCAGGAAGAATAGTTACCTTCAAATTCATGCTTCACGAAGGCCATGGGATGGTCGTAATCCTCTGCTCCCATCTGCTGTACGCCGGGACTGAAACTCGTAATTGGCAGAACAACTACGTCGCCGACCTTCTTAGAGCTCTTCATGCCCGTGAAATCCTTCCATGAGATATTTCCGTGCCCGGTGCTCATGTCGAAGTATCGCTCGTCGTTCATGAATTGGAAGATTGTGTCGGTCCAGATGGCTGGACCTGTGAATTCGATCACATTGTGTTGTTCGAAGGACTTCAATGTGCCCTTTTTCTTCATCTTCAGCGTCTCCAATGTAATATTGGCTACGATCTCTCGGAGGACCGGATGTCCTGCCTTTGCCTGAATCGTCCATTGGCAGAATTGTATTCTTCTCGAATACCACTCTTTCCAATCCTCCCTATCCGGATCTGCCTCAATTCCCACAACCAACCCTATGGCCTCTCTCGGCACACTATCTGGCAACCACTCTGCCGCAGACTTCAATGCGTATGTGTCAATATCCGAGTATATCCCCCCTCTAGCCAGCAGAATCAGGTACCGGAAGAAATCTGCCTTCAACACCGGCATTGGCAGACTATTATACGCATCCAGAACCTCCGGCACAGAAGCATAAAGATGTCGTAGCAGATGAACCGCTACTTGATCCGTAATAACCTCGTGTATAAACCCCGGATGCTTTTCCGACCAACTTGCTTCCGCCGGTCTCAAGCTCTCCCCAAAATTCCCCGACGCTGGAGTATATTTCCACGTCTGCCAGATATATGCTGGGAACTTGGTTTCCACATCATACGGGAACTGGTATTCCAGCTTGTCCTGCAGAGGAGCCCTCGACATGTCCTGCAGCAGTTGTTGGGAGCCTACCGACTTCTTTCTCGAGGGTTGTATATGATCGGAACTGGGGTTTGAGATGGGCGGCATGGGCGTGTCACCAGTCTTTGTTTCTGGCGTCGAGGGGGGGAGGGAGCCGGGTTTAGGGGCGTGGGTGTGAGTGACGAGATACAGCATGGTGAGGAAGCACGCTGCTGCTATTAGGGCTCTCTTGAATGTGAGCATGTTGGGCAATTGTTATTCCAATTCCCTTCCTTCTTCAAGGGCAAGAGAAAACCAATGCTCCTCCCGTCTAGAGCTGTTGGTTGGGGGTGAGAGTGAGGTTGTCGGAATGTTGGGTGTTGGGCGTTGAATTGTAAATTATTTGGTGTTGTGGAATGGTGGATGTTGTCCCTGGATGAAATTCGAGCCCCTGTGATGATGCCAAGAAATCAGTGCGTACAGGCGTGTTTTAAATGGACGATCGCGGGAGGTCGCTTGATTGATGGCTGGGCAGGGCAGGGCAGGGCAGAATACGGGTAAGAAGAAGTAACCTCGTAAGTTGGTGATGCTTGCAGGCCGTGGACTCGTGGTTGTAAGCTGCCTGTTGTTGTTTATACGAGAAATGGAACAAGGAACTGGTCGTTGATAAGAGAAGAAGTTGGAGGTGGGATCAGTTGGTGGCATGGTAGACTGGCAGACTGGCAGACTGGCAGACTGGCAAACCCGTCCGTACAGGACTCGAGGAAATGGCACATGGATGGAAGTTGGAAGCCAATGAGAAGATTACCATAGAACCAACTGCGAACGCCATCACACACACTCTACTCTCTCTCTCGCTCTCTCTCTCAGCTCCACTGCCACCGCTCCACCCGCCCCGCCGCCCCCTCTCCACTGCTGAAACCCAAAAATACACCTTCTCGGTACCTTGAGAGCTATTCGCGCCAACCAGCTGCCTTGGCGACCCATTGAGCCTCCACAGTCTGTCACTCTGATGCAGCTCCGAGTACCGAAGTCCTGATCATCTCAGCACCGCATCTAGAAGAAGGAATTCTATTGCAGATGATGTACGGAGGACGGAGCATCAAATCAGATCATGCCAGATATTTGGCACAGGACATGCACATGCACATGCACGCCGAATTAATCAATCAATCAATCAATTGAGTTTTATCCCCTACATATTTCACGTCTTGACTTCTTGCCAATGACCTTCACATCAAACATCAGCTTTCCCACTGCCACCACCACTACCACCACCACCTCTCTCTCCACCGCCATGCATTATGGTTTTTGACAACCAAGGGCCGCGTAACCTTACGTCGTAATCACACGGACATCTATCTACAGTACGTACTGTACTCATACACCAAGCAAAACCACGCACCTAGCACCTGCAGCTCTTAAACAGTAGGTACAGCACTGTAATTCTCCTTCCAATCTCTTGCATCTATATCTCCCAAATAACTCACCACAATACAGTAATACATATTGTACCGTACCGTACCCTCTTACTTGTATTAAACAATGAAACAGTAGCACGTGACTGACTTATTAATACATCCCGACCGTTGCCAGTTTCAACTCTCGCTTAGTAAATACAGTAAGTAGTGTAGTATAGTTTCCGTCAAGTATCAGTCCCAAACTCAATCGTCAGATCCTCTCGGGTCTGCATATCACCAACACCCGTTGTTACTGTATCGCGAGGGGAATCTCGTTATTCCTGTAAGATTACTTACTCGGTGCGATGAGACGACTGAATTCCTATCTACCTGAAAGAATTGGGTTCCCCATCCATACATGAGACGTCCATATCAATCAATTTACTATTCACCACCAACCATCCTTACAAAGTTACGAAGGGTTACCTACCTCCTACCTTGGTACCTACTAATGCACATCATTGCCCTCAAATAATCTCCTCATACGCCAGAGCCCTGAAAACTCTAAATCTGTTTTCAGCGGCACCCCTCTCAGTCCGAAGATCAGAACTTCACGATCTACGGTTTCCGACAGATCAGTGATGCTCAGATCTCGAGGAGCCAGCCTGATGTATTTGCTGGCTGAAGTGCTTCACAATGGTCTAGAGGAAGGTTGGTGGTCCGTTTGGCGGGAAGGAGACGTTTGATCGTCGGTAGCCACTCGGTAGGTATAGTAGTTCTCCGATTTTTCTGCCTCCATGCTGAGTTGAGTGGCTTCCAAACATCATGGCATGGATGGCTTCCTGATGCTTTGGATGCGACGTGTGCACTTACGTTACCGCGATACCCTCACTTCTCCACTTTATTTCTTGATCTCCTATCCAATTTTTACGAGGCATCTCTATTCAAGTGGTGTCTAACAGACCGTACAGTACATACGAGGTCCACGCTCACCTCACCTCGTCACAATCACAGCCACATTGTCACAAAGTTACACCAACGGCTCTGCTACCAGAATGTTTGCTTCAATTCCGGCCCAGAGGTGACGAAGTCTAGATTTCGAAATGCTGACAAAAGTTACAGCAAGCGGCAACATGAGGTGTCACTGTTTCGGCTTCGTAGACAAGAGGGTCAGTAAGTCTCCACCTTCGTCATGACTGGGCATCTGTCTGTCCGAATAAACGCTGTCTGTCCGAATAAACGCTTTGTGGGGTAGCAAACGTCTTCAGTGTAGGACATGTTTCCTTTGGCTACAACTTTGTGGATATTATGATGTTTGGCTGCGATTGACAGAAGAGATTATTATCACCAGACATATGAAGTTGCTCGATAGGAGCCTAGTGCAGATCTGAGGGAGATAGTCGGCCTTC
This sequence comes from Bryoglossum gracile, assembly GCA_037952635.1. Taxonomy (NCBI): domain Eukaryota; kingdom Fungi; phylum Ascomycota; class Leotiomycetes; order Helotiales; family Bryoglossaceae; genus Bryoglossum; species Bryoglossum gracile. The sequence goes on along the minus strand of JAPZPB010000004.1, from coordinate 77,436 downwards.
AATACGACAAGGACTAACGGTCAACCCTAAGGTAAGAAATCAGCTGGTTATCTCTCTAAATACTGTTATTAAATCTGCTGTCCTCAAAAATAAGTATTCGAATATAGGCCCGTCAAAAGAAGCCTCATTTGCAATTAAGTGACTAGAGTCAACTAAACATGATGCTTAAGCGAGCCTCTTTCCCCCCCCTCTAAAAGCTCTCGCCTTCACCCCAACGTATTTTCCAAATTTCTATTTACTAAGCCAGTATGATATTCAGGAAATCAAAGAAAGCAAAGTAACTCCTATCTATCTCACTCCCTAACACCAACCATTCCACCACCAGTCAACGTCCCTGTGGGCTGTTTCCAAGCAATTTGCGTACTCAAGACTCTCGACCTAGAACACCCCTCCAGCAAGTGATTTCCACAACACAACACAACACATGACTTCCGCCCCAGGAGCAACACCCCATCTCCTTCCACTCATCCCCAGACTTTATACACGATCCGCACGACCCACTCTTGTAAATCTACTTTCTCTCACCTCCCACTAAAAACCAGAACATCTTACGAACACACCAGTTTCACCTCCCTTAACCCACTCTCATAACCGGAAGAAAAAAAACCCAGCAACAACGCCCATCACCACACCACACCACACCACACCACACTACACAAAACGCATCATTTCTTTATATACAACCCCGCAAAAATGGAAATAGAAATAGAAATATAAAACCAACACCAAATCCCCACGACTTCTTTTCGTCTTATGACAAAACCCAAGCTGCTCAACCACCACCACATCCACAACCACAACAACCACCGCTACACTTCCAAACCCCCAACTCGCAACGAGCACTACTTGCAGTGTTGCAGTCCTGGGGCGTAGGATGGAAGCTCTGGCTGGCCGCTGGTGGCAGGTGGGTTGGTATTCGCGGGCGGGGGGTTGTAGTTGATGAGGAGCATGAGAGGAGGGGTATGGTGCTGTGTGTGTGTTGGTTGGGCTGTGCTTGTGGAGCGGGGGAAGGGAGGGGAGGGGAGAGGAAGGGAGGAGAAGAGTGATGGTAGGTTGAGGGTGAGAGAAGAAAGGGGGGAATGGAGACCAGAGTCTTAGATGAGGTGGCTTGGATTGGTGTTGGGGGTTTTTGAGGTTTTGGGGGTTGGGGGTGGATGGAGTTTTTCTTCCTGGAGGGCGATGATGGGATGTTGGGGTGGGATGGGATGGGATAGGATGGATCGCTTTGGTGATTGGATTTTATGAGTTTCTTTGCGGTACTTGGGGCTAGTTATAAATTGGGAAATTGGGGGCTTGAGGCTTGTGAGTGGAAATGACAATGATATTAAACGCATGTGGACGAGCCTGCTATGTTACAATCTATGTCGCTACACGTACTGTACAAACACACTCATATCATCACCCCTTTCCGCCATAATCCCCTTCCAAACCAGCCATTCTCACATCCTCGATTAGTGTACACCTCGCCCTGTCTACTTCTCACTGCACCTCTTCCCATCAATCCGCACCTTCTGCCCATTCGGCATCTTAATCGTATCATTATCGCCTCTCTCAGTGTGCTCATGAATCTTCAGCTTATACCTATCTCCTTCCCCATTTACATCTCCTGCCTCATCGATTCTCTTCCCCTGAATGACATTCTCTTTCAGAATCTTGGCTACCTCTTCTGCATGGGCGATGGCGGGCGCGAGAGCCGGGTCGGAGGGTAGGAGAGAGGCATTTTTGCGGAAGTTGGTGCGAGCTTCAAGGCGCGCCGCGTGGAGGAGGGGGATGTCACCTGGATCGGGATCGTTAATTCGGTTTTTGGGGTTTTCGGGGAGAACGGCTTTGGTGGGGAGGGAGGAGTAGGGCTTGAGAAATTTGGTTGAAGTCTGGGGAAATAGGGGTTTGAAAGGATGAAACTTTGGTGAGGGTAGTGAGATAGGAGAAAACAATATGCAAGAGCGACGAACCTTGAAACGCAATTCTCGTAGAGCGAAGCAGGTGCCGATAAGCTTGCAGGGCCATTTTTGAGTTTATTGACGACGAGCCAAAGGTTTAGTATCGTGTCTATAAATTCCAAATTATTAGTATATTTTTCACTACATGCAATTACGAGTAGTGGATAGCAGAAACGCGCGCTGGAAAACCAATGAAGAAGTATCGATAGAGTATACGCTGGACAGAAGGCAAGGAGAGAGGGGGGAAAGATGGAGGATTTAATGGAGCTCGTCGATTTCGGGCAGAGAGAGCAACAACTTAACAGTTCCCTGCCTAAGCACGAGAGTCAACGAGAGTGGCTGCTTCACGACTCCCGGCCTGAGGGGCAGAGCCAAATAGAGCTGTTGATTGATATCTCCCTGCCCGAACATGAGGTTCACGGAGAGCAGTCACTCGACGCCTCTCTGTCCACGGACAACAGTCAAAGCGAACAATTGCTTGGTCCCTCCCTGGCCGAGGAAGAGTGCCAGAAAAATCAGATACCTGATGAACTCGCCAAGTCGGAGTGGGTTGGGAACCGTTTGGGGTCAGCTCTGGGAATTTGGGATCAAGAGATAAAGGGTTTTAATTGGAAAATGCCGCGGATTGTGACGGAACATAGGCATATCGAGGGGAGTGAGAGCCTGAGCAATGAAGAGGAGCCAGTGTTGGAAAAGGAAGCTTGTCCCAGTAGCTGGTCGTCAACACCCTCGATCCTAGTCAATTCTCAACAAGCGGCAATGGTTGAGTTTGAGAGCAAATCCGGATCTCAGCTGATGCAGTCTCAGTCTTCAAGCCCGTGCAACTCTGTAACCTCGATGTACCAGCAGATCAAGGCGCAAGACCCGGCAGAAAGAGTCGACACAGCACAGGGCAAAGAAGAAAACAGTGGTGTCATATCTGACGAGGAGCTACAAGTTGCTATCATATTGGCGGGGATGGCAGCTGCAAGCGTGGCCAATGACAGTAGGTATATTCCTGAGAGAGATCCCTCTCCTGTCACTGGACAGAGCGAAATCCCATGTAATGATATGGATCCTGTGGATGAGAAGAACCGGAGGGATACAAAATGGGCTTTGTCCAAGGCTGACGAGGCAATTGAGACAGAACAACCCAGTCATTGTTCAAATACTGGCAAGACAGCAGAAAACAGACCGTTCCCAGCCACGGCAGTACCCAACACCGTGACATACCAGAGGGGCGTTTTGTCAAGGGGCAGTGAAGACTCTGGTTTCAGGGCCTCTCTGAGTACTCCAAGTAACGAGAGTTTAGTCAATATCAAAAGCGCAAGAGCTAGAACATCAAAAGAAAGGAACCAGCTAAAGGAGATGGAACAAGCCGTACCCAGAACTGAGAATACCGCCACGAGGGGGAATCAAGGGGGAACGTGGACTGCAAAGATGCTCCAGAGTCTTCGCAAATTCTGGAGAATCGCGGAAGTCAAGAGCGCAACAACGCGAAAAGACCCGGAAACAGATATTGAATGTAAAAGGCGAGCTAACAGGCAGGAGCAAGATTACTTCAACGAATTAACCCAGAAGTATAAGGTCAGCAAGACTCACCTCTTTAGAGAAGTGCTACCGGAAATGCTTGATACCGACAAGCACGACGAATTTTTGTGGACCGAGAGACGCAAGCTACACTGTTATGCAAAATATACACGTATCTTGGGATCGAAAAAGGCGTTCTTTGAGGTTGTGCTGTTGAAAGTGGTTAGCAGAGAGTTCGCTCGGCGCATGGAACCTCTATTGAAGGCAGCCAAGAAGCGCGAACAATTTTTAATGTTCCGGGGAAACCCGACTCGAAACGCAAGCTCGGAGGAGCGAGCAAGCTACTATAATGGGAGCTCAGAGGTGAGCTCAGAAGAAAACTCTCATAAAGACTCAGACTCGGATTCGGAGGGGCTGAGACCCTTAGATAAGAACTTAGAACTATACTCTGAGAACGATGGGGATGAGGAATTGACATTAAGTTCAGATGAATACTCACAGTATGATGATAACAAAACAGATTGGGATACAGCTTTCACAAATGGTGAGTTCAAATCCCTTTCTTGCAGTTCTATGTGAAAATATATTTCTAAACCGAGGAGTTTGATATATCATAATCACGTGATACTCGCTATCACCACGTGGTTTTATGGGGCTAATATTTTTTAACCAAAAGTTCTTCGACACTGGGAGATGGTACTGTGGGATATTTTAGCAATAAAAGACGACGCCGATTACTTTGATCTTGAGCCCCGTCAGCCGTGGCCACCCATCTCCATTGACTCTCTTATTGAAGTCACAAGGAGGATACAGACCGACACTTCCTACTTTGTGGGTATCTTCTACGGAATCGCAACACAATACTGGTACCTTCTAGCATTGCCAACCACATCACCAATTGCGTCACTAGAAATGGCTACCCATACCCAAGTCAACCTTCCTCTCCCAATCCTTCCTGAGGGCTGGGTAGGTGAAAAGGATTTTAAGGCTATCGGAAGTTTGTCTGCCGCAACTCAGCGCAGCATCGAGCCTGTTGGACCTCACTTTCTCGCCCATGCCCGCCGTGCTCGTCATAAGCGCACATTCTCCGAGGATGATCGCATTCAAGCCCAAGAAAATGTCAAGAAAATTGAAGATGAGGACTCTGGAGAAATCAGCGAGGCTGAGGACCCAATGATGCTGTCCCGCGATGCTAAGGACTGGAAGGTATGATTCGCAGATATTGCTATGCAGAATACTGCTAACATTCTTGCAGAGCCAAGATCATTATGCAGTTCTTGGAATCACGAAATACAGATATAAGGCTACCGAGGAGCAGATCAAGCGTGCCCACCGCAAAAAGGTTCTCCGCCATCACCCTGACAAGAGAGCTGCTGCGGGAGGAACTGAGGACGATAGCTTCTTCAAGTGCATTCAAAAGGCTACTGAAGTTCTCCTTGACCCGGTCAAGCGTCGCCAATTCGATTCCGTTGACGAGCACGCTGATGTCGAGCCCCCCACCAAGAAGCAATTGAAGGAAGGCAAATTCTACAAGCTCTGGGGCAACGTTTTCAAGGCAGAAGGTCGCTTCTCTCGTATTCAGCCAGTCCCCAAATTCGGCGATGAGAAGAGTTCCAAGGATGATGTTGACGCTTTCTACAACTTCTTCTACAACTTCGACTCCTGGCGTTCATTCGAGTACCAAGACGAGGATGTCCCCGACGACAACGAGAACAGAGACCAGAAGCGCCACATGGAGCGTAAGAATAACAATGCCCGCAAGAAGAAGAAGTCCGAGGATACCGCCCGTCTCCGCAAATTGGTAGATGATGCCATGGCCGGCGACGAACGTATCAAGGCCTTCCGTCAACAAGCCAACGCCGCCAAGAACAAGAAGCGTCTAGATAAGGAAGCTGCTGAAAAGAAAGCCATGGACGATACCAAGGCTGCAAAGGAGGCCGAAGCTAAAGCTAAAGCTGAGGCAGAGGAGAAAGCTAAGGTCGATCGTGAGCAAGGCAAGAAGGCCAAGGAGGCAGCGAAGGCAGCAGTCAAGAAGAACAGACGTGTGTTGAAGGGCTCTGTCAAGGACGCAAACTACTTTCACGGCAGCGGTGAAGTACCAGCACCGGTCATCGATGGCGTTTTGAACGATGTCGAGTTGATCCAAGGCAAGATTGATCCCGATGAGACTGCCGCTTTGGCTGGCAAACTCAATGGATTGAAGATTGCAGACGAGATCAAGGGTGTCTGGGCTGCGGAAGTCAAGCGCTTGGTTGAGGCCAAGAAGATCAAGGATGGCGAGGTAAAGACTCTTGCTTGATCTTGCTTGATCTGGTTTTGCCGGTGTTGCATCGTTATAGTGTCATAGATAGATTGGGGTAGAGTGGGTTTGGGGTCCATAATTGATCTTATATCCTTTCTCCTGTATTTTGATTTGAAACTTGCTGTGTAGCTCTAGAATTCCCCTATTGACTACAAAATATTTGTTGATTCCATTCCTGTGCTCAAACCTTCTTTAAGAATCTCCCAAAAGCCTAGCAAATAGGACAAGCTGCTCTGCAACCTCCTTCCTGTACTTACTGAACTTCTATTCTCATGTGCTATCTACCACCTTATTACACTTTTAATCATAATGGCAGCAGGATGTCTCGAGCGTAACAGTCAGCATCACAATCTGATTAGAAGGTCAGATTTATATCAACTGTCGAACCCAAGTCAGTTATTAAACCCAGGTCGATTATCGAATTGGGCTTAGGCATTCAGCCCACCCCAATCATCCAACCCATCACAGATATTCCCTAAATCCAGAAATCAAATCAACTTCAAAGATCACAGTAAAATAAATCATTTAAACGACCTGAGTAATCAATTCGAAGTCAGATATTCAGCTACTTTGTTAGATGGATGATCAAGAAAGACCTGGTGCTCTGAATCATAGGGAGTATTGAGATCAGGTGAGAGCTTGAGTCGGTCTGGGAAATCAAATCATGTTGGAGAATTGAAAATGTTTGGAATAGCAAGGTCGTTTGGGACACTGAAAACACTTAAGAGATCGTAATAGGATGGAACATTTAAATAATTTGAGACACCCAGGTCATCTGAGAGTTTAAAACTGGGCTGAACACCAAAGTCATTTGGAACATCCGACCAATTTCGATGATACTAGCTGACTGGGTTATTGGCGTCTTTAGAGTGAAGGCTGGCATAAGTGAATTTTCACGAAGACTAGACGGGAGGGGGCTCGAGGGGCATGTGCAAAGGAAAGGTGCGGGGTCACAAAGTCACGGCGAGGGCAAGAGGAGATTGTAAAAAAAAAAAATGCTTTTATTGAACTATCTGAAGACCATGCGAGCAAATGAGCGAGCGAGAACTATGTACATTCAAAAGAGGAGCCCATTTTCCATCGAAATTTCCGCTGTTTGTGTGAGTGTTGTCATTCGTTTTACTCCGATATTGGGAGGAGAGTGTTTTCAAGATGCGGAAGTTATAGAAGTGGCGGAGATGACGGAGATAGAGGGAGGTGAGGGGAGGTAGGGATGGCATGACGAGCGGAGGGGAGGGCGACTAGATAACCACGATGTATATCAGATCAGATATCCGAATTATTATCAATCGTTGTAGTCTTCATCACTGTCGTCATGGTCCTTGGCGATATCGTAGAAGTCTGCATCATCACATCCCATATCATCATCCGAGTTGTAGATAACTGGCTGGCTCTTGGGAGGAGCTTGAAGGTTCCAAGCCTCAGTTAACCATTTGATATCTCTCAACAAAGCGTCTTGGAGCAGGAGTTTCCCCTTAGAAACCACTTTGCGAGCAGGGCGTGAGCTTGAAGCCGAGTTTTCTTCGAAGAAAGTCTGGATGTTATCCCGGATCTGGGCGCTAACCTCCGTGAATGCTGAATCAATATGTTCAGGGAACTCCCGAAGAGCATTGTCGATAGCCTTGGTAATGGATTTGCTGGCTGCGTGTTGAAGGGCAAGGCCGTCTTTCGTCAGCTTTAAACGATGGGTCCTCTTATTTCGCTTATAGTGTCCACTTCCTAAAATATCTTAGCTTTATCATGTCACAAGAATGTGGAGGGTATTTACCTGACTCCATACCACACTGGGCATACATCTCAGTCAAGAACTTCGCAACAGTAGGGCTGCCGGTCTTGTGAGAATCTTGGATCGCCTTTTTGAGTCGGTTAAATGTGTTGTCGACTTTGATTTGCATAAAGTTCTGAGTGTGCATGATCTGGTCACTGAGCAGGTATAAACCGTCTGAAGCCTCTGGATAGACTTGCGAATCGGCTACCATTGCAGCAAAGCTGGAAATGAGATTATCGATCTTGTCCATAAAGGTCTTCTGCTCTTTAGGAATTTGCTGGTTGAATGTCTTGTCCCAAGTTTTAAGAATTAAAGAGGTTAACTCATGCACCCTAACAAAGTTAATGTCAGCTTGAGTTCCTGTTATAGCACAAAAGACTTACAAATCATCATTCCACTTATGGTCGCGCCCCTTGGAGTCAATCCAGTGCCCATTTTGCTTGTTGACCGACCGATGAGTGCTCCAGTGCACGCCTCTCACCCAAGAGTCCGCGATCTCCGGGCCTCTCAACGCAGCCTTTTTCTCTGCTCTTGGAAGCTCGCTGTAAAGGTTGTCGACAAGATTGCTGATGGTATCTGTGAGCTCATCGCCCTGGATTTGAAGGTCCTAGTAGCTTTTGTTAGCACGTTCTCTTAAAGGAATTCAATTGGAACATGGGGCGGGATTTGAAAAGGCAAGAAACCAGGACAATCAATAATCATATACGACATGAAGTTAAACATACCTGCTCCAGTTCTCGAAAATTGGCCTCTATATTCGATTCTAGGATATCACGGCGGTCGGCAGGAATCTTGACATCACCATACTTATCTTCAATCCATGGCTTCATCGCGTCCAGAAAGGCTTCCATGTCATCGAGAAATTGCATGGCAAAACGCTCCCTCTTATCAAAAGTGTTTCCAACCAGCCAGTCTCTAAGTGCACCAATGTTTGTATCTTCTAGATTCGGAAATCCGGGATGCTTCAGCGACGTTGCTTGAAGCTTTTCGTACTTCAAATAGACTGTTGATGCGACGCAGAACACCTGTATATTATCCGGAATTTCTCTACCCATCTCGGTCAGTGTGTTTTCATAGTCTCTCCTGATTGCTGCAGTCGATAGGGTGTTGCGGTTCTTGATGCATGCCACCTGTATCTTGCTCCTCTTGTAAAACATGGAATTCTCGATGCCTCTGATTCTTCTAGCGAAGCCATTCCGAGACTTTTCAAGCTTCTGTTGCTTTAATCCAGCTTCAGCGTGCTGCTCTTCAAGTTTTGAAAGCTTAAGGCTCAAGTCATGCTCATTGTCTGGATGTTGCGTAATTCCTGTTCTGAGCCTACTGATTTGCTGTGTGAGGTTCCGGTATTCCTTCTTAGAGTTATTGTGGGCAACCGTTGCAGCGGAATACTCGGCTGCCAAGTTGGTCTTTCTTACTCCTAGCTCCTTAAATTCCGAATTAGCCTTCTTGCATTCTTGACTTAGGTTTTGATGGCTCTTGACGTATTCTCCGAGATTGAAATCGCGGTCTGTCTGGCTCAAAACAAAGCAGAGACCCTTGGAGTTATAGAGTCCATCAAGCTGAAGATTTCTCTTCAAAGTCTTCTCCATAAGATCGTGGGCCTTGACAAGGTGTTAGCAATGGCCGGATTCAAGCGTTTTGGGGGCGGAGTATTACATTGCGCTCCGATATTCCACGTTTAACATCAGCAACTGGGAACACGTCAGTATTCAAGGTCATCATACTTTGATGCCAATAAGCAGAGCAAGGACTAACCAATAATAGTCACTGATAGATCTTTTTGATATCTCTCGGCTACAGCTGATCTTGCTGTGTTGTTATCAAGGTTTCCAGGGAGATCAACCTAAATGAAGTAGGTTAGCCAGAGCTTCTGCAAGCCTACTACCATGGGTGGGCATTTAAATTACCAGAGTAATTCCATGCTCCAAGAACTCGCTCTTAACAAACACCTTGACGTTCTTCACAAGAGGCCACTGCGCAGAAACATCTGTGTCTGAATCCCCACTATCAACATGACCTTTGATAGCTTCAGAAAAAATAGATTTAGAGGCCGTCTTCACCTTTAGGGTTGTGCCTAAACAGTGCGTAACACACTCATGATTGATTAGCTGCTCGACGGAAGATGACTTCAACTTCTCAATGGATCTGATGTGTGGATATACACATTTAAGCTTATCGAAAACTTGTTTGATTCGCTCACAACGCTCAAGGTCGGGTTCTCCATCATCAGTATCGTCTTCGCCTGAGATAGGGAGACTGATGTCTTCAAAAATCTGCTTAAGCTCGGCTCGCCACTCCTCAACTGTAATATGTGTGATCTCAGCTCTAAAGAGTTCATCCGGGTTATCGCTCTTGTTAAAAGAGACCTCGACAATAACTGCTGTGCAAGCGCGTTCGGCTGATGATGGCAAGAGGGTTGAGTATCCTATCAATGCATTGATCAAAGTTGTCTTTCCAGCTCCTGTCGCACCAAGAAATCCTACAAGGATCTGGAACTCTTGCTTGCGTGCAAGTATGTTATCTATACAGATTAGCTATATCGGAGACCAAATAAAAACTAGGAAAGGGTATTTATCAAATATCTTCGATAGTGGTGAACTTACTAATTTTCTCTATACGTGGTTTGCAAGACTGGTTAAGAGTAAGGTGTAGCTTCATCGTTGCAAGGAGTCTATTCAAAGCGGTAACACCATTCTTCGAAGCTAACTCCTTACAAATAACACGCTTCAGGCGATCATTACCACCATGGAGGTTGGTTCCATAACTTCGCCATTGAGGACTCTCAATCAAGTGGGGGATGGTTTTTCTTGGAGGAGGCTCGGGTGCGTCAAGCATTGGGATATCATCTAAGGGGCTGACTGCCGGTAAGGGTGACTCACGGGGGTATGCGGGAGATACTGGGGTATACGCAGGTGAGTCTGTGGGATATGCAAGAGACTTGCCATTAGCGTACTTGACATCGTACTCATCCTCCATGGTAGTTGTTGAAGTTGAGGGTTTGTATTGAGAACACCTGTAGCAAAGCTTAGTTTAACCGGAACACTTTCGGTATTAATGTTGAAGTAAATAACTAGGAGGTATAGCTTACAAGAGTAGGTTATTGCGTGCAGAGGTCTTTCGGCCAAGGTAAGGTGAGCGCCGAATCTGCCTAAAAGGAATCAAAAGATGGTTAGGAGAGAAATAATATTCTAGGCTATCAAGCTCAATATAGCCCCCGAGCAGATGTGCAGGTGCAGGTTGGAGTGCTGTGGGCAATGTTTTGTAATGTGGGAGGGGTGATATAAATAGAAAAGGGCTGCGTATGCAATAAAGATAAAGGCATACCATGCGATAAGGTAGATATAGAGAAGATTTGGGAACGAACCAAGCAAAGGAGGAACAGGGAAAGCACAATTAAGGTGGCAGGATAATGAGGAGCAATGCTATAAGGATTGGAAAACTTACTACCTGCAAGGTCGAGCGCACCTTGCTCGGCTAACTGTCTGCAATTCTTTATAGCAAGGGAATTGCAAAAGGTGTAGAGGGTTGAAGAAGTCAAAGTTGAAGTTATCGAAGTTAAAATTGGTGGCGGTTAGAAGGGAGATGGTCTGAAAAAGGAAATAAGCATGTGCTCTGAAATAGAGTGAATTAAAACCCGAATAAGCGAGTGACCTTAGAGTGAAGTAAGAGTAGGTTAGATACTCAAATGAACAGAGCAGTGTGGAAATTTTTACTTAATGGACTTAAGTAGCCTTAAATATATTTGAGAAGTTACTTAAGAAAGTAAAGTACTAAATTTATATTACTCTGCTTAAATAAACTTAAGATTTTTTTCTTGTTACTTAAGTAATATTAAATAATATTATAATAAAAAATATATTTAAAAATATATAAAAAATCTATATATTAAGACTAAAAGTTAGTTAATTAAAGAAATAAAATTATAAAAAAACCAGCTAATAAGACTTTTTATAAGTATTTATTTATTTTTTAAGCTTAATAAAGAAGTTTATATCTTCCTCCTCTTTTATTTCTTTTTTTTGTGCTATTTTAAATATTCTTTATATTCCTTGTCTTTATTTATTATACCCTAACTTTTTAAATAAAGAATCTTCTCGAAAGTCTCTTTATTAAGTCTATTTCTAGTTTTAGAGATAATAAAAGCCTCTTAAGAAAAGAATCTCTTTCTACTTAAGCTAATAGCAGGAATTTATAAATAATTCCTTGCTATATTAGTTAATAGAATAAATCGCGCTTAATTTTGCTTTTAATAATCAAGGGGTTTAATTTATAATTAAATTAATATATATTATAATAGCACAAAGGATTAGTAAACTAGTTTATTTCACAAACTATCTAATAAAGAGCAAATATAAGGAGGGAAGAGGTTCTTAGGGAACCCCTCCTTAAATATGCCAGAGGTTAATGCATAGGCCACCACCGTTAACTAGGCAATGACTATAAACCTTGGCGGCCTCTAATCGTTATATATATTATTGGCCTTGGGCCTTAAGGTGGTTCAGCCTCAGCCTTGTGCCTAGTCTTGCCCAAGCCGCTAGAACAACTAATCAGAATCTACTATATATGCCAAAGATAACCGCTAGAACAGCCAACCAGGGGACGACGGGTCAGGATTGTTATATATATAAGTAAAAAACGTAAAAATTAATAACTTTTAAATATAAAAGTATTTACTTTTAGTCTAAGCGGCTTTTTTCTAAAAAAAATTAAGTAATTAGCTTATTATTTATTATATTGTCTTTAAAATAACACAAATATAAAAAGCACACAAACCGATTGCATAAGAAGCTATAAAGCATTGCATCATAATATTAAGAAAGACACAAATATATAAAGGATAGAAAAAGACAATGAACTAATTAGACTCGAGTTAGGGGGGTGCAGTGTCACCAGGCCTAGCCTCGTGACCACACTATACTAGCCTGGCCATGATTTTTACCTTGGCAAAGATCGCTATATTCTCTCTTCCTTCTTCAAGTTTTAGTTTAATATTATTAACTGTTCCCTATTTATACCTTTTGGTGACTTACTTTTGGAACCATCCCTTGTAGTTATAGCTTTAATAAAGACAGATATAATATTTAAAATATTATTTATATTTAATAACTCTATTTTTATAAGTATTAAGCTTTTATTTTTAAAATATTAAGCGAGGTAGCTATACCTAGTTAGGCTTAGTACTAGTTATATAATTATTATATAATCTATTACTTAAGTAACTTAAATATATTGAAGAGGGGCAAGAGGCAAGATCATGATCTAGGATCTGGTAAAGACAAGAGCATAAAAGGGAGAACCAAAAAGGAGTGGTATCGTCAAATATAAGTAGTTCAAGTATATGAATCGTCAATTTGAGTCAATATAAGTTGTTGTAAATATAAGTGATTGTAAACGTTGTATTGTATTGTGTATGTAAAAGATTAGATGATCCTCTTATAAAAGAGAATCCGGTATATAAGTACAGAGGGTAAGGCCACGTGAGAAATCACCTGATCTTAGCCTAGCTACAATATTTAAGTAAATAAGTAATAGCTATTACTTTACTTTACTTTACTTATTTCCCACACTAGAATAAAGTACCTGAGTAAAGTGAGATTCTGACCCGAATTAAGAAGCTGAATAAATAGGCTTCAGAACTTTAATACTATTGAAACTATTAGTAAAGATAGATTATTCGGTTTGACTAGAGTAGTTTAGTTAAATTGGGCAATCAAGTTGAAATGGGTAGTTCAAATAGCATGCCATTTTGGACATGTGGAATAAACCATGATTTGAGCTACTCAGATAGCTTGAAATATCCAATTGGGGCGTCACAATGTGTTCAATGTAAAAGGGCTTAGCTCAGGAGCAAAAGCAGAGAATCGATATAGACGATGTATAGTATAAATGGGAATCCCAGTGCCCCCTTTACTAAATAAAGTATCTCTTGATATCTGATAATTATTGCTTCTATTTAACACCTCGAGTTGCACTAAGCTACGGTTTTCAAGTTTCGACTATTAAGGGCAATAAGTAGTTGCTCTTCCCTATCGTCTACTCTACTTTATACTAAGTTTCGATTTATAGCTAGTTTAACATTGTCAGATCTAATCATAGCCCCCACCCTTTAGAGAATGAATGCCGCCCCATGCTTGCCATATCAATTTGATGCAATTAAAGTGCTCGATACCAGTGATCCCACAAAATGGAACAAAGTACTTAACCGCAACACAATAACTATTTTAAACGCCTAACCGTAAATCCAGACTAGCGAATGAGCTGGAATTCCCTATTCCCGAACCTTGCAGGAGGAGCTCGTTCTTCACGAAGACAGCTCAACGATAAAAACAGAGATGGAAACTATAATTGATAAATAGCCAGTTCTGAGTACCTAGAAACGCAATAGGCGACCCAAACTTAGAGGCTCATTTCTCGCAAATAGATGGTACACACAACAACACTCCAACCAACCCTACCATTGAGACCATAATATGATCACCATTGTCAAAACAGTTCAGAAAGCTGACAGATTCAATCCATCGCTAGGAGCACCGGTATCGATAGCTGACCTTCAATTCTTCGATACTATATACAATACATCGACTTCCAAGCCTACACCCCCACGATTCAAACATAACTCAAGGCCCGTGGTGCGAGTAGATCTGTCGTGTACGAAGATGTACAGGTGTTTCGCCCTTGGGGGTATCAGGGATAACCTTCTCGATTTTCTATCGTGGTTGATTTGGATTAGCAATCTGGCCATGCCGGGGGTGCGAGACGGGCGATGGCTTACCAGGTTGTCAAAAACACACTTATTCAACTTCCATTCCAATGGCCTACACTGCCAGAGCTGCTGGTTGTTGTCGTCAAGACATGTCCAGTGCTTGCGGAACTCGGTAAGGCAATGCTTGTTCACATCTTCAATCCTAGGATACCATTCCCGTCAGCCTCCCAATACGATTTCTAGTCCACCAGGTTCTCTGTTTTCTCAAAAATGTAGATCGTAGCTCCTGGATACCCGGTTTCAACTCACACGCTCTTCGCACATCTCGTAACTCTTCGGCCCTCCTTCAAACATTCCATCTCTCCCTTTCCCGCGTTCTCGGTCTTGCATTGCATGAAATCGTCATTATAGGCCTTGCATCTTGCTCCGATAAAGAAACTTGCAGATAACAACGGGGCCGAACTGCTTCCAATCTCGGTGACGGGAGGGATATCTGGGGGGAGAGGTGTAGTGTCGATCAAAGTGGTCTGGTTAAACCTGCATTGCAATCAATTAACGACTGGTACGTGCTAGAATTGATTACGGGGCTAATAAATACCTGGGCTGTCGTCCTGCCATTTGAAGGTAGTTTCTGGTGACCGAGAAGTTGTGGCAGACTCAATTGATAGTTTCTTGTGGAGGAGGAGCTTGATGCGAGGTCAGCTTCCAAAGCGGATAAATTTTAATCCAGCCCCGAAGCGAGACAGGGTCGCGAGCCAAAAGCTGCAGTTCGCGACAAACAAATTCCAACAACTGCCCTCCACATTAACTTCCTGCAAGAATTTGGACCCTTGAAGAAGTAGGTTCTTCGGGGACGCCACTCTCCTCCCATTCTCAATCAAATCACTTGTCGAAAACCGTCCTCCGATCCCTTCCTCACCCAGCGCGAGCGAATCTTCCCAAGCGCGCTCTCACCTGGAGCAGCAACATCTGCAAGCTTTAGCACGCTGGGATATTCACGCAGCTTTACAAAACTGCAAACGCCAGAGAGCCGCCTATCCTAGTCCTAATATCCCAAATAATTAAACCATCATGTCTGTATTCGGTCAGAGCAAGCCTCCTGATGCAGGACTGTTTGGGTCAACACTTGGAACCAATAATCAGCAGACCAGTACCAATCTATTTGGACAAAGCACGCAGCAAAACCAACAGCAGCAAGGTAGTGGACTATTTAGTGGACTCGGGCAGAACAATCAACAGGCTCAATCTCAGCAGACTAGCGGATTATTTGGCAGCAATGCCCAGAATCAACAACCACAGCAAACTACTTCGTTATTCGGTAGCATGAACCAGAGCACTCAACCAAACCAGCAAGGTGGGGGTGGCCTTTTTGGCGCAGTTGCCCAGAACACACAGCAGAGTCAACCCCAACAAGGCGGAAGCTTATTCGGTAATTTTGGCCAAAATCAACAGAGTCAGCAGCAGCAAGGTAGTGGTCTCTTTAGTGGATCTACGCAACGTCCATTTGCACAATCTTCCCAGCAAATCCTACCACAACTAGGTCAAAGTACTGCACTATGGCAACCAAATAGCTCTTACAACCCTCGTGAGTGTTTTCCGAAATTTGATCTGATGCAAGCTAATATGAGCAAGGTGAGAAGAGTATTCCGGACCAAATTGCAACTCTCATTGACAAATGGGATATCGGCAGCCCGAATTGCACTTTCAAATACTACTTCTATAACAAAGTTGATGATAATATGGCACCTTACTACGGCCCTGGTCCGAACGAGGATCCCAAGGCTTGGGAGGAGGCACTTTCAAAAAAGCCAGGTCCAGGATACATTCCTGTGGTGTGCACTGGGTTTTCTCAGTTGGGTGACCGCATCAAGAGCCAGTACCGCAATCTAGCCTCCTACAATACTCGCCTGCATGAAATAAACACAAAACTATCATCGTTGATGCAACAACATGAGACCTCGACGAGTATCAGATCGCTGGATGCCAGAAGAAAGCATATGATGTTAAAGCAAAGATGTTTAGCCCTGGCTACGAAAGTTCAAGTTTTGAGAAACCGAGGATACGCTATGGGAGGTGATGAGGAGGATTTGAGGTCTAAATTACTTGCGTTGGAGAAGAACGTCAATGATCCCGCACTGAGCGCAAGGGGCGAAGAGATTTGGGCGAGGATGCTCACTGTGCAGGAGCGGGCTAGATCATTGAAGAGTGAGATGGAGAGAACGGGCATGGCTGCTCCTGAGCTGCTCGATGAAGAGCTAAGCCGCCGTGCAAAACAGGTACGTCGAGTTTGGCATTAGCATTAGCAATGACTGGACTAATCCATTACAGATTCTCGAGGACATCAATACGCAACTTAGCCACTTGAAGAATGAAGTGGAGGCTATTCAGAAGGATCTTGTTGAGTGGGAAAAGGAAAATGGAGCTGTCCCAAAAGTTAAGGAGGCGACGAAAAGTGATACCCTGGGAAGATCAATGCAGTTTGTTTAACGCCGAGACACAGGCTTTTGTAGGATTATGAGGCTAGATACCAAGTTTATGAGAGATGTGTGGGACGATGACGGGATCTAGCATTGCAAAGAACCCGGACTTGACCAGACAGAACCTAGTTTAAGCAATTGAAAGCCACGTCACGTGTCTGGGACCAATACCTAGGTACCTTCATCCATGGTTTGTTGCTGTCCTCGAACGATAGATTGTATAAAGCTTTTCAAACTAACGATATATCTTTCAAGTGCCCATCTGCGGGGCTGCCGTAAACGGATATGCCGCCGCTGTGCATTTGGTTAGTCATCTTCAGTATGCAAGGACTATGTAAATCTCAGCCTTCTATACAGTACAACTCAATCTTGCCAGCTTCAACGAAATCAGGATGTCGAGCCATGAGCCCGAAGGAGACATTATCTCTGGTCCTCCCGCCTTATGTCCAGATATCAACGCTGAAAATGTCATTTTAAACGGCAGTACCGTCACTCTCCGACCTCTGAGCATTGAGGATGCGCCTGAACTCTACCAAGTCCTCGGCGGCCCAACAAACGACGTTCTTTACAGATTCCTACCTTGTGGGCCCTTCCATGATTTGGAGTCCTTCACGGAGCACATGAAGTTCCTGTGTACCCTCAATGTCTTTTGGCCATTCACTATTCTCCTCCACGGCCTCAAGGAAACCGAAACCCACACGACCACTCCCGTTGGCATCATTGCTCTTTTGAACATCGTCCCATCGAACAGGTCCGTTGAGATCGGACATGTTCTCTTTGCTCCTTCGTTCCAGCGAACAACTGCGGCGACTGAATCAATCTATCTTTTGATGAAGTACTGCTTCGAAAGCTTGCACTACTTGAGGGTTGAATGGAAAGCGAACTCTCGCAATGAGCCGAGTAGGAGGGCTGCCTTGAGGGCAGGATTTGTATTTGAAGGGGTTTTTCGGAAGCATATGATTGTTAAGGGCAGAGGGCGCGACTCGGCATGGTTTAGTTGTATTGACGATGAGTGGTTTCGGGAGGGAAAGGGAGGTGTCAGGGCGGGGCTTGGTAAGCTCTACCCCTTCATAGTACATACATACTTTCTTTTTTTTTGCTCCCGAGACATTCTAGACATCCAATACTAATCCGCTGGGATTGATAGAAGGATGGCTAGATAAGAGGAATTTTGATGCCGAAGGGAAACAAGTGTCGAAGTTAGAGGAGGTCAGGGATGCCTTAGGTGAATAGCAGACGGCCACTCAACGGTATCACTCAGAGCGAAAGGTCAATTACCATCCATGTCCCGTCGTCTCCAGACCCCTATATCCACACGCGGGTTGCTCAGGATTCACCAGCATTTAGCTGTGGAGCAGACTAAAACGCTTGATTCCAGCTGAATAGAAAACTTTTCGTTGATCAAGTGGTGGTAGGGCAAACCTTCGATCGACGACTGTTCTGCATCTCAACTTTCACAAAAATTCTCCGTTCATTCTCCTAGGTCTTCATTGATTACCGAAGCTGGGAACTCGTCATTGTAACGCTAATTATTCACAATTTGGTCTGTCTTGCAAATGCGCCGTATTGCAGATCTCCTGCGGTCACATAATCAATTGTACCACTCCCACTACACTTAAGAGTAGCTATATTGCCTTGCAGGTTTGAGGTATCTGTTGTCATAGTTTTTTTTAGAACGCGTATTATTCCCCTTTATAACTCAAGACAATGTCGCGAAAGCTTGCTTCCTCCGAGGGATCTCCAATGATTCTCCGTCTTTGCTCCAGACTTGGGAAAAGTGCAACTGAGACTCGTTCTATCTGGCTAGCAAACACGATGTCAGACTGCATTCTTTTCTCAAACTCCTAAGACTTCAGTCATACCTCAGTTTTGAGAGGGCAGGGAATCTTGAACAATTTCCCCTACTTACCTGCCGCCTTCGACCTTTCATTTAATAATACTTTTAAGTCCTCGCTGCCTCTTCATGACGGGATTCCTCAAAGTATTTGTCATCAGAAAAATTCATCCATCTCACACCCAATCTGCTATGAGCGGAGAATATCTTGCCCCTGAGCAGCAAAAGAATCACGCACAATGGCGACGAACATCCCAGCGGCGTGTTGTTTAATTCTCGTCTCGATTTTTGTATCATTCGCGTGTGCACAGATAACTTACTTAACTCCTACGTCTTACCCCTTTATTGCTCCTGGAGACGATTATTACCAATAATATGGAGTTTTCCTAGATCAGTACGGCAACTTGTCGAATACGAGCACAGGACCAACTGCGGTTGCTCCTTTCTTTTGCACATAAGTTGAAATTTGCATTTTCAACTGTGTAGGGCCGAAAGGGACCTATGCTAGTTGAGAATTTAATGGGTAGGTATTCGAGCCCTTGGTTGTAACTTCGTTAGTTAATATTTATTCTTAGGCTGTTTGTTGTGGAGTTAATCTCAACATAGTGCCTGGATCAAATGAAGGTACTGGAGAGAACGCCATGACTACGAATTCTATGATTCCTACCTCATATCTAGATCTATGTGTATCAAATCTGGATGATTACTGTGTGTTATCTGGGTATCAACTAGTGTATGTGAGATGTGTCACAATATCCATCGCTCAAGGTGCTGCCGCTACATCAGCTCAAAACCAAGTCACAACAGTCATACCCAATATAGCAACAAGAAGCAATCCGGATCTTGCTTCCTGGGCTCCCGCTCCCCCTTTGGTTCACCAACATGTTCCGGCTCCCTCTCACACCCCCCTCCAACGGCTAACTCACTGACCAATTTGGAAGATATATGTCCACGAACTTTGGGGCGAGCTGGGAACCATTTATCTCTAACCCTAATACTAGGAATATTACTACCACATTCAATATCCAGAACGCCGAGCTGATTTGGACTAACCCGGCTTTCTTTGGAATGGGTGGCAGTGCGTTGTTACTGCCAAGTGCCGAGTGGACAGGTGAATATCTTGCTCGCAGGCACGACCGATGTGACTGATCCGACGTATCCCA
The DNA here is from genome assembly GCA_037952635.1 of Bryoglossum gracile. Lineage (NCBI taxonomy): Eukaryota > Fungi > Ascomycota > Leotiomycetes > Helotiales > Bryoglossaceae > Bryoglossum > Bryoglossum gracile. The sequence continues at coordinate 57,740 of JAPZPB010000004.1, read as the reverse complement.
CTAATGGGGGAACTTGTGTGTAGGTAAACTTAGTGGTGGGATCTGGCATGTCTTTTGTCTTCCTTCTCCTCTCCCCCTATCTCCTAAGCGAGCCCAAACCATCCAGCTGCCGGGGGCAGCGGCGTCGCCTGCTCTCCAACCACCACCATATCCTGGAAATACGGCTGCAACCTACTGCCAACTGGTTGCTAAATATACCGGGTAATATGGGTCACCACGAGTAACAAGTAATGAGACCAGTTTTTAATGACTTGGCTGCCACACACAACACTTTTAAGTCAACTTCTCTTCATTATTGCGTTCATCACTTGGGCGACTTTGTGTTTCTGTCTCTGTTGCGGTTTGGTTTTTGTACTTCTATTTTGGCGGCGGTTGGGTGGTCTGGTATCTGGATGACTGGAGAAGTGGTGCAAACGGATATAAGTCAAAACTTTTAGATGGCGTGGAAGAAATCTATCCTGTATTATTGCAATAGATATGAGCAATAAAGTTCCGGGTCAGGTTTTGAAGAACCCGATCCGATTGCGTCTCCTGATCTCACCTTTCCCTTTCCATCATCATATCTCGCTTACTCGCAGCTCGGTACCGATGATGAACCTCATTCTGTTCTTAACTTTTGTTCCGTTTCTCTCATTTACGCACTCACTTCACTTCACATATGCTCGTCGATAAAAAGAGTGGCTCAAATCCGTGAGTTCATTTATAGATGCCTTATAACGATGACACGCTTCTCATACGCCGACCCAACTCCTACAGCTCACCACCCACCCACCTATCCCCAATGCAAAAGTTAAGGCTTCCCAAATCCCAAAAAACATGTCAACGCTCAAACTCCACCACCTTCTGCGTCGAAGTGCTCGCCCCGCTCGCGCTTCTCGAACGACCAGCGTCTGCCATGGGGCTGAGACTACTATTCTTCACCTCGCTCAAGCCGTCGTGGCCCTTGATGCTGCCTGCCTCTGCATCCGCTCCCTCCAATAAGTCTCGGTCTTCGGACCGGACACTGCGACGCTCAGCATCTCCACTATAGCCATCTGAAGCGCGGGGCCCGTCGTAGCCATCTTCGTCATCTTCCTCTTCCTCTGGACGGTGGATGGCGTTCTTCTCCATTTCCTTTTGGGCTTCGTCCATACGTCTTCGGACTTCGGCTGCCACACGCATTCCATCTGTGACGATGTTGTCGAGAACACCGCGGAGACCTTTCCCTGGAGGTACGACACCTGCAGTTCTGCTTCCGACCATGCCTCCTGCCATACCTCCTTGGCTGAGAGAGGCAGTTGACCGGCTGAAGCCCATGCTGGTGAATGTTGTAAGGCTTGAGGAGTTTGAGGGTCCTGATGGGGTAACCTGTTCTGTGATACGGAAGGACGCTGGGAAAGAAGATTCGAAGAACTGTTCCAAGAGCTCGTCTGCAAGGACAACCATCCGGAATGTGGGCAACGTGATATGGAGTGGCTTTGCTGGGTCAAGGGCAGCATTAGCGGCTTCCGACTGTGCCTTAGAGACGCTGCGCTGTCTCAGGGTGTCTGATTTCGAGGATGGTAGCGGCACCGATGGAAGCCCTGTAGATTTCTTGCCGTTGCTAGGATACTTCTCTTCACCAAGGTCCAGTAAGTCTTCTTCCTCATCACTATCGTCCCCAATTCCAAAAGAATCCGGATCCACGAGACTATTGATACTGGCTTTTAGCACTTCGTCCTTGGGGGCTTCCTGGTTTTGTGGATGATCTGGATCTGCATACTCAAAACAGCGTCTGATGAATGCACTGACACTGCTCAAGAACCGCTCATTCGTGCTTCCCTGGGGATTTTCGATTGCCCCATTTCCAGCCTCATAATTACTAAGCCCTGTCATGGAGGTTGACGGAGTCAAAGATCCATCTAATCCTCTTCGTGAGAGGAAGAGAAGTGCCTCCGATATTCGCAAAATACCTTCTCGGTCCACTTTCCCATCTCCATCATCGTCATAGAGCTCAAAGAAGTAAGTGATGCTGCCCATGATATCTCCTTTCCCTTTGATGTGGGCCAACCCACTCACCACATTCGGCAGGGTTAAAGCAGAGTTCATATCGATATCCCACCTCCGAAATAGACGCTGCATGAACTCGTGATCAGCTGGCTCGGGGTTATCACCCCAAGGTGAGAGCTTCTCTCGTCGCCGGACGGTGTTGCCGAAATAGGAATGCTTTTCCTTTTCGTTGTCTTTTTCGGGCGGCGTCGGTGAATCTGTGATTGCCCACTTCGCCAGTCCAGCCAAAAATTCTCTAAAACCATCATAGTCCATGAGAGTAGGACTTGGTCCCAGGCCAACTCGACCTTTCTCAATGTTCTGGTTCTCTGTCAAACCAGTGACGACCTCTGCAGCCCTGGCTTTTTGGGCCTTTGCGCGCCTGTCGGATTCTTCTTGGATGATCTGACTTCTCATCTGACGCTCATATAAAATCCCGTAAAATCTATCGTACAACGCACCCAGTTCTTCAACGCTTAAACGTTTGCTGTCCGGTCCCAGGTTTCGGATTGATGTTCTCTTTGCGAAACTCTCAATACTGTTTAGAACGGTGTCCTTGTGCTTCATCCGTTGTTCAGTAATACTGCTTTGCGTGATTCCTGAGAACTCCTTGAAAGCAACAACCATTAACTCCTGGAAACGAGTGACTGCCCGGAGTTTCGCATTCTCAGATTTCGGGTGAGCTGATTCGTCGAGTTTAGAGAAGTATGATTTGAGGACTGAGATAAAAGCACCATCATCGGCCGCATCTAAGAGCTCTTCTCCATTGATCCGCAAGATGGCCAATCCAACCTGGAAGAGAACCTTTGGACCTTCTAAGAAGAACACATCGAGAACACGGAAAGCGAAAACCAAGGGCATTGAGTTAATATATAAGGACAGAAACCACGGTAGAGACACAACAGACAGCTGAACATCGGATTTGACGAGATGGTCCCAGAGAATTGGCATCGTCTTTTCTACCAAAGATTCAAAAACTCGCTGATCAAGAAGAGTGCCGTACATCGTAGTAGAATAGTAACCCGGGAGGAGTCGGTCGCAGAGAGTGGATAGTAGATAAAATGCCTGAGATTCGGACATGTAAATAAGCAGAGCTGCCACCACAATGTTCATAGCCTGGCAGTATCCCACTTCTTCATTTGTCCAGCTGTACGCTGTGAGGACCCTTCTTAGACGACCAATCCCTTCCTCGCTCTGAAATCCCGGGTATTCTGGAAGACTGCGGTTCAAGTCTTTCTCGATTTCGTCTATTGCCAAAGAATCACGTCCATCGTATTTTGCCAGAGTATCTGCGAACATGGCTGGATTCTCTAACCGTAGAAATAAAGACCCTGATGTCAATTCCCACATCTCTCCACGAAGTCGATTTGGAAGTCCAACACGAATGAGCTTGTGGAAGGTAGGCTGGCGTATGAGCGTAACATTTCGTCCATTTTCTCGCAAGTATTCCCCCCAAAGCCTCATTTTGCTCTTATCACGCAGTTTCCTTGCATCTCCTGGATATCGGAAAATCATGCCTAGTCCAGCATCCGGAATCCCAGTCTTTCTTCCGTCGCCTTGCAGCAGGTAGTCTGGTTTTTTCCCACTGCCTTGTAGCAGATATTCCGAATAGCACTCCCCCACCACTCTCTTAAGCTTCCCGACCTCTCCAACACCCGATTTGAGACCTCGTTTCAGGCCATCGCAGAATCTCTCACAGGCTTGCCGGCTCCCTGCTAGTTGGATTGTGATCTTCTGTTGAAAGCCGGGGGTTTTAGACCCATCGGTTGCAGAGGCGTTGTTCATCCCATTCCATGTGGTAACTGCCAGGGCAAACTATACCATATTAGTCCCGCTATAAGAACGCATAAAGTGGCCAGTATACCTGGTAGCTTTGGCTGTGAAGCCGCTCCACCCTCCTAATAGCACATAGAGGAAGCGTGAAGCCATTCCCGCCAGGTCCGGCTCCATGTGTTTGTCCCGTAAACCCGGACGATGTGGTTGTGCTTGCAGTCTGCAGGAAGCTTGTCGGTTGCGTCGAGAAGCACAGATAAGACTCGCTCAAGTGCAGTTTGCCGGCATAATGATATCCTCTATCTCGGTCTCTATCCTTCTCGCCTTGTGTAGCATTGGGAGCATATGTTATCGGTGGGGAAATGGTAAGTTCAGCAGTGATCTCCTGTAGAGGAGTCTGGGAATCGGGGAGTCGGAATTGGTGTCGAAAGAGCGTGGATTTCGCGGGGTTGCGGTCAGATGCAGAGATATTGAGAGCTTGGGTAGGGTCAATGAGTGATTGGGCCTTCTGCACAAGGCTTGAGAGGTTGAACATGGCTCATGATATCTGCTGCCTTGAAGCAGTTGTTGTTTTTCAGCTTTAGGGCTCTGTTCACAAGCGTCCTACGTCTTATGCCTGAGCCGCATGGAGGCGGCGATGCGCTAATAGCCCGCTTAGGCGGAACCCCATCCCCCGCCCCCATCCCTATACCCCTGAGATAGGGACGAAATAGCATACCTTACATTGGCTAGCAAATTATATACACTAAGTGGTCTCTAAATAACTTGTAAGTGAAGTTTTTAAAGGTTTGAAGGTTCCCTTGGAATGACTAAAGTGACGCTTCCGGGCGGCTGAAGGTACAGATATTGACACGTGTACCACCACTTTAAAAGCTGTAACAGTCGAGAGCCGGAAGGTTCTTGAAGGGCTTTAAGCATCTTTCCATACAAACAAATGACTATCCTACAATAGCGATTGTTGACTCTCAAAGCATCCTCATCCAGGGTGAGCTTTCGCTCGGAGATCATTTACAATAAAGACTGCCCCCCAAACCATGGATTGCAACCCGATTTTCCCAACACCCAACTCCTCGCAAACAAAAAGACATCTCAATTTCCGGCCAAACTTGCATAGTTGACATCAGCTGAGCCAGGAGGAGCAGCTACTGCTGACATGCTTGCCAAATCGTCCTCAGGTGGTGCCATGATAGCAGCTTGGAACCCATCTCGCTGACCACCTTGGCCCGAACCTCCACTCGAAAACGCAGAACGGCCTTCTCGTCCGGTAGCTATTCTCTCGTCCTTATCCATCGTTCCAATGGGTCTTGGTCTTCCCCACTGTACTCTTAACGGACAACCCGCAATGACAGCTCTACCCTGGCACGCCTCTGCCGCAGCTTCAGCCCCATCCCGCGTTGAGTAGTTGATAAAAGCGCAATGTGACATGTGTGAGCAAACCAAGGACCGAATCTTTCCATAAGGAGAAAAGTGGTCTCGGATCTTGTGCTCCGGCAGGTCGTCCTCGACACCAGTAACAAATAGTGACATGATGGATTGATCGGCCGGAGGTAAAATGTCTTGTGGGCCAGGAGGTGCTTGACCAGTTCCCTGGAGTCGACCTCCTCTCCCACCGCCTCTGCCTCCTCGTGCAACCCCACGGGCGCTTGACCCGCCTCGACTATCTCGTGTTCGTATCGGTCCAGGTCCGCCAGCGGCCAACGCCATAGCATTTGAACTCCCTCCCTCAGTACCTTCCCCCTCTGCAGGTCCAATTCGTCTTTGCTTTTTGAAATATGGCTCGCTGTTTGCCAATCTTCTCAAAAGCTCTCTGGCCTTCTCGTCGGTCTTCTCATACGCCTCTACTCCACCCCTACCATCTTCAATCTCCTTTTCGTGCTCCTGTGCATAGTATTCTCTGTTCACGGCGCTTTGTGGGCCCGGCGCTACCATCTTAAGCGCAGCATCACGAACGACAATTGGGAGACCAAAGGAGAGATCCAGCATACAACATTGGCAGCAGTTCTTGAGGCGGGCGCATGTAAGGCAGATATTGGTTCGTTTACTTCGGGCTGTGCGATCTGCTTTCCATCTGAAGACTGTAAATGGACGTGTGCAAATCTTGCATTCTGGTGATATTAAGTTAGCATCATTTTCGGCAAAGCAGTCGAGTGTCAGCGCATGCCATACGCTATAGAACATTGTATCAAATTTGGAATCAAACATAGTAGAGTCTTGCTGTACATACCTTCTCCGTAGTCCTGTTTGATCATCTGGACGTAGGGGTTCTCTGGAAGACAGTTCTCGCAGACCGAGGGGAAGTCGGTGGTTTCCCAGCCGGAGCGATTAAGATCTTGCTTAATTTGAGGAGGCATTACGTTTGTCGTCAAGAAGTAGATTTGTTTGTGAAATGGGTTCTTGGCGTCCAGTTGCGTTGATGTAGTTTCTCAAGCTTGTGTATGTAAGGCTGAGGGGCGAGTATGTTATGAATTTTTGGTAATCATTTTATCGGCGGCGCAGCTAATCCACACGTGACCAGGCTGGCGACAACTCAACTCGATTCAATATTTCAGGATGTTTTTGAAATCCAAATTGATACAATAATGCAGCTTATTGAGAGCGCTCCAATAATTACTTGCATACAATTATCTACGTTGTCGTCATCTCCCAGTGTCTCTAATTCTTATTCGTATTCGTTCAGGAACCGCTAGTCTTGATTAGTATTAGCTACGCCATCGCTCTGATAGGGGGTCCTCAAAAATTAATGTCCTGCTCCCTGAATTTATCATGGGTCAATTTCCAAAACACATGCGATTCCCAAGAACTACATAAACAACCAACTTCCCTCTACACATAAAGTCCTTCACTTCAATCCACTGACTCACTTCAATCTATTCTTCTCAATCCCTACAAATCAACTTTCTCCGTTAATAATGGCTCCTATAAAGCTTGAACAGGAGAACCACACTCGCGATGCCGCCTTCAACAAGGCTATGCACAAGGATTCTTCCAACGCTGAGGGTGGCTTCAGAGCTATGATGAAGAAAGACAAAACTGCTCAGAAGGCTGCTGTTGACGAGTACTTCAAGCATTGGGACAACAAAGCTGCCGCAGATGAGACCCCTGAAACCAGAGAGGTACATATCCAAGTCCCATGATTGACCGCCAAGTACTAACCACTTTCCCCAGGCAAGAAAAGCAGAATATGCCACTCTGACAAAGCAGTAGGTAGTGGCAGGTAGCATTCAAGCTTCTAGGCTAATTACTCTTCAGTTACTACAATCTCGGCACTGATCTCTACGAGTATGGCTGGGGTCAATCTTTCCACTTCTGCCGATTCGCATATGGTGAACCCTTCTACCAAGCCATTGCCCGCCACGAGCACTACCTCGCTGCAAAGATTGGTATCAAAGACGGAGACAAGGTTCTTGATGTTGGCTGTGGTGTTGGGGGACCTGCAAGAGAGATTGCCAAGTTCACTGGTGCAAACATTACTGGATTGAACAACAACGACTACCAAATTGAGCGTGCTACTCGTTATGCCGCCAAGGAGGGTCTCGCGGACAAGTTAGCCTTTGTTAAGGGTGACTTTATGGTACGATTTCCCCTTTCTATGAACTGCTTCCCCCGTATTAATTGCCTGCTAGCAAATGTCCTTCCCCGAGAACAGCTTCGATTGTGTCTACGCCATCGAGGCCACCGTCCACGCCCCATCCCTCGAGGGTGTCTACAGCCAGATTTTCAGAGTCTTGAAGCCCGGTGGAGTCTTCGGTGTCTACGAATGGCTAATGACTGACAACTATGACAACGACAACCAGCACCACCGCGAAATCCGGCTCGCCATCGAGCTTGGCGACGGAATATCTAACATGGTCAAGATCTCCGAGGGTCTTGCTGCCATCAAGGCTGCTGGTTTTGAGCTTGAGCTCCACGAGGATTTGGCCAAGCGCCCTGATGCTACTCCCTGGTACTACCCTCTTGCCGGTGACTATAGCCTCATGGGCTCGATCTGGGATATTCCCACCATCTTCCGCATGACCAAGTTCGGCCGCGGCCTTGCCCACAAATTCATCGGCGTTCTCGAGACCATTGGCCTTGCACCTGGAGGAACACAGAAGACAGCCGACAGCTTGGCGATTGCTGCAGATGCACTTGTCACTGGTGCAAAAGAAGATCTTTTCACACCCATGTACTTGATGATTGCGAGAAAGCCATTGAAATAGATGATTCACTTCTAGAATAGGGGAATAGGGATGGTGTTGGTGGGACGGAGGAAACTTTCTGGTTGCATTGTACAATGCCCTAGTGAATAAGCATTTCCTTTTTGTGAGTGTGCATATTTGGCGCTTCCTATTTCGTAAGGGCTGGTATTGTAGGAATAGATAATAACATAATAATGAAGAAAGGGATAAGAGTTACTTGTGTGGAGACGAACCATTGCTCATAAGTTGTTCTACCAAGTGGCTTTTCCCCAGTCTATTGGAAGTGCTGCTGAGGGCTTATTTTAGTCTCTTGAATTTCTATTAAGTGCTATTGACCTAGAACAGTGTAGAATGGCTTCCAACATTTTACCAGAGCCAGCGCTTGTTGTCAGTCAGTCGCTTCAAGTCGTTCTATTCCCCGCGGACTTGAATCATGATTGTATATCAGCACTTCTCATTCTACCTCGGTCTCGACCAAATTCCATTCTTTCTATCAGTAAAGTAATTGATCTCAATCGCGATCCGAAAGTTGGCAAACAGAGATACAGAGACTGTTATTACAGTTTGCGAAAGAGCATTTTCCCAATTTGGCAATTGCAAGTATGTGGCACAAGAAGCTGAGACCATAGTTTGAGAGGTAACAATGCCTCTATCGAGGAAATTTGAGAGACGGAGAAGCCCGATATGTCGATTAAAGGGCTGGGTTTGGGTTCGAATATTATACTATGGTCGCGAGTGTGATGTGGGGAGATGGCACCTATTCTGTTGAAAGAGATCTTGAGATTGGAGGCCAATGGGCTCACAAGCTTACACCGTAACACCGGTACTTCTTCTGAGTAAGAAGACAAAAGGACTACAGGTCGGAACTCAAACAGCATGCTTTTGAAGTAGTTTAGTTTTCTTACTAAGCAAATCTACGCTCATTTATCGCCCCGACTCACCCTTTCGGCTCGAGTGTTCTCCTCCTCTCTCCTATTATTCCACATGCTTCTCCAAATATCAGGTCGGCTAACTCGACTCTATCCCATCCCCCTCGCCCGTCACACAAATCAACATTTCATTGCAAGCCGTAACTATACGTCTCCCTAAACAGGCAATTGTAATACCATACTGACACTGTAGTAAACAAGGCCAAGGCTGTATCAACCTCAATCGACCTCGCACAATACCCCAGCCTCAGCCAGAAAGAAAACTCCTGGTCTCAGTAAACCAGCTGACAAGTTTTCCAGAGAGGTTTCGGAGCTTTGCTCGATGTGGAGTGAAGCTAGCTCATCTCCTCTCTTCGCCTCACTACTGCTCTAGCTCACACAGCTTGCAATAATAAACACTTGCTTTATTCCAAGCAAAAGAGAGCCCGGGAGGGAACGATTTTCGTTGCATATCGCAGAGAAATCATCCTTGTATTTTCCTAAACCGGTTGCTGCAAGTACTATATGTTTGTATAGGAGGCGAAAGCCTTCGCTATTTCAATGGGCACAGCAGCAATAGCTTACCATTGTGTGGAAAGGCTAGAGGAGGAAGGGAACTCAATGCCAAACTTGCATTTTGATTCTGTCCACAAGCGTATTATGGTAGATAGAGCGCAACAATAATCTGGCGAGTAATTAGCCTATTACCTACTGTCCGAAAGCTAGACTCTGACTTTACTCAGAAGGTAAGTAGTATATAACTGCCCCTAACATTCCACTAGACTATAATCCGAATTCAAATACCAAAAACAGTTCAACGATACCTAATGTTTCTATCTTCCTGCTGTTACACACATCCTCACACTCACTGTGTTCCACCCATCGCCCCCAAACACCCATCCAAAGCCCAACACCACGCATTAATCATTACCCAGCCCATCACTCTTCCCTCTTCCCTCGCAACGCCTCTTTGTTACAAGTAACAAAACGCATTCCCCAAATCAGCAATTGCAATCTCTGGTATCACAAGCCGTCCACCGCCAGGTTTGACTTGCGTAACAACGGCTGAGTCAAGCCACCACCATACCCTAAGTAAAAATACGAATCCGCAAACCCAACGTCCTAACTCCCCTATCCCAAATATCCAAGAAAGCAAAGCTCTTTCCATCTAGGCAAGACGTCCAAGAAGACTCCAGGAGTTCGGGAGCTAGGCTAGTTCAAGGTACCGGATAGGAAGAGTGGAACTGGGATGTACAGTACATACAGTACAGTACTGCTAGTCGGGAAGCTGAAGCACTATAGTGAGGCGTAGCTAGGAAAGAAAGAAAGAAAGAAAGAAAGAAAGAAACTTCGTTAGAGCCTATTCCTCTTTGAAATTCCAAGCCAGGATGTATGTGACATGCATCTAAATCGTCTCCGGGAGGGTTCAGGTAAACAGCGACAAGGGAGAGAAATTCCAGCATAGCCTGTCTATTTAAGTTCCAAGCCCCAGCTTCTCTTCGTTTCTAGATTTCGAGTTACTCTATCGTCATCCCTGGGGTGTAGCCAGAAGACAAAGTTGGCGGAGAGAGGCATTGGCCATTTAAGCTCCTAGGCTCAAGTGAATGTCGGATATCTGGATAGAATGTGGGTTATAGATTGGATGTCAAGAAAAATGTGGGCGGAAGAAAAACATTGGGTGCAAAGGTGAGCTTGGACCCGAAGAGAGACATAGAATGCAAATGAAGCGATCGGATGTGAGGAGGAATCGGAGGTGAAGAAAGATATTGGGCTTGGAAAAATAATTTCAGACCTAGGAGGGATATCAGATGAATCATGATTCCATACTTATATTAGTGGATAGCTATCTATCTGTTCTCTTACCAGAACGGATCCAGTACAATTAGTATCTACACCTCTGGCCTCCTCCATCCCCATTGCCATCCTCTTCGCCTTCCTCCGCTTCATATCCCAACCTCGTATATCTCCTCTCGATTCTGAAAAGCAAGGGCTTGTTTTCTCCGCCCAGTCTGCTAAATGCCATGAAACAACCACCCATTTGAACGCCAGTCGGATCCCCGACGCATGTATGTGTATAATTCCTTTTTCCATTGCCGTCCAAACGCTCAAAGTGACATCATTCAGTCATAATCCCCCTCTCCCTCCCCTTCGCCTCCTCACGGAAGTCAAATTAGTGAGAGGAGTTGATGGATAGTTATACCCTAGCCATGCACGCTCAAAAACCACTCAGCCAGCAACAGCAACAGCTCCATCCATCTCCTCCGTAATCGCCACCCGACTAGAGTTCGCCACCGCACTGGACCCCAAACTCATCCGATTTTTCTTCTTCTTTTTCGCATCCTTTTCTTGCTCGAGAGAGGCTTGTTGCGAGAAGTCTTTCCACTTGCGCCAGCCGTCGAAGTCGATTAGTGCTTGCATGCAGCCCCATTCCATGACTTTTCTTTCAAGCCAGACGAAGTTGACTGGCTAGGGGGATATCAGTATGATTTCGAGTTGAAGGGGGGAGGGGTAAAATGGGTGATGTACCTTAGTTAAGAAGTCGTTACATCCGGCTGCTAAAGCTTCATGTCTGTCGCTCTGGAGAGAACTAGCTGTCAAGGCCACGATAATGACTGGGCTCTTGAACAGTACTGAGCTGGGCAGTTTATCATCTCCCTCGGGCTCATTCTCTGTTTCCTGAGGAGCATTCGAGCTTGCACTACTGCTGAAGACACCAATTTCATTTAGTCTCTCTAACCTTCTGATCTCCTTGGTAGCTTCCAGTCCGCTCATGATGGGAAGTTGGATATCCATGAGCACTAGGTGGAAACCGCCCAACTTCCACTTTTGTACAGCTTCTCGTCCGTTCATAGCTGTTTGCCAACGGACCTTTAGACGCTTCATGAAAGCTTCAAGAAGCTTCAAGTTGATGATGTTATCTTCGACAATCAAGACGTTGATAGGTGGTACAGCGCTATTGAGCATTCCAGCCGGAAGAGAAGGATGATCAACAGCCACCTTCTTCTTCCTCACTCTCACCACCGGTCTCGGCGACGAGACCCTTGGAGGCGGGGTAGCCACTCTCTGAATATGTAGAGCATCCACCGGCTGAGGAGCAGGAGGAGTTGGCAGAGGTGGTGGCGCGGGCGCTGGATTCGATTGTTCTGAAGCACTGGAGTGAGTTCTTGATCTCGGATTCCGACTATAAACTTGCGTACCGTTATGTGTTATCGGCGCTGCCCCAACCTGCCCTTGCATAACCGTCGGCGACGACGTATGCTGCCTCCCTATTCTCGGTCTCGAAGTGTGGTGTCTCCTACTCGTACTGCCTGGCGAGGGGAGGGCTGGTACGTGACCTGTTGTCAGAACAGACATAGAGTGTGTAGTAAGTACTGGGTGATGATTGCTCTGCCCGTTAGCCCCCACCACCGGTACACTGTTCGCGAGATGCGGGGACGGCTGAGCCGGCGCTGGCATAGGAGGGAAATAGTCCGAACCTCCCTCAGCAGGCCTATTCTCATCATGGTAGTTCCTCTGCGGCTGTGGTGATGGCCTAGGAGTCCTCCTCTGTGGCACATCAATGATCAACGCCTCCTCGACCGTCTGTCCACCTGGATAATACGCGTCCAGCGTCCTGCCCATCGGTTCCTCCGGGCCCAAGATCCTCTCTTGCCTCTGCTCCCTCGGCACAATCCTCAGTATCACATCCGGAGCATCGAAGTTCCTGCCCAGCGAATTTGCATACTTCTTCAGTATCATGTCCCGCACATCGTCCACCAAGTCATCCTCGTGTATCTGTACCAGCGTGGCAGATGCCCCCGGACGCTTGACCCAGATCTTCCGGCTCACCATGTTGGAGCTGATGGTCAAAGGGCCGTTATTGGCGAAATAATCGAGAGCCACTGCTCCCCTCAAAGGAACCGGTATTTCCGTCTCCCCAAGCAACGTCTCAATCAACCTCGTCTCCTGCTGTGGCAGCAAACTTTGTCTCCTCTCCAACTCACTCGGTCTCCTACTCTCTTTCCCAGCGGTAGTTTTCGTCTCCCCTCCAAGCTCTCCCAGTGCTCCTTCACCCTCTGCCTTCTCAGCAGAATCAATCGTACACTGCTCCTCAGTCACAGTCCTAATCCCCGTATCCGTATTCGGCGTGGGAAAATCGCTCGTCGAATAACTCGAATGCTTCTGCTCATCAAGATTTAAACTTGCGTCGGGAAGTTGTTGTTTGGGTGGTGGTGATGGAGCTTGCAGACCGGTGCTTCTTTGGTCGTCTGCCTCCACCAAACGGGCAACTTTTAGTTTCGCGCCGTCTCCCGCACCCCCATCAACCTCTCCCACTTCCACTTCCTCTCCCTCTCCCTCTTCAACCTCACACTTTTCCTTCTCTGCTCCAAAGCTCACCCCCAATCCCCTTTCCCTCCCAGAAAGCGTAGAAGCATCCTTTTCATCAATCTTACTCCCGATTGCAGACGCCGGCCTCCCGCGCGATCTCAGACTCCGACTTACAATCTTGCGGATAGTAGAGGGACTCCCACTGCTAGCCATAGTCTGCACATTTGGATCATCGGCCGAAGACTGCGAGAGCGAGAGCGAGGACGGGGTGCTGTGTCTGCGGGTGAATTTTGCGCGGAGACGGGTTCTCAGGTCTCCCATCGCCATTGATGGCGGTCTGGGGAGTAGGAGGGAGCCAGAATCGGAGTGAGTCGTGAGATGTTTGGAGCTTGGAGCATGAGCATGAGCATGAGCATGAGCATGAGCTTGAGCTTGAGCTTGAGGTTTTGTTGACTGGGCCAGACTGGCGAAATCGGCGATGGTGATGTGCTGCGAGAGGTGAGAGATGCTGTGATGGCTGAATGCTTATTGCACAACCGGCAGCTGGGAGCTGTCTGTTGCCCTTTCCAGAAATTGGGACCTCGGGCCTTTGTAGTCAATACTGTAGAAGCTGCACCGGGTCGCAATGCGCTCTTTTGACCGCAGTGTTAAAAACCCTGGGGAGAAAGGCAGGAGAATATGCATTTATTAAAATAAAATCGATTCTACTGTATATCTAGGTAATCTATCAATCAATACCCCATACCCCATTCCCCATTCCCTATTCCCAATTCACCCGTCCCCAATTGCCTCCCATCAAACTCCCACTTCCATGAATGAAATTATCGCCTCCTACGCCAGCACATCATTTCACTGGTCTCCGTCCCCTGACCTCTCCCCTACTTAAATCACTCCGTAACGCTCTCCCCCTCTGCATCCAAGCGAGCAAACATCTCACCTCCTCGAGTCCTCTGCCTTGCCTTGCCTTGCCTTGCCTTGCCTCCTCCACGTCCACAGCCACAGCACTGGCTACCGCGCATCCAACCCAACCAAGCATCCGAACCCAGTTCAAGGACCATGAAAACCAGGATCGAGAAGCCAGGACCACGGTGGCAAGCGCGGCGAGCAGGCGACGGGTGAAGAAGGATGGCGTTCAACAATACTGTACTTACAGTGCAGTTGATGCCGATCATTTCAGCGAAATACTCGTGCTATTGTACAGTATAGTACCGCACTCCGTAGTTGATTCCCAGATTTCGGATGACTGGGGAGGGGATACTGGTTTTTTCTCGCTCGTTCGGGCACTAAGCGAGCTTGGTAAGGGGGGAGTGGCGGTTTTGGCCAGGAATACGTAGTACGGTAGGTACTCTGGTCCGATAACAGGAGAATAAGTTGGGCTCGATTGTGAGCTCAAGTAGTGGTTAGGTTAGGTTAGGTTAGGTATCTCGTAGACTTGAGAGGAAGGTTTCAGATGGATCTTCTGACCAGGCAGGTTGAGTTGTTGAATTTGCGTGAATTAGCGACCTAGGTAGGTATCTAAAGGTGGTGGCTGATTTCCAGGAATATTGATATGCAGACTACCTAGGTATGTAGCTTGAGGTTGGAGTCTAATACGTAATATGGTGTCTAGTAATATGGTGTCTAGTAATATGGTGCCTAGTAATATGGTGTCTAATCTCTAGATATAGGTATGTACTGTACCCACTTCGATTTCTTCTCTATGTGGTGTATTCAGATGCATTGCCGATTGCGATCCAAGTCTACTGTAGCAATAAGCAAGTGGCATAATGAGGCTGCTCGATATCAAACGCAAAATGCCATCGTGAGATCAACATCAAGAGCAATTTCACACTAAGCAGCCTCACATGCACATCTCATAAGCAAGACTCGGAAACTACGTATATACGCTCCTCATCCAATCTCGGCAACAGTCCATTCACGACGTGCCTATCCTATGCCAAATATGTACGCTTCAGACGCCGGTTCTCCGACAACTCACGCCTCAACACCACATATGCCATGTACAGCGGGCCTCGCGGCCACGGGGTGCTTCCCCTCCTCCATTAACGGCACTAATTGCAAAGTAAACGCAAGCAGCTCTTTTGCCCAACCACGAATATACCACCCGGTATAATGCGAACAGTTCAGGTACGCCAGCCCGCCAGTCAATGCTCTGAAAATGCTGCACAAAAGAAAGTAGGAAAGTAGAGGAGCGGGGACGCTTCTTTAAATGTCCGTCGTCCTGGGCAATCTCACAAGTCTATGTCCCAGATGCATGGAAGGAGGAAGGTGATTGTGCTGCACGACCTTCACCATAGATTTTATCGATGTGCGACTCTTCGACGCGTCGATGACGGTAGCCGGGTCATCATAGCTATCGATTTGGCAGCACTCGCGTGTTTTCAGCCAGCGATGTTTGGCGACGGATGACATGGAGGCGCGTCTTGAGGGGTCGGGGTTCAGCATGGTGAGGAGGATGCGGCGGAGGGCCGGCGGGTTGATATGTTGATCGAAGAAGGCGACGTGAGGATAGTCGGTTTCTGTGATAGTAGCATCGGGGATGTCGGCGTGCTTGGCGTTCCATTTGTCCCAGCCTCTGACTAAGTCGTCGTAGAGAGCTGAACTACCAAGTCTGGCTTCGTTCCATAGGTTGCCGTTGGCACACATGCAGAGCATTACGATGGCAGCACCCCATACATCCACAGGACGTGGGTCGTACTCGCCTGAGTTTTGTTAGTAGTTAGGAAAGATACACATTGTCCTGCTTACCATTCTTCGCAATGACTTCAGGGGCGACATATGGCGGGCTGCCACACATGCCAGGAGCGCAGAGACGGACCTCTGCCATCTCCTTCCCACAGACACCTCCAGCTGATCTCAACCCGGGATGGATACCGGAAAAGACCTCAGAAACACCGAAATCGGTGATCTTGAGCTTGCTGTCTTTGGTAACCAAGAGATTTTCTAGCTTGACATCACGATGCGCAATGCCGTTGGTGTGGAGGTAGTTGAGGCCTTGAATCAGCTGCTTGAACAGACATAAGCGGTCTATCAGATGATCTTCCTTCGAAAGATACTTCTGGCTGACCAGACTGAACAGGTCGCCCTGCTCACAGAATTCCATCACGTGGTTCCATCGGCCATTATGGGTACACAGCCGGAAGCTTTCTACGATGTTGGGGTGGTGCACGCTCTTGGCAATGGAGAACTCCGACTTGACTTTTTGCTCATAGTCTTCTGCCTTCTCATTCGTTGACTTTCCGCGGAACTCCTTGACCGCGAGAACTTCGTTGTTGAATCCTTTCCTGGTCATGAGTCGGACATTTGCAGTAGCACCTTTGCCTACACTCTTTCCACGTCGTCCAACCAACTTGCTCTGGTCTTGGTATTCCTTATACAGTTCCACGACATCCACAGTGAAATCATCCGGAAGACTTAAGCTCATTCGCCGCGACTTGAGTCCAGTACCTGCATCTGCTGCCATACCCCAGATCTGCCTCGATGGACTAATCACCGGATTATGGGGCGCATTGGGATCTTGTGCTGGGGCGTCCAAATCCACACTCGTAGCTCGATGCCGCCGTTGATCAGGCTTTTGTTCTCTCTCTTGTCCAGCTGTGAATGATATCTTGTCTTTGGTCGATTTTGGTAGCAACTGTAATTTCTCCCGAAACGAAATTCCAGTTGATCGGGTTTTCCTCCTGCTGCCCGCAAAGAAATCTCCATCTGTAGGTTCCCTTGTATCAAAAGGTGACAGCTTTCCATTCTCTGTGCTCGTGCGTCCAGGTGATGGAGGGGTGTTCGACCTCGTTGTCTGGGCGGAATTATTGGCTGACATTCTCCTGATCGATAACCTCCGCTGTTCTCTGTCCAACATTGGGTCCGAGCCACTAAAGTTGGGTATGACAGACCCATCAGCCTGTACCGGGGTCGCGAGGGTATTCATATTAGGGCCATGAGAAGGCGTTTTCCGGAATATTCCTGACCAGGATCTTTTTGGAACTGGTTTCTCCGTTGCTGGTCCAGGCGGTGCAGTCGGTCTCCTCTGAACTGGTGTTCTGGGGCTCAGAGCTTGGCAGGCTGGTGTTGCGTCCTGTCTCCCAGCAGATGTTGGAGGGGTAGCGGCCGTGTTCAGTATCACTGGTGTCTGGGTGTGTAGTGGAGCGAAGATTTGAGGATTGTCGTGCAAAGCGGAACCTTTCATTCTCTCCTGGAAAGTCTGCGGGTGTGAGTGGGAGTCGGGCGTGCGGGGTTCATTGGTTGCTTCGCTATTTGTCTCGTCCTCCTCCTCTTCCTCGGGAATGGGGCTCCTAAGGTCGACTGGCCGGGACTCGGGCGAAGAGGTATGACTTGAATATGAGGATTGAGAGTCGGTTTGCAACTTGGGCAGCTCTTCGTGTGTCGACCGTTCATATGAAACGGTATTAAAGGCTGGGGCAGCTCCTTGCGGCGTGACCGTTGCGGAAGGCATCGTGAAGCGGACGGAGGGAGGTTTCGAGACCTGACGAATGCAGCGAATTGATGGAGAATGTACCGGCAGAAAAATTGTAGCTTATGAATTTCGAATGAGGTAGGATTCAAAAGACCTTGAGAAGGCACCTCGGTCTAGAGTTCTTGGTAGAAAATTGCTGAGTGTGGCGCTGAGTGATGATATTAAATAGGTTGTCCTAGAGGAACATGTTGGGAAGGTCTAAGAGTCGAACGAAAGT
Source organism: Bryoglossum gracile (assembly GCA_037952635.1). Classification (NCBI taxonomy): domain Eukaryota; kingdom Fungi; phylum Ascomycota; class Leotiomycetes; order Helotiales; family Bryoglossaceae; genus Bryoglossum; species Bryoglossum gracile. The sequence goes on along the minus strand of JAPZPB010000004.1, from coordinate 39,878 downwards.
CTGACGGAAAGGATCATCAGCGTACAATCTGGCAATTTGTGTTTTGCCCAGAGCCCACACAAAGCTTGGCCTCGAGAAATAATGAGGATCAGTCTGGTGGAGAGGTGAGGACCAGGTGAAGCCAAAGCCAAAGCCAAAGCCAAAGCCGCGGGGGGGCTTGATTGAATGGCTGCACGCACTCAAAATGGCCGCCAATGTCGGTACAGGTGGCGGCAGAACCATGAACGGCAAATCATCCACCGGCACAAACATCCGTGGAACCTGGTCTTGGTTTGCTGAGCTCCCTCTGACTGTACTGTCCTGTCCTGTCCTGTCCTGTACCAACCAACGCGCACTTGGCCACGAAGTACAACTTCAAATTCTATGTACAGTATGTTGTATGTCCTTGTACGTATGCAGGCAGGCTGCTGTAACGTATCAGAAGTGTAAACAGAAACAGTGATGTCGAATGCGTGCGCACTGCACGCCAAGTCGGTTTAGAGGGACGAGGACGAGGACGAGGACGAGCTGCAACCCCGACTCTATTATTTCGAGCGACAAACAAGCCAGTTCCGGATCCCAAGCTGTTGATCACAACTGCCAAATCGACGAGTGCGGAAGCCAAGCACGTCAATGTCTTTTGAGGTTACAAGAGCAGGTGGAGTCACTCGAGAAAGAGGGCAACGCCCAATTAATAGTTGTTTTCTTGACTTTCAATAGGTGACTGCACAATCCACATCGAGATTCGCAAAGGGGAGCGAGACAGACCCCCAGTCTCTGTCTCTACACCCTCTCCATCCAAGCAACGATGACCGGATTGCCGAAACCGGGGTTAGAGGAGTGGGATGGGAGATACTGTAGATACTGTAGATACAGTACATCGTATTGTCGTATAGGGAGAGGGGAGAGGGGGGGGTGAGGGCATGCAAGAACGGGGACATCATCTCGTTGTCGAATCCGAGGGCGCCGACTTTCCACGGAGGTACTTGATCGATCTTTCACCCACTTTCAGCTTCTGATTCTCTGGCCGTTCACTAACTTTTTCCCAAACCTCCTCATGAGCCTCTCACGGGTTCTGGGAATGTCGACCTCCTTGGCCGTACGAAGGTAAGATCTTACGAATGTCCAAATCACCGAATCATGGTGGTGACCTGCGCATGAGTGGAGTGGCTTCAAACCATTTTATGGCCAAGGCCAGCCTGTCTTACAGTTCGCCACAGAATCAAATTACAAGCCTCGACTGGTTCTCGACTGTTGAGAAGCAGGTACAGCACATTACGAGTCGCTGGATGATCATGATGAGACTGTGCAGGAGTTGAACAAAGTTGTAAGCAGCCAAGACGACCAACAAGGTGTAGAAGGCCGAACAGAAGGGGAAATGGAAGAGCCAAGAGCCAAGAGAAAACCTATCACGCCACCTGCTTACATCTTGGTACAGTATGTACGAAGGTATCTTTGTACAACTTCAAAATCATGTCTGTTCGGCATCTACAGTACAGTAGCAATCTGATATCTTATCCAGAGCTCACAGTCCTCCGGGTGATATTGTACATGTACTGTACGGTACTATACTGAAATCCCACGGCGGCAAGGCCGCGCGAGATTTGAAAATGATAGCGGGGTACAGTACTTTGGTCGGTCAGAAGATACCTGCTTCTCAAGTTAACAACATCAAGACTCAACCTCAACACCCTCTGACGGTCTAAACAAGATTCTCCTCCAGTGCCAGATCTTCACATCCATCCATTATTTACCCGTTGTCCGATCTCCCGTCGTTGTTTGGCAGCGCTTCAGCGGTTGTCTTGGAATATCCCCCCACACCTTGAGTGCGTCGGGCATGCCACAGCAGCGACACAACACTTATTCTTATTACAGTAATACTCGAACAAGCCCACCACGGGAGCATTCCGTCATCCACTCTCACACCGTCAAAACCCCAAGGTCGTACAACAGGAGCACGTCAGATCTAAATAACCTTGTGAGAGGCTCGCAAATCACCAGTATATCACACAGCATTTGCCCCTGGTATCGGTCATCAACATCACGAATCTCTTCAAAATCGCACCCTATGCCGAGAAGCGTTGTAAAGCTATTCTGAAATACAGTATATACCCACTCCACTGTAAGCATCCCACGACATCTTTAAATGTGTCAGGCTGAGCAGCCGTCGGAGCGATTGGTGCAACCTATTTTTACAATTCGATATCGGCGCTTTTCAGACAGGATGCCAATGCTTGATAGCGGGGTACATGGCCAAGCACCGAGTTCTTCCTGGTAACTTCAGCAAGCAGTCAAAAATCGTCCCCAATCCACTCAACAACTCAAAATCTACACCTCGCCATTGGTTATGCAGCAAAGAGGCTTGAACCCCAAGACCCAGATCGGGGGGCCCTTCGCATCCAGACCTGGTGCTGGAAGCATATGGCGTTTTTGATGCGGAACATACTGTGCGGTACTGTACTGTACGTACTGCACATCGAAGTTCAGCCGAAAACAGTGTGCGATTTCCGGGAACCCCCAATTTCAGAGTTTGGACGACGATCCAATTCCTATAGCCGGGCTCAAAAACCAAAGATGGCATAAAACTTTCATTAAGCAGCCAAAAACCCAAAAAACCCCCGGGAGATATGTACTGTCCAGTACAGGAGTACATGGCTGACAACTTTAAGAAATGGGTTATGCTTCTCAGTGGCCATTGGCTTTTCCCTTCTCCTCGGTGTAGTGTTCCTGCATGCAAACGAAGGCAGGCAGATCGTGCAGTGCGTGAGCTTCATGTCGCACAACAGGACCTCGACTGTACTGTGGTGCCTTGGACTCTCGTACAGTACTGTACACTCGCCAGCCGTTGACACCTCAGGCTTGAAGCCGAGTCAGCTCTCCGTCTCCCTTCTCCGTCTCTCTTTCCAGACTTGAATACGAAGCCGAGTTAGCCCAGATCGGATTTAAAAGTTAACAAGCCAGCCTTTCAAGTTTCACAAGTGATAGTCCTGCAATTTCCGTTGCTATTATGATCTTTGAAACATATCACCCCACGCTCCAGGTGCCTCGTCCTCATTCTATTCAGTGTCACGCGCTCTTTTCTGAGGGATTTTTGCGCCTTGCAGAAACCTGCATTCGATATACCTGCATTCGATATACCTGCATTCGATATCAGCCTCCCGTTTTTAAATCTGCTTCTCTTTCTGCACGACGCTGCCTCTTCCAATGAACTCCTGTATCTAAGCGGTGAGTCTCACTCTCGCGGGGCGGATAGTTGCGAGAGTTGTGCGAGTTGTGCGAGTTGTGCATGGGGTCGCACGTGAGGTCTGCTTTCGGTAGTTGGAGATGGGGTGAAGCACAGCAGAAGAGTTTTCATGATGCATCTCGTGGGTTGATAGGGCATGACATGTTCGAAATTATTGATTCCCGCCCCCCCTTTTGCTTTTCCGCTTTTGATTATCAGATCTAGGATCGTTCCCCCACTGTCTCGCCTGGAGGAGTACCTCTGCTACCTGTATCACATCGTGAGGCTGCTGCACTTTGAGGTCTTGGTATGCGAGCGAATTTTAAGGACTACGATGCTGCAGCTTCCTCCTAAGCAGCTTGAAATGAAAATCTTCAGTTTGCTTTCACATGCCCATTTTGGAATATAATTTTTTAGAGGGTTTGAACTCAATCGTGTCCTGGTAGCGTGGAGAGAATTCCAATTGGTCCCAAAATCCCAAGAGAAGTCTCATCGCTGCGAAGCAGATCTTTTATGATTTACTCTCTAGTTGGAGAAAGGCCCTTGCATGATTGCTTCACAAGCACGAGTGACTCCAACGACGTCTCGCGCCCTTTTCTCGGGCAGTTTTTGGCTTCCCTCAATTCCAAACGTTCAGTGGAAAGAAGCGTCTGGAATGGCGCTAAGCTGTTGCCAACTTTCGAAAGTCCAAGTTAGCTCGCCTCCGACAAAGGAATCCACTCCAGCAAACCCTCTCCATCTTCCCCCAACCGATTCCTAAGCCCGAAGAAGAACTAGAGTATAATAATGAGAAACCGGATCAGAGCCCGCGGGGTAATCTCCTGCCCGTGACCACAAAACCTCAATCTTATGCGACTAGCTCACCCTTCGTCATGAGAATGGCGCTGTCCACGAACCACGACGGCTTTTTTCACCTAGCGATCTGTGTTGCTGCTTATACAGGCAATACGGAGATGTTGGGAATGTTTCAGGGACATGGCCATGCGAAGGGGGAGTGCAAGACACGCCTGGGAATCGAAACAAAGCCTTCCCGAGGTATGTGTATCACTGGAGAGTCTAAGGCGGAAGAGCTGGACCTTTTCAACTACGACTGATACCAGCCAAACTCTCAACTTGAAGAAGCTCAGGCTTGCTTGGATGAATTGATTGGGAAGGTCTATTGGTAATCTTACAACGAAACAGAACACGGTCACATCGCCGCCCTCCTCCACACCCGATCCCCTGATATCCACAGGCTTTCGTACAAGTTTCGGGGCCCGAGAGAGGATTGACAGGATAGACCTGTGTCACATCTCAACAGCAAGTCACAACAAGAATGAGTAACGACAGATAGGATTTTCATATAGTAATCAGGTCCTTGGGTAATATGCCTACGATACTTACATCAATCTTAATCTCTCTTTAATCATGGAGTTGAGACAAAAAGGGTCTGCCGAAGACTGCTGGGAGTTTTGTTTTCGGGTTGAAATTCAGATAACTAAGTCCATTTCTGTGAATATAGGGCTTCTAGGAATCTAGTAACAACGAATTTTGTCTTTTGCGAGGCAACTGTCTCTCTACACAAAATCTGGGCCAATCGTAGGATTTGCACAAATTGTTCAATTTTCTTACAAGTTCTTTCTGTAATGTACTCCGTAGATGAGATACGGATGGAAGAGCTTGAGGTGCAGGGGTAAGACACTACGGTTCGCCTAGCGCGGGGAATGCTGGAAAATGGTCTAGTAATCTGGTCTGGAAAAGAGCAGGTGTGGTAACTTGCTTGAGGATTTCTGTCATTTATCTCAGTAAATGATTTCAATTAAATAATTGATATGAATAGAGGGAAAATGGCGAATGAGTTTGAATCTTCTGCCTCGCTTCACATGGCGGACTAGAAGCACGTTGACCAGGATCGAGTGGAGAAGCTCTTGGGAAGTTTTAGGAGTTGAGAGGACTGACATATTCGGCCTTGAAAATGAAGGGTTTGAAAGGAGTATTGTTATAGTTTTAAATTTTTGCAATGTATAAGTACAGTACAGTACAGTGAACAGTGATTGTCTTTTAAAAGGAAAACGCAAATAGGGAGTTGTCGGTTCTGAGTACCGGTAAGCGAGACTGGCCCTCCCATCCTGACCGTCGTCTTCCAGACCTTCAGCCAAACCGCTTTTCCATATCATCGGGGCATCCGGTTCTCATCGCAATTCTCAATCCCATCAGGAGTACCGATATTCAATCTGTCTCTTCAACCCGTACTTCCAACAACCTCCCTTCCACTCCCCTCGTCTTCCAGTCCAAACCCAGACCCAGTATTACAACCACCGCCCATACTGTCTCCCCCTCAGCCACCCACACCTTCATTCCACCATCTGCCATAATCCAATGTCCCTCTCAACCCTTTAATCTCTCCTCCTTCACCAACCCTTTAACCGCTTCTCCTTCACCAACCGTTCCCTCTCCCTCTCCCTCTCCCTCTCCCTAACCGACCCCTCATAAACCATTGGTCGCTTGCTATCCATCACCCTATCTCCCATCAGCTTAAACAGCACCTCCCAAAACACCGACCAAGACTCAATGTACCCCAATGGCTTTATGAGCAAAAGAATACCCAAGTCATCGAGCAAATTCAGAAACTGGAAGTGTTGCAGGACGAAGATAGGTCGACAAAGGAGGTCGATTCCTAGATCGTCAAGGAGGTGGAGGAGGTTCATGGGTGAGATTTCTTTGAGTTCTGAATTGAATATATCGAATTGAGAGGGTTCGAGGAGATGATTGGATGAATTGATGAGGTACCAGAAACAGAAAGCAAGACGAACACCTACCTTTTTGTTGAAAGGAGAGAGCGCACGTGATGTCCGAATGGAGATGTAAACAAAACAGCAGTACAAGTCCTGATACTGTACCAGTGTCTATGATTCAGAACGTGCTGGAAGATCACTGACCGCCATGGCACCAGTACATACAGTAGATTCAGTACGTGGTACCTCGCCACTGAGAATTCCACTGTTGTTGACATGTCTTCATACCCAAGGGCACCACGTCTGTTGATGCTGACTTTAAGGGGGCCAAATAGCGATGTATGTAGCGTAAATGCAAGACTAGCCTGACACTTGACAGTCTCGTCGATGCGTGTTCTAGGCCAGGGCAGAGGGAGCCAAGGCGGAAGAGTTTAAAAGGGGTGCGGTAAGGCGGAGGGGAGGATTCCTGGATTTGACCACGTCAGAGATCAAGGGGTGAAGCCGGATGGTCCTAAAGATCAATATCGCCAAGGAGAACTACTGTACTGTACAAGTGCAGGGCCGCTGAGCTGGCCCGCCTGCACTCAAGTGGAACCCCTACTTTTGCTAAAGAGAGAATATCTGTTTCAACTTTCACTATTATCATTGTCATAATTCATAACAGCTGAACAGAAACGAAAGAACGGTGAGCAAGCGGACGAGAATAACGAGACAACGCTTTGCCTGATACGTCTACGTCGCAACTTGGACGGTCGCCGGCCCGGTCCATCTAAGATCCCTGTGACAATTCACCTACCAGCCCAGACACCTCACTCTCGTCACCTCTTCTCGCACCTCACCAACGCATCAAACACACATCCCAAACAGAAATGGATACATCTTAACCCCATATCACCCTCTTCCATCCGGTCTCCCGCCTTCCACCTCCCACCTCCCACCTCACACAAAAAACCACTCACCGACTGCCGGTGTGCTCTACTGGCTAGCCCCCGTCAGATCAGATCAGATCAGATCAGATCAATCGTCATCACCACCACGGGTCCAGCCGTCCTTGCGCCCGCATCCCCAACTCCCCCCAAAACATGTCTAAACAACCATCCGACTCCTTCCTCCCCTCGGGAGCCCTCGAATCCCCTCGCAAATACGATTTCCGCCTCGATTCCTCGATGGTCTCGCCGCTGTCCCAGATCCCGCGTTCCGTGCCCTCACCCACCCGTTCCGCTTCTCCGCACAACTTCCTTCCCCCACGTTCCTCTTCGCAGACCGTTCAGATTGGAAGTGGAGGCTCACCCATGAGTCCCCCGGCGACGAGGAGTAGCAGTACAGAGAACAACAGTGCAGCACTGATCGAGGACTGGAGGGTGTATACGCAGAAATTGCGGAGTCAGGGTGAAGGCGAGAGAGCCCACATGGCGGCTGATAGAGCAAGGATGGAAGAAGTGATGACCGAGGAGAGGGCGTTGTGGGACAGTGAGAGGGCAATTTACAAGGCGCAGTTGGCGGAGAGGGATGCGAGGATTGCGGAGTTGGAGAGTATGTTGGGTCAGAGGAGTGAGGGTTCTATACAGTTGGTGAAGAACCAGAGGCTGGAGAAGCCGCATCATATCAGCTTTGCGAGTTCGGGGTCGAATGCTTCCGGCTCTGGAAGTCTGAATGGGGGGGCAAGGAGTGTGCCGCAGGAGTCTGGACGGAATGCTGATGGAAGCCCGTTTTACGCTCCGACGGCGAGGAACGTTAGTCGGGTGTTTGACATAGCGGAGATGAATGAGATGAGGATTGATTCCATTACTGCACCGAGAGAGAGCGTTATTCGCGTCACGAGCAAGGAACTTACACCCTCGGATTTCGGACCCCAGTCTCCCGTGTCAGGTCATGAACAACTCGAAGGCATCCCGGAGATTTCTCTGGAGAGCATCGATATATCACATATTCAACCACAGCTCGAAGGTATCTCCATCAAGGCTTCAGCAGTCAGCCCAACATTCGCAGCTAAAGTCTTAAGTCCTCAACGCTCGCCTCCGAAGCTCAGCCCAGAAGTCATCCCCCCTAGCAGAGACGTCGGTACTATGAGCCCACAGGAGAGAAAGGAAATGCAAACATTACAGATCGTTTCTCAGCCCGAAAACAGGAGGTTGACAATGCATGCCGGTCATACTCCCAACCACTCTATCTCTAAATTCGGGTTTCTCGGCGACCTCGAGTCCGGAGCCGCAACACCCACCCAAGAAACCCATCACCAAGATCAAACTGCAGCCGTAGGTCTCGGACTCATTCCCCAATTCGATGGCGCCGAAGAAGAGTCCTCCGCATCACATGAACAACATTATGATGAGCAGGATCAAGGCGACAAAGAGCTCTCCGGCCCCCTTGGAATCACCAACGAGCCCGCAGCCGACCAATCCTTCATCTCTCAACTCGTGGAAAGGCTCGAAGAGGCCAGAAAGTCGGCTGACGTGTCTCCAAGCTCGACATCTAACTCTAGCCAAGAGAGACTGCAGAGATTGCCTAGTCCGAGGAGAGAGGATATTGAGGATGTGAAGGATGAGGGACCGAAGTTGAAGTTGAAACCTAGTACGAATTTTGGGAGGCCCTTTGGAAGTATGTGATTCTTCTGACTTAAGCTGAGCTTCAGATCCGGATTTTTTATCCTGGGGTATTTAAACTCAATGGGAGGAAAAGGGTTCGGAGTGCACAACTGGATTGGGTTTGCTTCGTGGTGCTGGACTTGGCTTTGAGTTTACAAACGGAGTTGCACATATCGGCGGATGGATGGAGCCTGGAAAGGACGGAAAGGGAATACCCGGCTCTCTCTACTCTCGCATTACTTTTTGGCGTTCCTTTCTTGTTATTACGCAGCATTTCTCCTTGATGGTATGGTGGACTGGACATAAAATGGCACGCGTGGTTGATAAAAGTGTGCTGGATCTCATCTCCTACTTTCTCTGTTCCTTGGCTTCACTTGGAAAACGCTGTCTGTAATATTCAGCGGGAAAGGATTGGCTGGAATGCGCTTCTTCTCTTCTTCCCTTTTCGTCATTGGAACGGCAGGCATGGAACAGCCCCTGGAAACATATCTGTATCAGTATTCCCAAGTTTTTTAGACTCTGGGCTGGAGAGGTAAAAGAAAAAAGGAAAGAAAAGTTACAAAATGCTACGATGTGTATTTGGGAGAGAAGAAAACTCCTACAGAGGTGGAAGGCGAAAATTAGATAGACTACAGGACCTTACCTCGAGGGAAGGCTCCGCTACTTAATGCGTTTCTTTTGTTGGTGAGAGGGCGAGTACCGGTGGGATGAACAAGAGGTTTGTGGCATGATGATAGGGAGGGGTTGGAAAGAGGACAGATGAGGTGGGAAAGACAGCTGAAGAGAGAGTACAAATACAGGAGATGAGCAGAGAGTGAGCTCAAACAAATGCAGAGAGATGATACCCCTTTCCATTTCCATTCCCCTTCCCCTCGCACCCCCATCTGGACACCCCCCATCTCCCGTCCCGCCCCCCTCATTGCTTCATCCCATTGACCATTGCCAAAATCAAATTTAATCCCATTCCTTACCAAAACCTCACCTCACTATCACCAAAATTTCTCAGAGAAGTCACCGCAAGTACCAGTCGATGAAATAGGACGAGGCGAGTCGCGTTTTTATTTATTTTTTGTAGTGGGAAGGAGGTAGGTAGGTAGGTAGGCAGGTTGTACCTTGTCAGCAGAGTAAGAACTCACGTGCATAGCACTGACCGTACGAACAAGCAGCCATGCATCTCTGCATTTGCCGTTTCGGGACAATGCAAAACAGTGTAGTTTTGCGAAGTGCAACAGCGAATAGTCCCCTGTCTATACCGGGAGTGAGCCGGACGGTTTTATTGGACTGCGAAGTACAGTATGGAGAGCGGTTGGTGTGTGGGGACAGAGTTGGTTTGGCTGTTTTGGGATAATGCAGAGCTGTGATTCTGGGCTGTGCGACGGACGCTCGTCTCTGTTGCGGAGGTGGGACGCACTCGTGTGGTGGTGGGATGAGGAGGGGTGCTTTGGGATTTGGGATCGTGGTGCTGGGATGGCTTGGTCAATTGGGGTATATTTGAGTTGAAGGAGAGAGGAAAGAGGAAAGAGTTGGTTGGCTGCTTGGAGCTTGATATTTTTAGGTTTGGTGGGAGGAAAGGGTGGTATGGTATATGTAAGGAAGCATCTGCACTGTGAGCCTGAAGCGTGGTGGGTAGGTAGAAGTATAAGTCCCCTTTCTGCATTCTCGTCTCTGACTGTCTTCTCTTCTTTCTAACCTTCGAGATGTATAATAAAACTCGGTAATTCCCGGTCTCCTAGCAGAAAACTAATCCAGTTGACTGTTGTCCTAAGAGAGCGGGTGAACTGTATTGTCTCAATAATTCTGAGTAGTTCTGGGAGAAACAGACTTTTTATCCGAAGACCTCGCATGAGTAACTAGCAGGATGATGTTGCTTGTTTCTTTTTTGCTCGAGAAATACTTACCTCCTTACACGAACGGTATGTATGGATTCAAGAGCAGTTTTCATTTTTAAAGCATCAATTTTTGGGGGTTCAAGAGATGGATGGATGGTTAGGCTGTTGCAATTTATAGACAGAACAACACTTTTAGATAGGGAGAGGGAAAGACAGTAGGGACTGGCTGGCTGTAAGAAAGGTATGGCAGCGGGAAGGAAAAGGGTGCTGCTGAGAGTATGCTAGTACCGATGTATCAACATAAGGGTTAAGGGTTTCGTTTCTGGCGGAGAAAGAGACAGGAATTGTTCTTACGGAATCACTCAGCTCAAGAAAATAACTCCGGAGTTGCAAGTGAAGCAAAACGTGGAGTCTTGATATGATATTCATAAACTTGATGAATTAAGCCTGCGGGAATCCATATTTTGTGCTTAGGCGACAATTGTACACCCGATTCAAATATCCATGCCGCCGTCCTTCCCGGAAACTCCCTTGGAATACCAAAGCGAGGAAGCTAGCCACCCAACTAATAATAGAAACTACTGAACACTATTAGTCCCAACCCCTGAGACAAAAGTAGAAATCCAGACGTACCAATTATGGTGATGAGGCTAGCAATCGGAATTAAGCGCCAGGCGAATATGTGCAAGGAACGAAATCGGTATGTAATAATAGGCAGATCGGAAAGAAATATTGACCAGGAGTCGCAGCTCACGATATCTATGTCGAAGGGTTCTGCTGTATCAAGGAATTGGTAAAGGTGTTTTCGAATATCGTCCCGACCTCAAGAATTTCAGTAAGGCGTATTTGACTCGAGGGTTTGTTTGGGCTCACAAATAATCGCGCTCAAACTCAGCATCAAGATGAACGGGCACTCTCTCTTCCTCCTGGTTCCGATCTCTCTCCTTGTTCTGATTTTGTACTAATTGTAGCAACAGCTTGTTGTTTTGTGAGACAATCAACTCGATTTTGTCGACTTTATTCTCAAGGGTTCGGAGACGTGCGTCATTGCCCATGATCTCGCGCCAGTCTTCCTTGGTCAATGTGCCTTCAACCACAACCCTCTTCGGTGGCTCTGGTGGGTGTGCTAGCGCGTATTGTTGAGCGTCGTACTGTTGTTGTGCAATCTGGGCTTGTAATTCTCGAGTAAGACCTCTCTCGGTATGACGTCTGCGCTTGTGCGGGCGGTATCCATTCATGTCTTGCTCTCCATCTCCATTAGCCACGACCATTTCTCCGCCCTCTTGCTGTTGCTGTTGTGGAATTTGTCCTTGGCCCATGTCTGCCGGAGGAGCTGGGAGCTGTCGTGGGGGGTAAGGCCCTGCAATAGCCGGACTTTGGCTGCTTGCTTGTGCTTCTGCAGCAATAGCTTGTCTCCTAGCCTCTTTTCTTGCCTCCTCAACTCTCCTCCTAGCTTCGACCTGTCTCATTCTCAAAGCCTCTCCTTCAGCATCTTCGGTTCTCAAGAACTCAATCCATTGGTCTAGTCTATCGTTTAGCTCTCCTCCAGGCTTCGCTGAAATTACTCCGTTGTCCCAATCTGCGATTTGCCTTCTTCTGCTCTCTACCAATCTTGCAACAGTCGCGCTCATCTGAGCAAGGACTTTTCCGGTTTCTGCTTGAAATGCAGCATTGACGCCAGTCCAGAACGTTGACTTAGACCCCTCTTTGAAATGCTCTCGTTGCTCATAGCAGTTCTTGAGCATGAGGATATGATCGCGCTCATCGAGGTTTTGGCGTTGTTTGCGCGCGCTGTTGCCAGCCGAGGCGACTGAGCTTTCGCGCATGTCGCGTGAAGGAGTCTGTTGGAGGGCTCGTGGAATAGGAGGGGGATTCATAGGAGTTGTATTTGGTGTATCGCGCTGCTGGTTGTTTGTAGATTGCGACGGGGGACGCGAGTTATTAGATGGCGTTGAAGGTGGAAGAATTGCTGCGGGTTGACGATTGTTGGGCGGGGCCATTGCTGGGACAAGCTTAAATGTGTAAAAGGCCGATGGCATAGATTCTCGCAACACTGCGACGGTGAAGTGAGATGCTTTTGATGGGAAGTCGCAGGGTTGCGGGTGAGGTGTGAACTCGTCGAGGTTGGTCTCCACAGAGTACGGGAAGACTAGTCGAAAAGTGGACTAGCTTGGAATTAGAGCTTCATATGAGGTGTTGTTAGCATTCCTTCAATTTTCAATTGTTTGGCTTTAAAAGTCTCACTTTATGTCCGGCTTCGCTCAGTTTTTCTCTGGCAAGATTATTAATTGTATGATTATTCCATTCTCGTCTAGTTTTGTCTAGCAATCCACAGGAACTCTCCTTCTACACCATCAACTAACTCACTTTCAAGTTCGCTTTTTCGAAGAGATTCCAGCGAGAGAAGTTTCGAGCAGGTTCAGACTCAGTACCGGAATCTCGAAATCATTTGGATGTTGTGTACAACATCTACATATCTCGGCCTAGCTCGGTAGTACTAGGGTTACTTTCATCCAGCTGCTCCTCCCGGGACTTTGATGCCTTAATACAGTACAAGTGTTCAGTATCTGCACCGTAACAGCTCCTTTACTTTCCTTAAAGGTGCCGCATTCTGGATCCCTTCTTCTGACCTTCTCCAGAGAATTTTTGCTTTCATTTCCGGCGACAGTCAGATATTTACATTCCCTGGTTCTACTTGGGCGTAGAAGTTCGCAATGGTTGGAAGCTCACAGCGATTGTGGCATTCCGAGCCGTTTTATTACTCAGATTGTTTGAATATTTAAAATAATTCAAGTTCTCTAGTTCTATCAGATTGTCTAGTCTCTTTGGATATTCGAACATCTCGGATACGCCAAAGTAAATGGCCAAGATTTACCTTCTGCGAATATATAAGCAGGGGTGGGAGCTTAATTTTTTGCACACCAATTATAAAATTTTAGCTCACATTCTGGATCACAGCCAGTCACCGTTTTCCTCCCACCATTACGGTCTCATGTATTGCGTTGTTTCTCGGTCGCAGTCTCCTCGTTGTGTTTCTGATAAGCTGCCAGATTTACCAAGGCAACCGCGAGGCTCGGTGGCGGATGTCCGAGACCCATTCCTTCTTCTCAAAGTATATTCCCAACATCAGTCAACACCTTATTCCTACGTCTAGGACGTCTTACACATAAAAGAATTTCGATTCCCACGCACAATCATGCCATCATTCACAAAGAACTCTGCTAGCCCAGCCAAGCGAGAGGGTTCTGGTGGCTACTTCGACCAACATCCATTCCCGAAGCGCTCAATCCAGACAAGCAACGCCAACGCCTCTAATATAGCCAGTATGATACGCCAACTTGAAGATTCAAGTCTAGGAGGGCTACCGGAGCGGCTGCTTGCACAACTAAGCCCATCCGTTTCTTCTGTTGGCTCTCCCTCAGTAGCCTCGCTGCGAGATGTAAAGGCCGCAGTATGCCAGGAATTAGCGATGAAAGGGATCAACCCACACGAATACAAAACTTTCAAACAAACGGTGGTGACCCAGCCAGCAGCAGGTAGTGTTCCTACGACTAGAATACTTGACCGGCGCGAATGGTGCAACTCGTGCGATAGTCATTCTCCTTGTGCGATTCACAAGGACGTAGACTTGCTCATTGAAGCTCTTTATGACCTTGGATTGGTTTCAAGCGAGAGTCATGAACGACCTGCTTTAACGCCAGATGAAACTTTACTGGCTATTAGCTATTTTCTCGTGGCCACTGGCCAACTCGAGGAAGAAGCGTTAGCTCGCAATCACTACGATGAGCACCTGGGACTAGCATACGAACATGCAGAAGCGGTGCTAGCAAAGCTACAAGTACTCCAGGGGCCTTGGAGTACTGGAGTCCAAATTCGACAAGCATGCCGCGATGGGAGGACACTGACATCGACTACATCGGGCTTGGCTGACGGCTACGTTCAAGCAAACCTCATCGTTTTACCCTCACGATATGCTTCCGATTTCCGCTTGCTATGCCAAAGAAACCCAGTTCCGTGTCCACTGATTGCGGAATCGAAATTAGTGGGAAGTTACGAAGCCCTAAAGTCTCAAATAACAAATATTTCAGACGACAAATTCGCAGTGGATTTAGATATCCGGAGAGATGCTCCAAAGTACATGGTGTACAACCGCGGAGTTGAGAAGGTGGTAGGATGCCATGATATAAGCAAGGAGTGGACAGACGATCATGTTGCCTTTCTGATTGGGTGCTCGTTTTCCTTCGAGGCAGCTCTTACATCCGCCGGCCTTCCTCCTCGACATACTCAGATGAACCTCATTGTTCCAATGTACGAGACCAACATCCCGTTATGCCCGGCAGGCGTTTTCCAGGGCGGATATTACGTCGTTTCTATGAGGCCATACAGACAACAGGATATCGAGCGAGTCAGGGAGATCACTAGACAGTATACCGCGACACACGGAGAGCCGTTTGCCTGGGGATGGCAAGCTGTGGCGGCGTTGGGGATCAACGATATCGATGACCCGGAGTGGGGAGATGCACCGTTAACCAAAGAACGACATCCGTTTGGCCCCAGTGAAAGTCTATTTCCTGTTGGAAGCGACGAAATACCTGTCTTCTGGGGTTGTGGAGTAACACCGCAAGCGGCTGTGATGAGGGCAGGTCCTAACCTTGAAGGGGATGTTATGGCACATGCTCCTGGCCATATGTGTAAGCCGACCCCACTGATGCTGGCAAGCCTAAAACCCGCGAATATTCAGCTAGTCTTCATTACCTAAGGTATTTAAAAGAATCAAGTAGTCTTGATTACTCAGATATCTGGAATCTTCAAGAGCTCTCAATTAGCCAGGACCTTCCGAATATTCCGAATGCTTTCAATGTTCAGGATAACTTGGCTTCTCAAGAAACTTTTGATATTCGAAATGGGCTAACCAAACAACTTTAGTGCTCCTGGATCTCCAAGATGTTGACATTGGAATTTAAGGAGCTATAACTCTAGGCTCGGACGAGGACACTAGTGAGAGTTGAGAATAAGAATTGAGGATACCGATGAGTCATTATTATCAAGTCAGCGCTGCGAGGACATCCTGAAGTTAACTTTACATAATATTAAAGTTTACTTTGACCCTGCCTCTTTCTATTCTCCTGCGCCATCCTTAGAAGTGCATACAAACTCTGCATCCGCGGCATCTCAAACCCCTTACTCCTCGCAATCCTAATCGGATTTCCCAAAATAACCTCCAACTCCATGACCTTTCCAGACTCCCAATCAAGCAACATGCTCGGCTTACTACCACTCTTATTTTTCTGCGTACTCCTCAATATCGCCTCACTAGTCGCAAATTCCTTTGGCAGCCTATCCATCCCTAGTACTTTCGGCGCAGTCGTCAACACCTCCTCCATCACTCCCCTCAAATGCCTATACAATTCCTCGTCCATTGCCATCTCGTTATTTGTCGACCCACCACTAAGTACCGCCGATGGGTTCATACTCGCGTTTATGGCAATCTTATGCCACCGCACCATCTGTAATTTCTCATGTGTATACTCCTCCGCATCACCTACTCCTCCCTCTTTTAACAGTCTTACAAACTCCTTATTCTTTGCTTTTGCAACCTTCTCTCTTTCAATACTTGTTGAACAAGATAGGTAAGGCCCAATGGATATTCGCGTCCACCGATTATGCGCAATAACTCCGTGGTCTGTCTGCGCTGCGCTTACAATAGTCACCGCGCTCAGTACCGTCGTCTTCAGAAACCTCTTCATGTAAGGTTCTTCTACCCCTAACCCATTCTGCACCAGCACAATCGCTGTCTCCTGCCCCACCAACCCTTCTAAAATCTCAGAATCATCGCTCACATCCGGCAAAGCTTTCGTAGACACAAGTATATAATCCCAAGATAACTTTGCCTCAATCGCAGCCTTCGGATTCGGAAATGTATGCGTAGGTATGAAAGTATAGGATCCGTATTTGGGAGAGGTGACGGAAAAGCCTTTCGTGACTACAGCTTTGTAGTTTGAGCGGCAGATTACAGATACACAGACGTCTGGGACTTGGGCGAGCCGGGAGGCATAGAAGGCTCCGACAGCGCCGGCGCCGACGATGAGAATTTGTGTAGGCATTGTGAAGGTAATTGGTAGCTGCGGAGAGGGAAAGGCGTGCGAGGTGAAGTTGTTGATAGCACGGGGATATCTCGGGAGCGAGGTGCGGCTCGCCTCGCCTTGGCCTGGCTCGGATGTTTGGCAGCGGTGCCAAGTCTGACGATAACCTTCTTCTCAAACTATCAAGTTTCGGTTTATTCTCATGAAGGCGAGTTTCTCCAGATAGTCCTAAAATCTTATTTAATTCAATGTTTTAAGAGTCTGGTTGCGGAACGACACCGCTGCTACGTTGGGATTTGGCCAATCAACGGAGAAATGATATACCCATTTCCGCCTCGTTCCTTGTCTGCCTCGCCAAGGATAGCTGTCATACTTCAGCCTCACGTCTCGTCTCAGCTCATATTCTGCTGTAGAGTTACTTGAGCTTGATTCTGTCCCAAATCTATGCAGCTCCCTTCGATAATGGTCTTTTAATCTTAAGACTTGCACTTGTTTTCATCTCAGTATCCCTCGCTTCGACTCGAGGCCGTGAGAGCCTTATTCAGCCGAGAACATGAACTCTCGAGCCGATCACGCGATGGAACAGAGGACTTTCCAGGTCTCGTAAGTAGAGTTATTGGAGTTAGAGAGGAGAGGGTTAATGAATTCAAGCTGTCAAAGATGCAGAACTCGAAAAGTGGGGTGAACCAAATGTTTCTTAACTGTGCATGCGACTAACCTCTCGTCTCAGATCAAGTGTGACCGCATCCAACCGTGTTCCAAATGCGAGAAAGCAGAGGCAGAATGTACATTTATTTGCGGTGGCGAGAAACAGAGGTTGGACTATTTCCCACCGTCTATCTACCCCGCCACCAACCACCCACTGATGAATCCCCAGACCTGTCTCTCGCGGCTACGTCCAAGCCCTGGAAGGCCAAGTCGCCTCCCTCGAGAAATTCATCACCAAACTCATTGCCGGGAACACGACCCAACGTGATGAAATGCTTGCAAACTTCAAAAAATCTTCTGGACACTTCCATGCACAGCCCGAAGAGCCAACGCAGACGGTAGTGTCGGGGGGTGTAAGTCAGATCCCAATAAGGTCTAGGACGGGACATTTGAGGAGGTTAAGGGATGGAAAGGCCGCGGAATTCTATGGTGCTACGAGTTTCTTTCAGATTAGTCCGGAGGATCAGATTGATTATGCTCCTGTGGTACCAGGGACGCTATCGGCCAGTCCGCCGGTGAACATGGGAGATCAGACAGGACTGGACGATGCCATTCTCCTTGGACACTCTCCAGAACTGGAGAATCTGAACCAGTTCGGCGGTTTTGCTCAAGGGGGAGAGGTGGTTAACGGGATACTGTTTCCCAGTCTCCCTGATAATAACCTGGCGTTTTCACCAAGGAGCAGCATTTGCAGAAATGCAATGGCGACGTTCTTTAATTGCCAGTATCAGTATCATATGTGTATGTACCGAGAGGGCTTCCTCCGGGATTTTGATGCTGGTTCTGGACCTTACTACTCAGATTTACTCATGTATGCGGTTTGCGCGATGGGTGCTCTGGCCAGTGAAGAGGTCGCTCTCCGAGAACTTTCAGACGTGTTCTTCAACCGGGCTCAACAACTCTTATTCGAGTCAGCTCTGGAATCGCCAAACCTCACAACGTTGCAAGCTCTTATTTTGATGGGCCATCGAGAGATCGGACATGGGAGGTCATCGAAAGGCTGGCTTTTGTCTGGGATGGCGTTTCGACTAGCACACGAGATGGGACTGCATCTTGATCCTAGCAATTGGAATGGCTCTGAAGACTCTCGAGTTGAGAGAGAGATTCTGAGACGGACATACTGGGCTGCTTTTATCGCAGATAAGCAGCTAAGTCTATACTTCGGACGACCTCCGGCTCTTCATCCAGGGCAGTCTGATGTCAATGACACAGTTCGGATTCCGTATCCGCCTGAGTGGCATGCTTTACTCAATACGTATATCATGAAGGGTACATCTGAAACGGCATATGAAGATGGGATGGCACTTATTAGCGCTTTCTGTCAGCAAGCTGAGCTCTGTAAGATTTTACATCAGATGATTATTGAGGTTTTTGAAAATAGAGGGGCGAATGCAGATGAGACTGTCTTGGCGACTTCGGTGAAGGATATCGATGTTGCTTTGCAGAAATGGTTGCTGAATCTTCCCGCAAAACTTCATTGGACTCAGTGGTAACTTACCCCTCACACTGTTTTCAACTCTTCGAATGCTGGCACTGACTTCTCCAGGTCCGTGGGACCCATCCCGTCTCTCGTCCTCCACCTCCAGTAAGTCCACTCGTAATACTGTTCACTATATGAGATAAGACTAATGATACTAGCATGCAATACCACACCGCCCTGATAATCCTCCACCGTCCCCCCCGCTCCCTCTTCAAAACTCCCCTCATATCCATCTCCCCCGACGTAAAAACCTGTTATGCTTCACTCTCTACCCTGATCAAGCTCCTCCGCATCTACTCGCGGCAGTACGCCTACCGCCACCTGCCCCTCACCTTCGTCCACATCCTCGCTTCGGCAGCTTCAATAATTCTCATGGGACGGTATATTGATCCGACAGTTTGGGATGAGGCGCAGGTGGGGAAGATGTTGGGCACGATTTTGGAGGCGCTGGATGGGATTGCGCAGACCTGGCCTGTGAGAGCAATTTCCCTTATTTCATTTAAGTTTCGTGTGCGGTTAAGAACTTCGTGATTTTGCTAGGGGATATTGTTTTGAGGAAATATCTTAAGGACTGTTCTTTGGCTCTCACTCTGCAGATAGAAATGCATGCTAACTCATTCTAGTGTGCACTACATGTAAAGGGTGTAGTTGAGCGAGCGATGGAAAATGGTGAGGGGCAGAGGCAGACGCCTGATTCCTTCGATTTGATGACGGGGATTCAGGATTTTGGGAGCGGTGAATTCTTCAACGGTGATTTGGGTTTTGGGTTGGATGCTGGCGGAGCTGGATATTATATGGATGAGGAATTTATTGAGGTTGGGGAGTTGGGATATATTGACTTGAACTTCCCGGGGTACGAGGCTTGAGTGAGGGAAGGGAGTGAAGAGTGAAGAGTGAAGAGTGAAGAGTGAAGAGTGAAGAGTGAAGAGTGAAGAGTAAATGGAGGGTAGAGGCTTATTCCCGCTGACCCAGAATGGTAATAATCTCTACAGCAGAGCTGAAAATTCGTAAGCAGTAGAAGGTATGCTAGGAAGCAGTGGATGGCGAGGGGGTTCATGGATATCGTTAGCGATGACAGATGTAAGACCTCTCCACAATAATCTACAGGGTCACACACCGACTTATGTTCCAGCAGAGCTCTGAAAAGCTGCCACGGAAATTCGAAACATGGAAATCTAGGTACCAGAAGGACAATATTGACGGAGGCTGTCCTCGCTTAAAAAGGGGAAGCGATTTGAGGTCGTTATATAGATGTACTAGCTGAAAGAACTCACTATTTTTATCTCTTTTGATAAGAAGCGGTCTCCATGCAAGGCTTTATTCTAATTCCTATTCGGCGTAACCGTTCCAATCCTGTAACCCAATAATACTACTACTCATCACGTGGAATTCCCACCCATCCTACCTGTGCACCAGCTCCAACGCTCTCTCCATACCATGTTCCTTCTCATGGAAGTCGAACTCCACGCGCATTACAAACCCCAAAAGCTCAACTCCCGATATAACTGAGCCTCAGACCCCAAATACCCAGGCTCACGACGCAGTTCCAACTCCATGCCCCAGCCCCAGTCGTACACAACCGGCAACTGCACCGGACATGGACTCCCGCCACGGCCAACTCACGCCCTGCAATGCGCGCACCCAAAACCCCAGATCGGCATTCAGCGCAGAAATCCTAGTCTTCCACACAGCGGCCCTTATCAATAGGGAAGGCTAATTGTGGTGGTGGCTTATCGCCGGTAATGCGGAGGCCAAAGACCGTGGGGTGGGACGGGGTTTGTGTGTAACGAGGGGGGAAAAGAGAGTATGTATATATTTGATGGTTCGTGAGCTTGAATTGAAGCTGGAGATACGATTGAAGATTCTCTAGCTTGGGATTGAGAGGCGAACCTTATTCCCCGCACATATTTTTTCTCCTCTTCCATCAGCCTTCCACTCTAGACCTGGCTTTCAACAGCCGTCAACGCAACAGCAATGGCTGCACCAACGATGGCAACCACCGACCCAGTAGAAAACGAGAAGTCGATCTCCGCAGCAGATAATACGTCTAACGAAGCTCAAGATGAATTCTACGTCGACCCAGTCAAAGAAGTCAAGCTTCTCGCAAAACTTGACTTGGCTTTCACTCCCGTGATCATGCTGGTGTACCTCTCCTGCTTCCTCGACCGCTCTAACATCGGTATATCGCCCCTTCAAAATGTTCAAGATATTATATTAATGGATTCATAGGAAATGTTAAGGTAGCTGGGATACTAAAAGACATCCACGCCACGAACACGCAATTCTCCACCGCCGTCTCGATCTTCTATGCCACCTACGTGACCTTCGAAACCCCCGCCGCCATCCTCATGAAGAAAGTCACGCCGCGTGTAATACTCTGCACCTTGTGCGCAGTCTGGTCCTTAACCACGATTTTCACAGGATTCATTCATAATGTGGGGGGACTGTATGCTACGAGATTGGTACTGGGTGCTTGTGAGGCGGGGTTATTTCCGTGTTTGAATTTGTATTTGACGATGGTTTATAGGAGGGAGGAACAGGCGAAGCGGGTTGCATATCTTTTTAGTTGTGCGGCGTTTAGCGGCGCTTTTGGGGGGTTGCTGGCTTATGGACTGTTGCAGATGGATGGGGTGGGTGGGGTTGCGGGGTGGAGGTGAGTTTTGTCTTTACCTTGGAGTGGGTGCCGGGGATTGTGACTGACTTGATTTTGATAGATGGGTGTATATCATTGAAGGCATCTTCAGTATCGTGGTGGGGATTATCGTTTGGTTTGGGCTGCCGACCGACCCGACTACGGCTTGGTTTTTAAGTGGAGAGGAGAGGCATATGATGAGATGCAGGAATCAGCAGAGGAAGGCATATCTTGGTAAGTTTCCCAGCCCGAGCTTGAAGACATCTACTGACTTTCTTCACAGGATCTGACAAGTTCTCATGGGAAGAAATATTCATCGTGCTGAGGGACCCAAAACTGTATCTCAGGTAAGCCTTCAACTCACGGCAGAGTCGTCGAGCTAACCGAATACTTAGTGGTCTTATCCAGTTCATGCAAGACATCTTGCTTTACGGTTTCAGCACTTTCTTGCCTTCCATTCTCAAAGCGATGAAATACAATACCCTGGAGAGCAACTACCTTACCATCCCAGTCTATCTCTGGGGAGCATTTGCCTTCCTTGCCTTGGCATGGGTCAGTGACCGATATTCTATGAGAGGACCAGTAAGTGCTTCTTCGAAACTTCAATGCTCCTCAGTACTAACATATTTCAGATTGTGTTATTCGCAAATGTCTTTGGCATCATAGGCTACATCCTGCTCCTCACCGTCAAATCCGATGGGGTTAAATATTTCGCTACCTACCTCTGTGCTGTAGCTGTCTATGGTATACCCATTCTCTTCATCCTATCTCTCCCAATCATCTCCGTTCAACTCCTTCCCTCTCTCCCAACCCAAACACAGCTAACACACCCCCAGTTGGACCCGGCATAAATGTAACCTGGCTCAACGTAAACATCGCCCCGCACTACCGCCGCGCCGCCGCCATCGGCCTCCAACAAACAATGGGCAACACAGCCGGCATCGTCGCTGGCCAGATCTACCGCAACGCGCCCTACAAACTCGGCAACTCCTTCTCTCTTGGAGCGCTGTGCTTGAGTCAGGTGTTGACAGCAAGCAAGATCTGGTATTTGAGGGGAGAGAACAGGTTTAAGCAGGAGGTGGAGGAGGGGAAGAGGGGGGATGAGAGGAGGGTGAGGACGGGGGATCGGGAAGTTGATTTCAGGTATCATATTTAGGAGAGATAGGAGATTTGGTAAGGTGGGGGTTTCGGAAACGAAAGGTTGGGGCGGGGGCAAAGGAGTGTGGAGAATTTGTTCGAGAGTACCAGTATACCCTTCAATAGTCAACATCTGAAATCTGACTTCATTTCTTCAACAACTCAGTGCGACAACCGAGTATTCGGTCCTTCTCCCCAGTGGCCTCACCTTCGCTAGAGTTCCACTAGGGTTCCAGCAACGAGGCAACACGAGTCTCACCCAGTCTCTTTCCCGTTGAGTAACGCAGCTAGGTTGAGTTCCCCGAATTGTAATCGCAATAATGACTCACTAGTGGCTGCCTCGTCTTACCAATCCCCACAGCTGTCATCTAAACGCCAAAAATCGCTTTGGAGTTGCTTTATTAGGCTGGCTTATTGATCGAGGCGGAGCTAGTGCTTATAGTGGCGGAAGCGGAGGTGAGATTTATTAGCGAGCTTTTGCTCACCTTTTGAGGGACTTGGAAATTTCAGGTCATCTCAAGAGCCTCACTGTCTGCGGGCTTCTTTCCTCTTCAGGGTCTTAATACCCGCTCCCGAATCAAGGTTTGAGGGAGCCACAGCTCGCCGCCACAGAAGATGACTTCTCCGGTCGTCTCTGCTTTGCTCTAATTCCAAAGCATTATCACCAAGGGAAGGCTACTTAATCTCGCCAGGATATCATTCTATAGGATATGAACCCGGATTACATATTCTTCAGTGGAATACCTACACCCTGCCTTCTAAGAATTCCTATCTAAGGAAAGCCTGGCAAGTAAAGGGGGTGAATTAAGTAATAACTTATAAGATAGTAATTGTTTTTTTTAGTGACTAAAATTTGATTATAGCATTGCAATAGAAGTATTACCTTTAAATCTATACCATTTAGCTATTTGGCACTAAAACTAGTACTAATTTCGCTAAAATATTATATAATAAAAAAAGTTACTTGTAACTTTTTTATTGTCAATATAAATTTGACGAAGGGAATTCCTTTAATGAAGTTTAATAAGTCCCTAGACGGGGTATAAAAGCTACTCATCTGCACCCAAAACCACCATCAGACAGGAACAATGCCCGAGTTCCAGATGCGAGGGAGGTACCAGAGAATCCTGATTTATTCTGTAATGGTAGAGGTAAGGGTAAATGCATTATTGACTTGGAGGGAGGGTCTGGGAAGGGGGAGGGGGAAGCAACATGTGGTAACTGCTTTAGAGGAAAGTGCTGAAATAATAATAATAAGCAAGCTATTAGTCTCGACACTTTTATAACTGTTGATTATAACGGCAATAAACCCATCTTATCTTTATTGACACTAGTTAAACTAGGGCCATAGTATGCCTGATACTCACCTTTCAGTCTACTTCTCTACAGAGCTCTTTAAGGGGCATATGTCTATCATCAACATAGCATGTTGAAGGACGTATGGTTTGAGCCCCTCATGACAACCATTGGTAGTAAGCGTAGTAGTGCTGACTATTGATAAGGATTGCAAATGCCATTTTATACTTGAGAATCTCGGCGTTGGGAAATGATAAAGGAGGTGAATGGCGGGCAAACCTGTCACTTGTTAATTAAATATTATTTAAGGAAGTTTTTGCAAATGGGAAAACCCGCTAACATTTTTAATATATTTTGATTGGTCTATTCTTTAACTTTATTGCCATTTAGTAAATAAAGTCATTCTTTAGTAACTACAAGGTTGCAAAGAGCCAACTGTAGGATAAACTTATATATATTAGTATTATAGTTATAGGTTTAAGTACAAACCCAGCCCTGTGTTATAAGTCCTGCTCTAGCGGCTTTTAGGTAGCCACTTAGGAGACCCCTTAAACCCCTGTTAGAGGAGGTGTACTTATATAAGTGCATTCCAATCTCTAATAGGCATAATCTTATTGACGCATTTAATACGCGCAATAAATAATATTTTGTATTGACTAGAAGAAAGCATACCGTTTTGCATTGCAAGATTATACCCCTTGAGAAGATCTCCCCTAATATTAGGCTAGGCCCTTGCGAATTTATATACTATAAAACTTCCTGTAAGACCTAGCTCTTTAACACTTAGCACTAGTAACTGACAACCGTTGATAGGCCGGCTAAATATACCTACTTATCTCGCAAAAAGAACATAATTAACAAAAGAATCTCTCTGTAAAGATATGTACTTGAATGTCTACAAGTTTCAAACCAGGGCTTTCCTGTATTATGGAAATTATTATAAGGAGACAATGCTCGAAAAACACTTGAATCCGAGCCTCCTCCTTGCCTCCCTCATTAGTACTAGGACCTCACCAGATTCATAACCTCACTGGAGATCTGCAGACCTTACTAGCTAACTAGCACTTGGTACCCCGCCACGAGAGAGATGCTTGGCGGACAGGTGGATAGGGTGGGTTAGGGTAGAGGATGTAGGATACAGGATCTTCTGGATAGGTATCTTTGCTTGGATATATATGTGTGTATAGCTTCCATGATGCCGTGAAGACTAGGAGGGGTATGTTGATTGAGCAAACGTGTCACGTTGACCTCTACGAGCCCTGCTCTGGAACACCACCACATCTATATTTATGCAACCCCTCCCCCCCTAAACCGTCTTCTGGCAGGCGCCTGTTGCCGCGTCCCGGACTTGGCATCCTGAACATCGTAAGAAACGCAAAGATCTAAAGTCTAATGTAGAAATTAACATATCATCATCAAACCCACAAGACCTAGAGACCTGGCCATCGAGATTTCAGCATTGAACGTCAGTCTCAGACATCTGCTTTCGACGAAGCTGCAAGCGCTTCCTCAAAACTCTTCACAACATCATGTTCATGCAACCAAGTCGTATTTGACCCCCTCTTAGCCCTCGCCCTCAACTCCTCATCTGTCTCCTGCGTCTCTGCCAAAATCTTCTTCGTCTTCATCTCATTATTTGCATGCACGACTTTCAACAATCGAACAGCATGCGGCCTCCTCGTATCTTCATACAACCTCAATGCTTTCAGAATCGCTTCCGAGGAAGGCTTCTGCGTTGCTGTTTCGGGGAAGACGGATACGAGAGCGAGGTAAAGAGCGTAGGCATCGTCTATAGCGAGAGAGCCACCTGTTGCGAAGGCACCACCATGAGCGTGGGCCGCGTCGCCGATTAATGTAACGCGGCCCCCGAAGATCCAGGTCGGTAGGGAAGAGCCGCAGAAGTAGTTGGGGTAGTAGCGAATGTCAGGCGTTACATCTGCAAGTGCTTTGATGATAGGGTTCCAGTCCTGGAAGCGCATTATTAGTAGCGTTCTAGTTATGCAGTTACCTTGCAACTACTCACAACATATTTCTCTCGCAAGAGCTTGATGTTGGCTTCTTGGTCCCAAGGGGCTCCATCTCGGAACTTTGCAATTGCGGCTGGGTCTTGGGGGTCCGCGTAGATTCCTCCTTGGACTGTAAAAAGGTCTTGAGCTAGACGTGTTGCAAAAAAATTGGTGTCTGGACCCCACCAGTGAGTTGAGTCAAGTGGGACACCTTGAATGGAGTCGACGAGCGAGGCGTCAAATATGCCGCGGAAGGCAGTATGACCACTCCATTCGAGTTCGAAATCTGGGACGAAAGCTGTTCTGACGCCCTTTAAAACTTGCCATCAGGTTCTTGTTCGCCATCAAAGTGTGAAGAGTTAGTGCTGGAATATCGAAGAAGCACTTACAGAACGAATCCCATCAGCTCCAATCAGCATATCTGCAGTAGCGGTACTACCATCCTGAAAATGCATCTTCACCCCAGCTCGAGTATCTACTGTTGCAGAGACCAACTTCTTTTTAAGTTGTATGGTATCACGTGGAATATGCTTTAGTAAGGCCTGTTGTAGGTGACCCCGATGAAACCTCGCAGTATAATGCAAAGGCTCCGAAACATTTTGGTAGAAATCTTCGCCAATAATCTCATTCGTCTTCCAATGCCGATAGATCCTGGATATGGGATTCGGCCCACGATATGCCACTTGATCGCTGATGCAATCCTCCAATCCCAATTTCTGCAACGTTCTCAGGCCATTGGGGCCAAGAGTGATACTCGCGCCGATCTCCTTCAATTCGGTTGCCTTCTCATATAGCCGGACATTTATGTTGGGATGCCTTCGAAGTGCAATTGCTGCGGTAAGTCCTGCAATCCCGGTGCCAACAATAGCTACTTGCAGTGGACTTGGTGCTCTCTCCAGACTTCCCATTTTGGCAAATGATGTTTCGAGATACTAGGAAGCAGAATGTAGGGCTGTTTGGATAGATGTGGGAGAGGAGTGAGCAAGCAGCAAGATTAGAACCAAGCACTTCTCGATCATTGGTGGCCGGGAAAGGAGAAGAACAAATGCACATGTCAGTCCGAAGCCAGGGAAAAAGAACAACAAATGCACATGTGAGTCCAAAACCCCCACTCTCTGATGCTGGGGATAAATACACCAGAGGCTGGACTTCAGCTGGTCAGTTCCGGCCCAAGCCGCTAGCTTGACGCCGTCGAGGGGGCTTGGTATCTAACTTCCTAACTTCGTAAGCCACACGATAAGTTGAATCTTCGATTTAGGTGATCCGCCAAAAGCTATAACACAATGCAAGATTACAGTACCTTCGTACACTTATCACAGTTTATCAAGGATGCGTTATTTAATGTGGCCGAACAAAACCGCGGTGTGACAGTGTCATCCGGTGGCACAATTGGGCGTGTTCAGTCTTTGTTGAGGTCGAAGTAGTCGTATGTACTTTCTTTTGAAAGCAGGCCGGGTGCTAAGCGAATAAAGACGAGAGGACGTCAAGGAGGCATCGCTTGAGCCTGCTATGTGGCTGCAGTGGGCTCCGTTTGGATATCAACACGCAGCTTAGACATGCCAGCTGGCAGGCTTTCTTCAATATTAGGGAACACCTGCATCTCGGCTGATAGAGCTGAATGGGCTGAACGAGCCAGAACAGAACACTAAACAGCGGGGTATCTTTGGCCCAAGCCGGAGCTTTGCGGACTTCCCAACCATTATAAGACCAGGATCCGGTGAGTGACTGGCCTAGTTCTTATCAAGTATTAACTGCCGCAGCTTTCAAACACTCTTCAAAGATCCCTCGGATTCTATCTACATTCCCCTTTCCAAATTCCACAGTTAGTAGACCAGACACTATGACTATCACAACCAGTGTTCCGAAAACGGTTCAATGGAGCGGCAAGGAGGTTCCAGTCTATCCCATGCAGACAGTCGACTTCTCCCAACTGCTCTCCCAAGAGCCAGCTGAGATCGAGAAGCTCGTACACTGCTGCCAGACTGAGGGGTTCTTCTACATTGACCTGCAAGGCATTGATGGCCGCAGGATGCTTGACGACCAACAAGAGACCCTGCGACTCATGAACCGTTTCTTCGAGTCGCCTCTTGAAGTCAAGAATGAGTATGGACTCGTCTCTCCACATCTCGGGTACGAGCCCGTGGGCTCACGTACAGGTGTGCTTGAGAACACCAAAGATGGATACGAGATGATCAAGGTCAGTTATCTGAAAACAATTCACGTGTGTCATGTTAATTCCGTCCAAAGGTATCCCGTGATGAGATCCAAAGAGACGCCCCACACATACCCCGCAACATCAAGAACAGCGGAGATATCAAGGTCCTCGAAAACGCCATCGCGGGCTCAAACATTATCACCAAGACCATCCTGTCAGCGCTCTCGACTGGGCTAGGTCTCACTGGCGCCGCCCGATTCGAAAACAAACACCGGAACCACCGCCCTTCCACCAGCACGCTGGCAATGATGCACTACATACCTTCTGATCCAGTCACGGACAAGAACATTGGACACCAGAAGCACACGGATATCAGCTCACTGACTCTGCTCTTCAGCGAGCAATGGGGTCTTCAAATCCGGCCTCCAGGTAAGCCACCTTCTTAGTTGATGTCTCTTTTGTGGCACAGCCACTAACCCTTTCACACCGGGATTACTCTCAATGTAATCGAATCTAAGAATCTCACAATCTGGTGATCTAGGAGCCAAGGAATTCGGATTCGTCGCACCCAAAGTCGGCTCCGCAATCGTCAACGTCGGCGACTCCCTCCGCTTCGCGAGCGGCCACACAATGCAATCGTGCATTCACCGAGTCGTGCCCTTGAACCCCACCGAGCACCGCTACTCGATCGCCTATTTCCTGCGGGCTGAGGACGAGACGATGTTCACGGACAGCAGCGGCAGATACATCACCGCTGGGCAATGGCATGACGAGAAGTTTTACGCGTTTACAGCGCCGGACTATGAGCAGGCCAAGGCTCCGAGTTACTTATTGTTGGGCGGGATGAAGGAAGAGGAGGAGGTTGCTATGCCTGAGGTAGTTGAGAAAGCGATGGAGGGCATGACGAAGAATGAGGTTAAAGTGTACTAGACTTTGGATGCCTAGGTGATGTAAGGGAGTGTAGACCCTTTATTCTGAGGTAGTTCTAATGAAGTCCTATTGTTACGCATGTTGTAAGAGTCTGTAGGACTGGCATAAATATTATCAACATGGCTCGCTAAACAAGATGCTCGTTCTTCCCCATCCCGAACACATTCAATCTTTATTCCCTTCAAGGGGTCCAGCTATTATTTAAACTACCTCCTTTACGTGACAAAGTAGACCGAAGTTAACAAAATTTCCTGCTATCAGTGTTTAAAATGCTCTACCTGCAACTTGTCTTTGATCAAGAACTCACAACACCATATCTCTCACAAAAGTCCTCCATGAACTCAGGCACAAAATTCCTACCATATCTAGGACACATGGCCTTGATAAACTTGACATCTACCCCTAAATCACCTAAAGTCCAAAGGTCTTTCCTCCAGGTCTGCTCTTCAGGCTCTTCGAAAGTTGCTTTACTTGGATCCGATATTTCGGCAACTTCATCTCGCCCTGGCTTAGGATCTGACGGAACTCTAATGACGATTTCCCTTAAATTTGGAAGCTTCTCCTTAATATCGGCAGCAGCGTCGTGGAACAGGCCATCCAAGCCTGGACTGGCTACGGGAAGCCTTTCAATCATCAGGGAGAATGTCTCTAGCGTTGGAGGAAGCAGATCACCAAATCTGGGGACCTGCCAGGTACCGGGATTCTCCCAATAGTCGCGAGGAGTGCTTGGACATGTGTCGTAGTCATCTAGCAGCAGTCTTACATCCAATTCCAGTACCTTCAACTTCACAAACCCCTTCATTGACTTGACGGCCTCGTCCATCAAGCCGCAAAAGCTCTGTTCTATCGCGAACGTAAAGGTTTCGAGCTTGTCCCCGACGGCCTCTTCGATTGAAGACATAACCGCCCTGGTTGTGAGCTCATACCCGAGACCGTGCCACTTTATCTCATAGTCAAGCTTTAGACTCCGCAACTTTGGTAATTTTGACAGGAACTTGGCAAACTCTGTCTCGTCGATACACGACCCAGCAAGCTCAATTGCTTCAAGATTCTCTCCAAAAGTTTCGTATGTAGGCTCATTGAAGGAGAAGCCCCAGTCATGAAATATGCAGGATCCAGCGCGGAATTCCTTGACGCTCTTGATTGAGAGGAAGGGGGCGAGGATGGAAACATCCCAACGCTCATGATAGCCCCAAGCCGTTGAAGGGAGAATCAAAGTGAGCTTGGAGAGTGGTGTGAGCGCTTGGGTTGGGTTGTTAGCCCTTTTGACAAGCTCATCAATCAAGGCAGCGAAGACCGCGGCACCATCCAAGTCGTCTTTCTCTCCTAGATATCCAAACCCCTCCCAATGGGCAGGAAGAGACAGCGCAGTAACATTCGGAAGCAATGTCAGCAGGAATACTGAGGCCATTCCTAAGCTGCTATCGTTAACCCCAAAGTTTTCGAGCATGTGCTCTTTGATATCTTCTGGATGTGCGTTGGTACTTCGTAGGTATGATGAGGTTTCTAACAAGGACAGGAAATTTGATGATTGTTTGACCTGTCTGTGCCGTGGGGCAACTATCCTCTCATTTTGTGGAATAATATCACCAGAGAAGTTTGCTGTCACGATATATCTTGCAATAATCGGATCATCCGCGATCCGCGAGAGGAGTTGGAAGGATGAAAAGCATTCTTTTTCATCGGAATCAAACTCAAGTTGGTATCTATCATCATTGGTGTATCTGTCGTATTTGAAGTGTCTGTATAGCCGTCTCAAATCATTGTGTTTCTTGATGAAAGGTGTGCTGGCGCTGTGGAACTCTCGGCAAGTCAAGGCAAAGCTCTCGAATCCTTCTGGTATTGTGTCCTTGATAATTTGTGTGAGAATCTCTCCCGGCAGAAGATGTAAAATCATGATTGTGGTTGACCAAAGTTAGGAAGAATGCAAAGATTGAGGTACTGGTTGAGATGTTGGGTTCTGGCGCTTACATGCAGTAGGCAACAGCCGCCACCCAGTCATTAAAAAGCGTGACATCACAACATTCTAATATCAACGAAGAATTTGATATTAATGCAAGCTTTTCGATATGAAGTAGAGAAATGGTATAAATTGGCACAGTTCTTGTCTCAGTCAAATGGTTCACACAAACCTAAGAGAACTCAAGCCTCCTCCAACGTGTTGGCAAATCTCAAACTCGGCATCCTCTCCTCCCACTCAACTGGCCACTTCTCTCTTGCCTTCAAAAACTCTTCCATCCACTGCTGCTCACACCTAACCTTCCATTCATTTGGAAGCAATTTTTGCTTTTGATGACTTATCAACACTACCTCCTTCAGGCCCTCCATCTGCACTAGAAACCTCATTGGTATCCACCATCCGCTTTCTCCCCATCTCTGCCAGTATTGGAATCGGTTCGCCTGCCAGAATTTGTATGGGGGCATTGCGATCTGTGTTTGGATGACAACCTTTTTGACATCTGGGATCTGATGAGAAGCGATGGCTGCGAAGTGGTGCAAGAGTTGAACACCAGAGCGGCTCGTGACGTTGGCGACAATATGGATGGCGTCGATTCGAGGATTGAAGAGGATTCCTGTCTCAGGGGGAACGCCGGCTGGGGAGTGAATGAAGTGTGACACAGGCTTCGCAACTTGAAGACCACGGGTGTTGTATTCATTGTCTAAGACGAGTCGGTATTGTCCAAGGGTAGCATCTCTACTTTCATGACAAGCTAATAGTACTCCCGGGAGAGGAACCGCGTTGTGAGACTTGGGTGGATAGAAGTCGCATTCGCACGGATGGACGTCAGAGCAAGGCGTAATAACCATGTGACAGGGGCAGTGTCTGTCTGGCGTGGCAAAGCCGGAAGAATATACAGATCCGCCTTCTTCCTCAGTTTCGGGGATGTAACGAGGTGCATCAGCTTCCGTTGGGGAATCTGGTTCTTCACCAAGAGCTTCTTCATCTGGAGCGTATCCGTCAAATCTTCGTTCCTTGTGCTTCCACTCTGGGTGGTAGTTATGAAGGTGAAGACGAAGGAGCCGTGGCTCAAGAGCAGATTCCCAGATCTTGAGTCTTAATTCTACGGGAAGTCTCGAGAATTGAGGGAATGGAGGTACGGGAGGAGGTGGTGGAGCTGGCTTTTTCGGCTTGGGCTTCTGAGAGGAGAACGATGGAACGAAACTCCGCAAGACCTGGCCCGAAAACGCCCACCAGTCCATATTGAATAGCTTGTTGCTTTGAGTAGAGAGGATGTGGCCTCGTGATAATGTTTGTGATACTTGTAGATACTGTAGGTACGTTGCCTGGAGTGACGCATTGCTGCTGCCTCAAGGCAGCAACTAAACAGGGATCCGTAATGCGCGAAGCCCGATTTGACCATCTCACCAAAAGCTTGACAATGAACTTTACTTTCTCCTCTGACCAGATATCCCCAAAAGAGTTCCAAACTTCCTCAATTGCCACCAGTTCCAGCAAGCATTTAAAGTCGTTGTAAGATCTCGCTTATCCCAGGGGGTGGGGGAGCTCGACAGTTGTCAACGAGAACTTAAAATGTACTGTAAGATCTTACCACCCACCAGTTCAAGGGTGTTTGGTCAAGTGAAGAGTCAAAAAGTTTCGCGTCTTTCTATGATGATCCTTGCTGAAGAATGCTTTTCGAAATAGCATTGCTTTAGGGACCTTGATGAACGTCACCCACCACGATGACCTTCAGTCTCTCCGATAATAAGGGCCCAGAGTATCGACTCAAGATCCGAGAGATCAGGCCGAGACAGAGTCGATGGTGACTCTAGGAGAAAGTACTGAAGTTCTCGGACCAAGCAAGCAATCTTTGCAGCAAAGGCTACCCAGCGAGTTTCCCAGAGCCACAGGAGTATCACGGCCTCTGATTCACTCCAAAGCCCAACTCGATTTTTCTGACCTAGTCAGATATTGCCTTGCGTTCTTGATCTGTCCTGCGGTGGCCAAGCCCGCAGTCTTCAACCTAGAATCAGGACACGCAAAGAAATACGTGGAAATACTCCTGTCTTGTGGCAAGATTTGCTGGCTTGACTGGAGCATGACGAGGTAGTAAAGTTTGATTGGATACTGTTCTTAGTTGTAGCCAACGCTGCATCCAAAGTCCCGGATTTTGAAATCTAGAAATCTTCCACTCCCTCCGCATGATCAGAGGGTCGGAACTCCAACCGTGGATGTCGTAAGCATCTCCTTCTATCATATGCCTCGTTTTACATCCCCTAAAGATGAATAGCGTGGTATCTCTCACCTGACCTTGACAAGATGAGGCATCTTAGATCTACCACCTGAGCCGGGCGTATTTGTGTTTCCAATTGCTTCAGCTAGCTCCCAAAGATATATCCACATGGGTGATAATCTGTCCACGAGCAAGGTGGTAAAAGCTGCCATGGCAGTTTCGATTCCGAGTAGTGGTAAAACACTAAATGAGGCCTAAGGACCGATGACCCGCCTCAACACTGCAACAGCAAACACTGATCAACACAGCCCTTCCAATATGCATCTCCAGCATGAAGAAGTTGTTGCCGACGGGTTTTATAACTGCGGCTATGCTGGACTGCTCGGTCAGCGAAACGTTCGTCACAACATTCAACACACGCACAGTGACCGAACACCCCAGGTAACAGCATCCACAGCTGGTCACATAATTCATTATGCCCGAGAGCGAGCATGTACGGGACTTTTGCGCCTAGGGCAACCAAGACATCGGCCTTTGGCGTTTAGGCAGCCAAGCTGAAAAATCTCAAACACACGATTCAAAACTCAATTCGTACAACATTGAAATTGTTTCGCGATAAGGAGGAGCGTAAACGATGCGGAGTGGCATTGGAGATGACCAAAGAGATGAGGTGGAGAGTGGGTGTCAGCTTTGCGCCGTGTGACGGCACTAGGCAGACTTTATATTACAGTAATGTATTTTCAGCCCTATGGGTTTTGGCTGACTAGATGACCAGTGGAGTACAGGTATTCAAGCTTACTGAAAATTAAGCAGCGCGAACTGGTCCATGCGATCTACGAGATTGAGAATGGGGTGGAAGTTGTACAGTATGCAGCACGGGACTGTATGTAGCACCACATGGTAATCTTACAATGCATTGCCCTTTCTTCCCTGTGTAGTCTCACTGCCTCGCCAACCCACTTTGGATCAGAATCCTTGCTCCCCGCTTCCTGGGACGAACGAGTGGTTCAGACTCGCTGTCATTCAAGCTGAATTGTCTTGGATATGCAAGTCGTCACCGGTACTTCTGTCGACAATCTCTCTCCAAGCCAAGCAGTGCCGGTTGGATTTCTCCTCCTCTCCCTGTCTGGGGCTGGCCAACTCAGCCGCAGCCCTACGGTTAACGAAGTAAAGCCGTCTGACCCGAGAGCTATTCACCGAGCTCTAGTCAATGCAGAGTCATATCGTTTCCCTAGAAAAAGGGTCACCTCTACTGTAATTACCAACCTAACTTTGCCGCCTCCTGAGATTTTACGAAGTATTACGGAGTATACGGAGGTACTTCCGCGTCTACTAGCGAGCATGTACGTTGGAGGCACAGTGCAGAGGGAAACGGTAGACAAGAGACAAGACAAGGGCTCGTGCTTCCTGGAATTCCTTCCTTCCTCTAATCCTTGATCGTTTGAGGTCAAGGTACTGTAGCAACCGCCCTTGTGCTTTGTGGCTGTGCGTCCCCCTTTTGCCTAACTTCGGCTTTTTCCAAATTAAGACTCCTCCTCGCAGCTCCTTACCTCTTCGTAGTAGATGAATAGGTGCAACGGGAAGCTCATAGCCATTGAAAAGAAGGCAACCAGAACAATCGCGAAGCGCTTGTGGCTGTGGAACCCCTTTCCCAGCCCACTTTCCATGGCTCTCATTAACCCCAAGGTAGGCAACGTCGTCAATTTCCAAATCAAAGAGCGCGCGACAATCTCGTCTCAATTGGCGACCCAACCAATCAAACCCAAGAACCCTAAAAATCGCATGAGTTAGATTGATTAATCAAATATCAGAACAAAAGTCCAACTCATATAGGGACTTCGAAAGGTCTCTGAATTGGCCGAGGCAACCAAAACACACTCCAAGTAAGTGACAAGAGTTTATGCACAAGTTACGACACAAGGCCAGATATCTCATGGCCAAGACCAACAAGGTGGTCGCCGAGAGACTCACCAGGCTGAGGTCTCCGACAAGGCTCCCTTAAAACAAATATTCCACCTTTCTAGGCTCCTTCAACGAGGCAACAGGAGGAGGTTTCTATTATCTCGAGACCGCATAAAGCCGGGTCATCACAAGCAACAAAATTAGAAACCAGAAAACGCAGACATCCCGAAAGAGGACGGAGTGCAAAACACGTGGGGAAAGTGATTGGAAACTAGCGACGAGGCGAACTTAATATAAAAAAGTAAACAAGAAATAATTGGAATAAGAAAAGGCGATAAGGCCGACGACGAAAGCCATCCAGCCTCCAGCCTCCAAATGAGCCTGGTATAGTACTGTACAGTACTATACTCTGCAGCGTCTTCCTTATCAGGGTGGGACAAGGCTGCGAGGCAATCCATCAACTGATCTCAATTACGTTGCGAATGTGACACAAGCGTGAACGAGGCTGGGAAATTGTCGTCCAGATATCGCGCAAAGATGGCGGCTGGGGGAGGCTTTGATCATGAGGGATTGCACAAGTGACGCCCGGCTGCTAACAGTTATCGATACATCATGTCAGAAGCAGCAGCAAGGGAGAAACATGACTACTGGTTGGAAGTCGACGAATCTCGAGTTGGTGGGGGGGATGTGGGAGCGGCACGTGAGACGAGGCAGCCTGTTGTATAAACCTTCAACCTCGTGGGGTCGTACACGAGCACGCCATCTTTTGCAAATGTTCGCTTGCAAGCGGAATTTCGGATTTGAGGTTGTACGGGAGGTACCTTTCGTAATTAATCTGAGCTACAAGAATGCAAGGTCAGCAACTTGCAGCGTTACAGTTCAGCATGTGCCGCGAAACATGACCCGGTCCTAGGCACGCGGTTGGACTGGCGGCCGATCCACCGATTCCCTTGCTTATCCAGAATTTATTTCAGATGTCCCACGGCCTACGGAATGAACGAACACAGTAATACCTCCATACCTGCAGAGAAGGCAGAGAACGAGGCAAGAATGTACTTACGGTACCACACCCTCATTCCCACTCTCTCTCACCCCATCCTGCATTTCTAGAAGTCGCGCAACTGACGCGTCTTGCTCATCCACTAACTCAAAGCTCTCCATATCAAGGAACTCCCCAAGCCCCCAGTCCTACGAAGGTAGATACAAGCCCAACATGTGAGCTCGATGACGGTCAGGCAACTCGGAGATCAAGATCGTCATGCTTGTTGACTTGTTGACTTGTTGAGCTCTGCCATAAGATGAGGGCTGATACCGTAAGTGGCGTTACAGTACAAGTTACTGGCTCGATGATCAATAGTTTGGTGTGGCTCGAAGAGCTCACCGAGGAATATGGGGTGATTGGGGGCTGAATGGCGGGGTAAGATCAAGCCTGAATTGGCGAATGGATGGACGCATCTTGATTCAGCCTCGCTACGGGTCTGGGGGAGGATGTTTCTAGCTGATTGTGGAGGCTGGGATTCGGTTATTCATAGTCTGATTATTTATATACTTTTTTGGGAACCTGGTGACAATTTGGTGGATCCTTCATGCAAGATATCGTAGCGGGGGCTAGGTGTTTTGTAGTTTTTTTTGGAGTTTTTTTTTGGAGTTTGAGGATGTGGAGGTTTCACGGGATGGACAAGCCATCTTTTATAGATTGTCTATTCGTAGCTCGTGATTGAAATTGACGGAAATGCATCAACCTGTTTGTGCACCCTCAACTCTCAACCCCCAGAAAAGAAGGAATACTAACCGAAACCACATCCCGTCCCACATCCTCAAGTCCCATATTCCCTTTCCAACCGCCGATGAGAAAGCAAGATGAGGCTTGCAAATATGAGTTTCTGTGCATTCATTCTCGGGACCAAAGAAAAAGATAAGAAATCGTAGGGTGAGGCGAGACGTTCTTCTTTCCACGCGATGGAGAACATCCCTCCTCGATGAACAAGTAAGACAAGTGGCCATCCTCATAAGAAATCTTGACAGTTCTGAATGAGATGTGCGAGCACGTCCAAGTCCAACATTGCACAACGTATAATCCCAAGTATTCGACCAACGAAGTGGCCATACCGATCAGGTAGACTTACCACCATGGGAAAGGAAACAGTTTATAGATGCCTTGCGAGAAGTCATCGGGAAACATAGACACTGATTTCAGGCATCAGCTGGGAGCGGAATGAGGCACGTTGAATGAAAGGCGAAGCTTACAAGCAATTTTCAAGATTTTCAAGATTTTCAAGATAAGTCAGATCAGGTCCACCACCCCCTTTGGCACCTCAGCCGCACCCGATCTCGAATCGACATAGTTTAAATCATCCTCCAACAAGCTCCCTGGTAGAATGGTTCAAGTCTCACTAGATTCAGCAACGGCGCTATCTTCGAATGGCGTGGTGGAGAACTTCTTGTGTTGACTGTTGTAGTGGATCCAGCTTCCAAGACCCGCTAAACGACAGGCAATCCAGAGAATGCGCTCCTTTCTATCATCTGTCATAGATGCAAGCTCGAGGAATTTCTCCTCGTCTTCGATCTTGTCGTTGGAGAACCAATTTTCAGGGTAGTAACCGTCAACCCAGAGTAAACCACGCATTACGAAATCCTCTGTCAACGGGCGGACCTCGTCATTGACCGGAGTAGGAAATTCGGAGCTTTCAATCCGAGACAGTGTCGAGTAAGGCATAAGCAGAGTGTTAAGCATTACGACAAGCGCTTCCCAAGGAAACTTAGCCTCCAAAAGACGCATTGCAACAGGGTGTTGTGCGATGTAGTAAATGAAGACGAGTGTCACATGAATAAAGGGAAGCACGTTCGGATCACCTAGCCTTCGAAGCACAATTTCGAACGCCTTGTTGCTCATATACTGAGCGTTCTCACAGGACTGCCGTGCCTGTTTACTTTTTGCCGATTCGGTCATCTCAACATTAGCTGGAGCCTCTTGTGGCTTCAAAATCTTCATAATGGGATTTTCTTCGCGGGCGAACCCAAGAACTGCGACATTGTTGGTGACTGCGAGATAGTAGCCTTGTTCCATAAATTTGCGCGTCACACGCCCAATGTGGCCATCGAGAAGCTCGAGAAACTCTTTGACAGTAGGGTCGTATTTTTCCATGTGACTATTCGTAAATCGTATGGCATGTGCCTTGACGAAAGCAGTATCTAGCGGAGGCAATCTATACTGGCCGGACGCGCTGTTTGCATTGATTACCGGGTGGAAGAGAGTGAGGATGGACTCCCGCGCTGAGATAAAGGGGACGTCTACACATAATGACTTGGAGTAATAGAAAATTTGCTGGAGGGCATTTGGTCTAGCGAGAATGGCCAAGTGGTGGTAGAGCCGTCCAGTGGTCGGGGCCTTGTCGCTAGCCTTTGAATACCAGTGCCTAGCGACTCCCGTCCAGATTTCTCTATCTCTAATATCGTCATCCTCAATAGCCATGCGGTATCTACCCAGATCGCCAAGACACTCAATCCAAGTCTCTTCGAACGTTGGAACCGTCTCGTAGAGAAGGGCCATCATTGAGTAGGCGAGGTAGATAAAGGCGAGCATGTGATCGAGGGACTCAGGAAGGCGGTGTCGAAGGAGTTCCAGAAAAGAATGGATCCCGTGACGCCACATGCGAGCTGGCATGGCGTACTTCATCGCTAGTCGACGGAGGGCAGCGCTCGCTGATGGATGCTGGGATGCGAGGAAGAAGTCATGGTGCTCGTGAAGTAACGTACGGTGAAGGGCGATTAAGGCTTGCCACTGCTCGTTGTTTAGTTTAGGCTGAGAAGCGGGATCTGCCCGTCCTAGGACAGCTTGCTTATTGTCAACATCGATGCACTTGGCTTCCACCATGACTAGCCCCGCATAGATTCCTTTAACCTCTGCAACTAATTGCTCTTGAGATATAGGTCTTGTCTCGGGTTGAAGTATAATTTCGGAAGTGTCGTCGTTTTGTCGAGATATCTGCGGAGAGTTGCGGCCGATGATTGCGTGGGGTGTAGGACTTGCGAAATGATGTGCAGGACGCGAAGATGGGAACGTAGGTTTTCGTTTTTGTAGACTAGCACGAGCCTTTTGTGCTTGAGGTGAAGCAAGAATGGCTGGGTCGAAGAATGGCCGCGAGACAGGCAGGTCTTGTTCGGGAGACCATAGCCGTCTCTTGTCCATGACAACGGGTGGCCTCAAATCTAACGTATGTTGCTGATGAATGTCTGTGTCTGTATGTGTTGGGTTGTAGGAAGCACTGTTCGGTCGAGCTTTTGAACGACGAGGGGGTGGGCTCTCTGACGCAGAACGGGGAGATTTGCCGTCACCTATTGCAGGTCTTTTCTTCTTTGGCCGATCCGGCGTCGCCTCATCCCCATCAGAGACTTCCATCCCGTGATCGCTTGTTCTCGGCGTCGAGATATTCAAGGCGGCGACGCCGAGTCCCGAGAGCGTTCTGGTTGGTGGTAGGGGGGTTCCTGCTGACAAGGGCCTTTTTGATATGCATCCTGGATAGGGATCTGGCTGACTCTTTGAAGACTCCTTGACAGGTTTCCGAGTGGGGTTGTTGTTGTTGTTGTTGTTGTTGTTGGCGTTGCTGGAGTCCTTGGTTCTGTGTTAAAGGGGAGTTGGTTAGCCTTGCGCAAACAATCCGGGCGTTCCGAGAGAAGTGATGCTGCAATCG
Source organism: Bryoglossum gracile (assembly GCA_037952635.1). Lineage (NCBI taxonomy): Eukaryota > Fungi > Ascomycota > Leotiomycetes > Helotiales > Bryoglossaceae > Bryoglossum > Bryoglossum gracile. Next base: position 353 of record JAPZPB010000004.1, on the reverse strand, counting down.
CAGGCCGACAACATACCTCCTGGCTGAATCAACTAAGAATTGCTTGCGGATGGTGTCCAGTTCGTGCTCGTTGTTTGCAGATGCCAGATGCTCACTATGGTCGGTCTGGAGATGATTCAAGGCATCTGGTTCGTTTGAGAATATTCGGCCGTCTGGGCAATGGCAACAAGACCAGATGGGGGTGGACCTGTTTTCTTTCCTCTTGTGTTGAATCCATCGCTGGCTGACATCTGGCTGCTGCTTCGAAGATTGCATTGTGCGGCTACATTTCGAGATGTCAGGATTTCAAGAACAGGACAATGATGGGGGAGAAGGAGAGTATACTGACATAGGTGGGGTTCTCAGGATTAGCG
>JAPZPB010000003.1:232112-279516 GCA_037952635.1 Bryoglossum gracile | reverse complement strand
ATATAAGGAGGCTCAACCTCGTACCTTCTTCTTAGTTAGTTAGTCGATTCAATGTTAGTACGTTCTACCCTGTAGCTGTGTTGTAACCGTGAGTACGTAGTCTAGAGGATCATACCCTTACTAGGCTGCTATTCTTAATAATTACCCTTATTATTTTTATTATTTTTATACTTTTAAGGTATAATATTTAAAGGCTTAGGCTTAATAACCTTTATCTTAAGCTTTTTATTCTTACTTAAATATTTAAGCAAAGACTAAATAGCTCTTTAAAGATTGCAAATATATTAGATTATATTAAGTAATATTAAGTAATTAATAATAATTTAGGAATTTATAAAAGTATTAATAAGGAGTTTAAGAACTTTTATTATAATTATAGTATTTTAAAACCAAATTGCTATATATAAAATAGGAATAATAATAATAATATAAAATTAATTAAAAAAATAATATTAATAACTCTTTATATTCTTTAATAAGCTATAATAAACTCTATTAAAGTATCTAGTTAATAGAAAGCAAATTCAATTAAGATAAATTCTTAGCTTAATAAGACCAAAAGCACTATAAATATTACTATTAAAAGTTGAAAAACAGCTAAGGGTATATATAAGCTTTATAAAAGTTTTTAAAGAAAGGTTAAAGGAAGTTGGGTTAAAAAGAAAATAACTAAGTAAATTATTTAAAAGCAAAGGGAAAGTAAAGAGTAAATATATTTAATAAGAGTTAATTATACTAACTTTAAAAAAAGGCCTTTTTATTATCTTTATTATTATTTTTAGGCTAAAACTCTAATTTAACTTTGCTTTAATTATTAACTTTAAGATTATTTATATAAATATTTAAAGTTATAAATAGAAAAGCACTAAAGTAATTATATTCTAAGAAAAGTATTAGTTGAACCAATTATATAGCCTCTTAGTTATAGCACTAGCGCGGAGCTTTAATTATATATTAAGGTTTCTATTATTTAAATATATAAAAGAAAATTAAGAATTATTAACTATAATATAATAAGTATATTATCTATATATTATATATATACTTCGCGTTTTTAATAAACCAATAAAGAGGGTATAAAGTAATCAGGAAGCTATTAAAATAAGGGAATAAAAGATAAAATGCTTGGCTTAAGAAAATAGCTTTTAAATTATTACCTTTAATAAGACGCCGGCTCTGCTTTTGGCGCTCCTGGGCTCATGGCTCTATTAGTCATATGCTCTTGAGCCGCATGCCAAGCCACTAGCATGCGGGCTACCTGTATATATTCCTGAACCCTCCTTTTCATAGCTTTATAGTTTTGAATCCTCGAATAGGTTGTGGAATTGCTCCTGCCGTCTCATTTAATAAAATTTATTTATAAAGTTTTATTATATTTAAATAAATGTTTAAAAGATTACTTAAGTTTAAAAAAGGCAACTTATATGCTTATAATTATATTGCTTTTTAATAAATAAGAAAGCTTTTAAACTTCAAGGCATAGTAATTCAGCAGCTTTCGACACCTTGCTCGGTCCAAGTATAATCTCTTTTACCTTCACCCTTTTCCTGGTGCGATAAATCTCCACAAGGGTTACCCGAGTTAGCGAAAGGCTTCAGCTGGGCGCAGCGACAATTGAAGTTAGAAGCTAGGTTTCGGAAACGGAAGACCAATCACTTCAACATACTTACTTTTGTTGCACTTCGGGAGCTCATGCACAATGATGAAATTCAATCTAAGTCAGGGGTAAAGCTCATGCCATGTTTTCAGGAAAACACCTCATGGGGGCCTATGCGGCTCGTGGATGTGTTGGCATTCGTCGGGTCCAGGCGTTTGTGGAGGAATCATTACTCTTAAGGTTACGGAACACCCCTCTGTATAGGGTCACCAATCAAGTATCACTGAGATGGAGGAAGATGTGAACAATTATCACAAATTAGTAGAAGGCTAGAGTTGGCATGCAAAAAGGCCACTCAGAAAGCGAGCACCGTAATTCAAAAAAGAAAGTCTACTATTATTTAAATGATGAAACATCCAACCACTCATCATCAAGAGCCTACAACTTAACACCCCTGGCCATAAAAACACTCCTCTTCACGCCGGCCCCTTCCATTCCCGCACCATGGAAGACAATCCCATTTCCCACAACCTCGACATCAAATCCACCACCGCACCCTGCCTCCTCAAACATTTTCTTTACTTCCTCAGTCGAAAAGCCATGGTGTGTGACCGTTGCCTTGGCCGGATAATCATGCTCGCCATTAGGATCTTGCCCATGACTATGCCCGTGTCCATGATCATGTCCATGTCCCGCCTCCCCGTGGCCTCCATGAGGCATGAAGTCCACAATCATCAAAACACCTCCCCTCTTCAGCCTTTCCGCCAACTGCTTCGCTGCTAGGGGTGGACTATCGAAATGATGGAATCCCAAACCTACGACCGCGATATCGAAATCATGGAATTCGGGGCCGGTGAGCGAGGCAGGGTTGGGGCACGAGTCGTCAAGAAGATTCCCTTGCACGGCGTGCATTTCGCTCTCAGGAATGCCTTGGTTCCGGGCGGAGGTGTTGTATTCATTCACCATACCCTCAGTGAGGTCGATTCCTACGCATTGGGTTACATAGGGGCTGAGTGCCTTCTTTTTTTCAGCACCTTACTTCAGTAGCAAGTGAAGGGGGAGCTGCGTACACGTGACACAAGACCAGTTCCGCAGGCATAATCCAGTAATCGAACTGTTTTCTTTGGAGGCCCTGAAGACTCTTCGGCATCTTCATCAACCCAGTCAACTCCAATCCAGGCTTTGCGGGCTTGGATTTCTTCGATGATTTGCTGGATGGTTTTGCCGAATTTGGAATTGTAGGAGGATGCCATTCCACTATTGTCTTGTTAGCGACGTGAACTCAAATTGAATTGATAATCCCAGCGTATAAGTATAAATAATTCAGGAAGGTTCTAACATAGCGGGGTGAACTCTCGGAATTCGCCATCTCGTCCCTAATCAAGGGATGATGCTACACAGATCTAGGAGAAGTGAGGGAGTACGAAGTGAACTCACTCCCAATGAGAACGATTTTTCTCTGTATTTTCCGACATTTTGAATTGCTATACTTTGAATTGACTTTAGGTGAATGCTGTTCACAGAAAGATAGATTATGGTTTTATAGAAGTCCTGCTGTCTCGCTTACGGGGACATTTTCTCTCCACTTTCAAGCCCCTTTTCTGGCTTAACCAATGAGATCTCGCTTAATGGCGAAAGTGTCCGAGGATCAACGGAGACTTATGACTGTGTTTGCGGTGGTTTTGCAGATGAGAGAAGCTTACTCGAAGGTTCGTAATATTTTGAACGCTTGCTGGAGCCTAGATTATGAATTGACTCACAGTTGCATTAAGGCTCAGGTTGATAGCAAGGCGGTCACGTAAGCAGAGCATCTTAGTGACGTCTATTCATTTATCGTGACTTGAGCTACTCGTAATCATCTATCCTCGTAACTCATGCCCCCCAATTTTATATCAGCCAACCTCCCTGATGGCGAAGAACGCCAACCACACGAAGGCAGTCTCTCTTACAAGTTCATCTCAAGACCATCAGCAGACGGAAGTGAGATAGCTCGATACAGAAGAATGAGCGCAGAATGAGATTCTCCACCACCTGAAAGAGTGGCAATCTTATCTGCATCAACCTCCGAGACCTTGTCATCGTTGAACCACCACCATTTTCCATCCTCCTCGCCACGCTTTCCAGTCTTGGGGTCCAAGGGTCCTTGCTTCTTGACATAGGATGTATAATGTCCACTGTCGGCGCTGGCGCCTTGGTGAGTGACGATACCGCGAAGCTCGTAGAGTCCCGACTTGTTTGCACCCTCATCCGCCAACAACTCCGGGCTGATCATTGCGTGCAACTCCTTCTTGGCCTCCAGTACAGCTGCAGCGCGCTCGGCATCAATCTCAGCATCTGTCTTGTAGACCACATCCTCCATCTCCACATCTCCGCCAGTTGACTTGCCATCCTTCTTCTCATTCTTCTTCTCGTCCTTCTTCACAGACTCGGAGACAGAATCAATAATGCCAGCCTTTTCATCGGCGATGGCCTTGTCGTGGGCACGCTTCTGACGCTTACGAGCACGCTCAACGTCCTCCTCGTCCTTTCGGACCTCGCGGACCTTATCGCGGACTGGAATCAATAGCTTCTTCAGATCATCCGTGCAGAACTCCACAACATCCAGCTCATGCTGGAATGTGACCTTGCGCATAATCTTGGCTTTCTTTTGGGCCTCACGCTTCCAGAAGAATCGGACGAAGTGGACAGTCAAGTACTTTGGTAAGCGAGAGATCTTCGACTTTTTCGTATAGATAGCATCACGTTCTAGAGTAGGCGACCGCTTTTCGATTTTCTCTTCCAAACCGGCGATGATACCATCTCTCAAATGATTCGTAGTACCGCTAATGTGGCAATCCAGCTTGAGGAATACTTCTTCGCTTGAACTGGGCTCTTCACCAGCATCCTTGGCAGCTTGCTCATCACACTCCGTAACGGAAGAAAACCCACCAGCCATGTACCTATCAACGAAGGAGGTATCCTTAGCCTCGCCACCCTCACTAGCAGTCTCCTTGATCTTGAGCTTTTGGCGTAGTTGAGAAACGATTTGGGACCATGCCTCCTCTGCATCTTGCTGTGCATATTGACCTGCTCCATGACCAGATCTAACCTTCTCAGCGAATTGAGGGAAGGCAGTTCGTAAAGCGTTGAGAAATACAAGTGGCGGAAATCCCTCTTGCGTCAAAGACATTTGCTTGTATAGATCTCTCAGAGATGCAGTAAGATCAGTCGAAGCACCAAGACCAGAAAGACCAAACATGCTCAAGTCGTTGACTGACGATCCACCGGCGGCAGCTGGGGCTGGGGTGTACCTGAGCAATTCCTGCTGCAGCTCAGGAACAGCGCGCAGAGTTTGCAGAGTCGAATTCAGATAACAAGTGTTACCTAAGTTCTGCAGACCAGCCGGCATTGCCCCAACTTGTTGGGCTGCCTCGGCTTCAGTCATATCCTCCACGAATTTAACAGCTTCTTTTGGTCGCTGAAGTTCACCAGTGCCCGAAGCAGTTCCCATCATCATGAACGTCTGCCCAGGCTTCGCCCCGAGCTTCGAAAGGTCGGTATCATCCTTTAGTGGTCCGCCCTTAACAAGAATCTTTTGTCGGTCTGGCTCGACACCAGTGAGAGAGTACAGCTGGTATTTAAGGACTTCGCCGGTGGAGGTTGGATCGATCTCGATATCGTACTTCTTACCCTGGTGCCTGATGATAACTATTGAAGGGTCAGTATTATTTTGGAGCGTGGAGATCATTCCTGAGAACATACTTGGAATTGAAGCCATGATTGGTGGCGGGGTTGTGAAAAGCGGTGGATGATGGGATAGGCTTTATAGAGCACAGGTTTTCCACCTGAACTGTCTGCGAACACCTCCTTTCTAAAGTCCTGGAAGCTGCTCGCCAAATCTAGTTTCGAGGACAAGAAGAGAATTTTTGGAAGGATGGAGGCTGTGATTGAATGTAAATAGTCTCCTGGGGCGGCTTAAAGCCGCTAGCGCGGTTACGTAGCGGCGGGATGCCTCACGACCCCACCAAACCAACCACCATCCCAATCTACCACTGCAGTTGAGGCTGGCGCTGCTTCAAAGAGAGTTGAAACAATGGTAAGCTGCCCTGGCGGAATCCAAGTGAATAAGCAGAGCTAACTTCGAGTGGTCTCAATCATTGCGCCCCTATCTGCAGTGCGTCCGCTCCTCCTTGACCTCCGCACTCTGTCTCTCCAACTTCGCATCGCAAACCTCTGAACGGCACAATGTCCCCGAAATCGAGGCGCAGACTTCTCCTGAGGTCTTGCTAAACCCCCTGACCGTTGCCCGGAATGAGAACGAGCGGGTGTTTATTGAGCCTAGCATAAACAGTGTTAGAATCAGCATCAAAATCAAACAAGCAGATGAAATAGAACACATCCTAGTTCATAAGTTTACGAGATTCCTGACACAAAGAGCGGAGGCTTTCTTTATTCTGCGGAGGAAACCGGTTAAGGTGGGTTGTGGTTTGGTGATTGGAGATTGGAGGTGGGATTGCTGACTGTGGTAGGGATATGATATTTCCTTCTTGATTACGAATTTCCATACGGAGGAGATGTTGAAGCACAAGCTGGTGGACTTCATCATACAATTCATGGAGGAAGTTGATAAGGAGATTTCGGAGATGAAACTTTTTGTAGGTTCTAGCAACCTCGAGTACTTCAAGAACTATACTGATAATTTGTGTAGTTGAATGCTCGGGCAAGATTCGTTGCGGAGTCTTTCTTGACACCTGTGTGTATCTCCTAGGATATTTCTTCTCAAATACGAGGCTAATATCAGACATAGTTTGATTAAGTATAGCATTGCGAGATTCTAGGACAGTACACAGCTACAGATGCAATGCATACAATCAGGTGGCGTTGTGGGGCAAATTAAAATGAACGATTTCATGATCCAGATTACTCGCAAACTGAGCGTTTTGATCTAGCCTTTCAATACCACTAGCTCAAGTGGGCATTCGATGAGCCTCTATAAAAATCCAGAATCTCTCAGTTATTCCGGTTCTGGTAGCGCCCATGACGCTTTGGTCTCCTAACTTTCCTCCACTTTTTACTCCAAACTCCAGGGCTTCTCGAATGCTTGTCCCACCCAATTGCTTCAAACCTCACCTACCTATAGTGGACAACGGTTCCCAGCATGCCCTCAAGATACATTGATCTTACTACATCAAACTCTTTAAATCTCGACGAGAATGACAGCTTTTGGTCCTCTGTACAGGGCACAGTGGAAGAGTCAAGGTAGTCTTTGCTCCTTGCCTTTCTTATTTCGAGAAGTAAGTCGTCATTGTCAAATTGCGCTTCGCAAATTTCATCTCTCAGCTCATCATAAGTAGCAAATTGCCACCAAATTCCATCACCGCCCTATGTTGTATTATAAGCTAAGAATCTACTTTGGTCTACTTTTTGGCAAGCCCGCCCGGAATTTGGTATCGCTCCTTCTCAAAAACCTCCATCTGTTTTTCCATATCCACATTTCTCATTCCCAGAGCCGATGTCGAGAAAAAGCCGCTGGAAACCTTCATTGCGTTTCGGTGGAAGTATACCTTCGCCCGGCTGAGATCATCCGCGACGAGACTTACCACATGGAAGTCGAATTTGTCCCCTGAAAGTTGTCTAGTGACATTGCTATTGTTTATTATAGAATCAGTATATACCATCAGAGAACTTTAGTGGCAAGTTTGTCATCTCGTAACAAGGACTACAAGAAGAAGAATACATGCAAGCATAGGAATGTTAGAGGTCAGGGGAAAACAAAGCCCAGAATCCTAATTTCTTACCTCAATCTCTTGAACAAATTATTTTCGTCATCGGGAGGTCTTTGAAACGCACTTGCTTTTGAGTCATTCCAAGTCTTGGGGAGATGTAAGAAAACAATCACTTTATTAGCCATTACCTCAAATTCCCAAAAAGAAAAAAAAAAATTTACTTCCAAGATTTATAGATTTGAGCTCTTGAAATTGTGCTTGTCTTTTGCAAGAGCTTGTGTTATTACTTGCCGCATACTCAGCATTCTGCCTCGGCTTAATTTTTGAGAGTGAGGCTGATAACCAAGACATTCTTGAATATCCACAGTATTTTGAATAGTAAAGTATTTTTGATTGTTAAAATAAAACGAATATTTATTTTCGCTGAATATTTACGCCCTAGAGGAGATCATGGCTGGGGTGTGCAAAAAGTAACGGCGCAAGGTCTTGTCCCACATAATGGCCTTCCTTATTAACAGAAGAAAATATATGCGATCTAGAGCTGCTACCCCACAGATATTTTCAACTAAAGAATTTTGTTTTCTCGAAGCCATTCAATCCTCTCGTTGTCAAATCCAAGTTCGTTCAGAATCTCGGTCGTATGCTCCCGCAACGTCGGAGGTCTTTTAAAGCACTTAGTTGACCTGAAAGTTGATGGCACCCAGTCGTAAAGTTGGTTCTCACTCCAAATCAAGAACGTTGGACACATCAGTTGACACTCTCTAACGGATGTTGTACTCTCTTAGAACAAGCCTTAGCACAACCCTTGCCGATTTCGGCTGCGCGCCTTCCCTCCGGGAACCAGACAGTTGCATGCCAGAGCAACTGAATTCCTCCAGACTTCTGATTCAGATCTCACCGACTCGCAAGGAACCGTCCGAGAGGCAGTCTCCAAGATATGCTCCAGTTTCCCGACGAGTACTGGCTCAAGACTGATGAAAGCAAGAAGTTCCCCTCGAAACTTCATTCTGTGCTCGCAAAAGATGGCTGGCTAGGGATCTCCATGCCTTCTGAGTATGGTGGTTTGGAGCTTGGTATTGCAGAAGAAGCTATCATGATGCAAACAATTTCTGAATCTGGTACTGAAATGACTAGTGCTTCACCTGCTCATATGGACATCTTTGGACTTGAGTCGGTTGTCGAATCTGGGACGGAAGAGCAAACGAAGCGCTTCCTGGTATCCCTCATAAAAGGAAAGGAACGAGCATGTTTTGGGTGACGGAACCGAATATTGGACTTGATACACTGTGATTGTAGTCTTCGGCTACTCGAGATAGGGACTCGTATGTCTTGAGAGGGTCTAAGATTTGGATATCGACTGCACAGGTAGCTGGAAAGATCTTGATTCTGACGAGGACGACACCACTTGACAAAGTGACCAAGCCATCCCAGGGTTTATCGTTGTTCTACACTAATTTGAACCGAAATCAAGTCGATGCGAAGGAAATCCCGAAAATGGGAAGAGGTGTGGTAGACACGACTATACCTATCGTCGACGGTTGGAGAGTACCTGCGGAAGACATGATCGGGGAAGCGGATAACGGCTTCAAAATGATTATGCATGGCATCAATGCCGAGAGAATCTTGATCGGTGCAGAAGCAATTGGGCTTGGATTTACAGCACTTCGTCGAGCAGCAGTCTACGCAAGGAGCGTCATGTTTTCGGCCGAGCAATTGGTCAGAACCAATGCATTCAGCATCCACTTGCAGAGGGCTGGATGCACCTTGAAGCAGCTCGCTTGATGATCTACTAAGCTGCTAAGGTATATGATGAAGGGCGTTCATCTGGACTGTATGCTAATTCAGCAAAGTATCTTGCTGCCGAGACTGTTTCTAAAGCTTGCGAGAGGGCTGTTATGTCACATGGGGGAATGGGGTACGCCAAAGAGTACCATGTAGAGAGATACTTAGGAAAGTTCTGATACCGAGAATTGCTCCAGTCAGCAGGGAGATGATCCTCAATTATATTGGGGAATGAGTCCTGGGCCTTCCGAAGTCTTACTAAGATGAGTGTGCTTATAAAGTTATACTTGAGATGGAGCTGGGGTCCGCGCGGCGGTAGAATTTGGGTAAGTCACGTGATGTTCCATGATTTAAATGTGTGGAAGCAAGCTAGCTGTCTATACTTTATAATCAAAATCCAAAGCAGACTAGGCGAACTTTAAGATGATTCTTAATTAGGAATTTGATACTTCAGAGTGAAAACTCTGTTAGTGGATGACCAACCGAGACGTACAGTAACAACAGGTAAGTATTTCTAGTCAACGTCCAGCTTTGCTTCCGACTACCTGTCCTCTGCAGAGATTGCAGCACACATACGAAAATTCGAATACCATACTATTGTCAAGCCCAAGAGGGTTCACTGTGCCAACAAACGGACAATAGGAACCCAAAATGGAACCCAAAATGAGTGCTCAGGAATGCCAATAGTAACTCGGAAAAGCGGAAGTGGTGTCTCAGGGCTGCTAGATCTCACGAACTGGTGACCGTACTTTTTCGCGTCTTCACATCTGACAACAACAAAATTCCATTGACGACAACATTCAAGTCACCACAAGTCAACAAATTCTCAAATAAATCGCATTTCTGAAAGATCGTTATGGCTCCTAAGAGAAAAGCCAGCGAGCCCGTTGCTTCGACCGTTGAGTCAAAGAAGGCAAAGCTCACGAAAACCACTGGCAATGCATCAGAACCAAAAAAGACTGCAAAGCCTGGTCCAATAGCTGCACCAAAGAGCTCAAATACTGCATCAAAACCTGCTACCAAACCCAAACCAACGCCCGTTGCGAAGCCAGTATCGAAGCCTACATCGAAAGCACCTGCAAAGGCTCCGACGGCTCCAGCAACACCAGCTTCCAAAAAGACCACCAAGCAAGCAACCCCCAAGGAACTAACCCCCGCTGCTCTGTCCACGCCCCCAGCTGCAAAGCCAAAGGCCAAGGCAAAGGAAGCAGTCGCTGCACAACCAAAGCTCAATGTTGCCCCCACCCAGAGACTTGACATCTATGTCTTTGGTTCTGGAGAATCCCAAGAGCTTGGACTTGGCCACCTCCGCAGAAACGGCAAGAACCCCCTCCGTGTTCAGAGACCTCGCTTGAACGATCTTCTCGATGCCGAAACTGTCGGTGTGGTCCAGCTTGATGCTGGTGAAATGCATAGCATTGCTCTCACTCTCGACAACAAGATCATCACGTGGGGAGTTAACGATCTCGGTGCACTTGGACGAGACACGAAGCAAGGCGATGATGGTGAGGACTCGGATGACGACAACCCTGACGACTCGGGATTGAACCCTAGAGAGAGTACGCCTATTGCGATTCCAGCTTCATCATTCCCTGCTGGTTTGGTTTTCACTCAGGTTGCTGCTGCCGAGAGTGCTTCGTTTGCAGTGACGGAGGATGGAGAAGTTTGGGGCTGGGGAACCTTCAGAGTAAGTTCTGTTCATTAAATCTATGTGCTTAGCTAACAATGTCAGGGTGCGGAAGGCGAGATTGGATTCTTCAAGCAAAATGTCCTGAAGCCAGCAGCCAACAGAGGTGAAGAATGGGAGAACAAGCTCCAGAGACTACCAGCTCATATTCCAGGACTCATCAACATCAAAAGCATCGCCACCTCCGGAAACCACGTATTGGCACTTGACAAGTATGGCAACGTCTTCTCGTGGGGATCAGGTGGCCAATATCAGCTTGGACGAGAGGTCATGGATAAGTACAAGCTTGAGGCTCTTACCCCTTCTCAATTTGGCCTTCCAAAGAAGAGAATCATCTCAATTGCCGCGGGCGCCTATCACAACTTCGCTATGGATGATAGAGGAAATGTCTATGGCTGGGGACTGGACAATTACGGTCAGACTGGATGTGGAAAGGATCCCGGAGGACAAAGCCCTTTTGTGAAGAGACCGACGATTGTGAAGTCCTTTGGGACCCACAAGATTGCGGGCATCACTGGCGGAAATCATCACTCCATTGCTTACACACAAGCTGGAGAAGTCTTGGTCTGGGGAAGATGTGGCGAGTCTCAGGCTGGTGTTCCTTTGGACACTCTCCCAGAGAGCGATATTATTTCGAACGAGCGTGGTGAACGTCGTATCTTGCGCACCCCAACTGTGGTTCCTGGTAAGTCTACTCACTCCCATTCCTAATGCATCCTCCTAACTTATGTAGACTTCTGCGATGGCTCAGTCTTCGTAGCAGCAGGCATCGACAACAACATCGTTCTCAATAAGGACGGAGAGGCATTCTCGTGGGGATTCTCGTCTGGCTGGCGCACTGGTCTGGGAACAGAAGAACTTGTCACAGAGCCCACTCAAATTAAGAACACGGCTGTTGACGGAAAGGTTTTAACATGGGCCGGATGCGGTGGTCAATTTTCTATATTGGCGGGACCTGCTGCTTAATTCAAGCGGCATAATAATGTGGCATAACTGGGAAGAGAAAGCCCTACGAGAGAGGAGTAAACTGCATGCATGCGTTGTATGATAGGATACGATTGAATGAGATTTGCATTTCAACAGCCTTTTTATCTTGATACCCTGATCACCTCTTTGAAATCAGTGCGATCATTCAAGGTACTCTACTCATCACCAATTCTTGTTCCAGACTGCGTGCCCGCCTATGCTAACGCCGTGGGAACCTACTCCATCCTTCCAATTTCTTCTGTGCCCGTCAGGGCTGCACTTAGGGCTATCGATATTGCGTTGTCAAAAGTGACAACATGCCCTCCCTCATCCAGCCAGTGACTCAGTTTGGTGTCGTCCCAACAAACCACCGATGCACAAGTCCGGGTCCCCAAACTCTCACCAGAAGTCTCCAGATGGCCGCGGAAGGAAATAATGTAACCTTTGATCATATAGTCATAATTACTAACTGGAGGGGAGACTGATATTCGGCATCTGAAGACTGGCTTGTTCCTCACCGGGCCGGTTTAAGCTGCGCCTAGCCTTATGGCGGCCGTGGAGCCGCAAGGGGTGAACGCTTGACAGATGAGCCTAGGTACATCTTGTATCCTGTGTGGTTACGATGCCATATATAGAACTAGAATGAAGTGTGATTAGTAGAGAATTGGAATATTCTTTACGGGTGGTAATACTGCATTAACATGGACCAGATGCTTAAGCCCGAGTCGACTTGAGCTGAAAGCGAGAAGAGTGATTCTCTCAATTTATAAAAGAGAAAGAAGCCAGGATCATTTCCACACAGCTTCTGAATTTTGTGTTTATTCTACTAGCAAGCCAGTTCTTACTTATTATCTCTGAATATACACTGTATCCAAAGAAAAAAATTACACACCGTCAGAACATCGTATAAGCAGACGCCGTCATTGAAGCTACATTTCGGAATATCATCATAATCAAAATTAATTTCCAGCCGCGTGATCATTGAGTCACCGACTACTCAAACCGAAGACGTCAAGAATGCATGAAGCTATTCAAGCGTCTCAGCAGAAAAATCTTCAAGAACTATTTTAGACCGTCGGGAAATTATAAAACAGGGGACGCACAATCTTTGAACACTTCTTTCTCCATCTTCAAACACACATCTTTTACTCAAGCCTCAAACTACAATAACCCATAAACAACCTACCAACAACATATCATCAACGACCTCACACGGAACCGGCCTCTGCATTCGATCAGTCAAACTGCCAAATCCCATAATCATATACTACCAAACAACACATCAACTATATCCGTACCAGCCCCAAAATGTCGACACCAATCCTCAATAACATGGAAAATACCTACAACGGCCGGCGCCAGCAAATCCCACAACCAGCCTCCTTCGTCAGCATGGTCACCATCAACCCAGAAACACTAAGCCCCATACCAGCGTATGACAGCAGGGCATTCGACGACGAGAACAACCAGGAAATTTCTCTCTCGACCTTCCTCCAGCAAAACTTAACTCCCAGCCAGATCCAAACCATAGAAGCCCGTACCCAAATAGCAGCCGAAGAACTTATGGCACCCCATTTCGCCCATATGGCCGCAGTCATGGAGGCCCTCGAAACTCTCGGACTAGGACAAGACGAACAACAGCATACCAATAATAACGACGAAGCAACTCGCCTCATAGAACAAACAGACGCCTACGAAGAAGAATTCAGACAACTTAGAGTTCGCGCCCGGCGACGAGAAACCAGAATCGAAATTAACCGAAAGAATCGCGAAGATCTTCGACGACTCCAAAAGGTGACCCACCCCAGCAAGATCGTGTGCTTGCGATAGATATCAACGTCAGTCATCGACTCAAAACAAAAAAAACCATCATCACACACCTGACAGCACTGCTTAGCCACCCTGTAGAAACCTCACTAGAAAAATCACCCCGATAATGCCATCATCGCTAGTACCATTATCGTAATCGCCACCCACTGGTCCATTTTCTCATTATTACCTCATTACTATCATCGCCACCATCACATCTTACGTTCTCAAATCATGTATTGTCGCATCGGGAGGTGTAAGATAAGGTAAACTTTTCCCGCGCAAGGTCATCATCTCCGACCCGTGGTTTTACGGGTGACTATCAGGATTTGGTATCTTTGGTTGGATAGCTTCTTGGTGATTGTTAGAAAGGGTTTGGGTATTGCAATGAAATCTTTAAATTAAATCAAACCATGTTGACTGAACGTGAAATGTATGCATGCTTGTGAGCTTGAAACAGACTCTGATAGATACCCATTCACTTAAGGATATATTATAGTTCCAGGCACTGATGCAAAAACGGGCTCGGGGCTTACAAATCATCTGGGAAATGAAATGAAACAACATATGAGCATATCTCAAGCAGTGATATAATTCGCACTACTGCATCAATTTTAGTGCCCCCTCGCCGCGCTTTTCACCAACTTCATCGCATTCTCCTCCCACCCCACCGCGCCCCCGTTCTCCCTCACCAGTCCCTCCACATCCACATCTCCCCACCCCGCTTCCCTCCGCCTCCCGATCAACGCCGTATTCCTCGTACTCGGAATCCTTAACATCTCCTTCTCCACCTCCCATCCACACTCCCTCGCCAGCCTCGCCACCCAGATCACAAGAGAAGCGTAGGCTGAAACGGGGATCTTGGAGTCCTTTGGAGCGGGAGCACGGAATTTGGCGCCCGCGAGGGAATGACTGCAGCAGGGGATCATGATGAAGGGGCAATGGGAGAGGGTGGCGAGGAGGGGTGTCCAGGGGGTGAGTTCGTCGGCGTGGTTGGAGATTATGAAGGTTGAGGGGGGGAAGCGACCGTTGTGAATGCCGACCTCTTGAGGTTTTTTTGCTTCGATTATGTCTGGCGTTGGTGATACCTCTACGGTAGCTTGAGAAGGCTCTTGGCAAATTGTGATTGAGAGAGGCTGGTCTTCTGTGATCGACTCGGAGGCCAGTTTCGGAAGTTGTGTAGTAGGATCTTTACAATCAAGTACTGTCGCAGAAGGATCCTTCTGTATGATGTACGGAATTAAAACCATCTCCTTCAAGTGATTCTGTGTTTCGGGACTGTAGGTGCTCCACGACATTCGTTTCCTGGCATCAAAGCCCCAGCCCAAGTATCCCTCTTCCCGCAAGAGATGGACAAGTAGACCGTTGCCGCAACCAATATCAACGAATCCCGGAAACTCTTTGCCTTCATACATCTCAGCCCAAAGCTCAATTAAGAATGCTGTGATACTGAGGTCCTCAAACACATGCTTCCCAGGATCTGTTTTCTCCACCCAGCCGTGAACAAGTGTCCTGGCATATTTGGCTTTCAGCCGAGCATACGTATTCTGGACTTTTGCCTGAGGTATAATCACATCGTGTTGAACCCTTTTGACATATCCGGATGCCGAGCCAGTTCCGTGCTTTAGAGTGATTGAGAGTAAATGTAGAGCTGTTCGTTCTAACTTCTCAGATCGTGGCTCTGAGTCGAAGAAAGAGTAGTGTATTGAGACGATTCCTTCTTTGCTTGTTGGGGAGTATGTATGGAGAAATCCTATTCCATGAACAGCTGGGTGATAGAACGGAGATTCTGCAGGACAAGAAATATGTGGTAGATAAATCACCAGAGACCTGACTTCTCCAGACTCTAGCACTTGCTCATGGAACATACAGGTCTGATCCAAAGGCTTATCCACATTGGTATTCCTTGGTATCATAGTCCTGACTATAACAGTCTTCAGGTCAAATCCTGTGAATTTTGTAATCCTGGGTCGGATTGGAGACTCTGGTTCGGAAACTTCTGTGAAAGGAGATTCGAGAGATATGTCTGCCCTAAATAAATGATTTGAATTGATATTTGGATTTCTGATGAGATTCATCATAACCTCTCGGAAGATCTCTGGGGGGAATGAGCAGGCTTGTCGATATAGAGGAGTCCATTCTGCTCCACAAGCCTGTTCCAGGTCTGGAAAAGCTCCTGGGGCGACAGGATCGGGAGTAAAAGGCATATCTCCGAAGAACATCAGCTTGAATGGTTGTCTAAATGGATTTGAAGTACTCAAATAAGCCCTGTCTCCTGCTCATCCTTTAGTATCGGTTGTGGGCCTGTTTCGTGAAGTACGGATGTATGTCACGTGACCACGTTTTGGCACTTTCGGATTCTTCGAGTCGGCACGAATAAGTGATAATAATTAGCCTCGGACATTTCCTCTTGATACTTGTAATAATTTCACTCATTTTGACAAGTTGTATCTCCAGGATTTGATAAAACTTGAGGCTCAATCTTTTGTCTCTGCACGGGCTCTTAGGGCCGCACTAGCGTCATAAGCGAGCTAGAGCCCACAAAGGGAATTCGTCAGGAATTTGAAGTCACAACCAACGACGCCGCCAACTTCTGCCCATTTCGACTTGGGTAGCCTTCCAATACACAACTAACACAGTCGGCGGAAATATACGCACACAGTCAACATGCGTACCTACGACGACACCTTCTCCGGTGAGAAGATCTACCCCGGAAAGGTATGCCAAACCCGATTCCCGAGAGATTTGCGTTTGAAGGTGGCGAAGGTTCATTTGGATTGCTGGAACTCGCAGATGGGCAATCCGAAGGTGAGGGGAAACAGGCGCTGACAATTCAATTTATAGGGCAAGCTCTACATCCGTGGTGATAGCAAGATCTTCCGATTCCAAAACGGCAAGACCGAATCTCTCTTCCTTCAACGCAAGAACCCCCGTCGCATCGCGTGGACCGTTCTCTTCAGAAGACAACACAAGAAGGGAATCTCTGAGGTATGATAAATCCCATACGGAAGTGGAAAGAGAGGCACATTATTCAATGGGAGACTGGCTATGGTCATAATGAAGGCTAATACAGGTCTCACGAACAGGAAGTTGCGAAGAAGCGATCCCGCCGTACCGTCAAGTCTCAACGTGCCATCGTTGGTGCATCTCTCGATGTCATCAAAGAGCGCAGAACCCAAAGACCCGAGGCCAGAAACGCTGCCCGCGCAGCTGCCATCAAGGAGGGCAAGGAGAAGCGAGCTGCTGCTGCGAACGCAAAGAAGGCTGAGAAGGCGAAGACTGCTGCCGGTGCTGCTAAGGGACAAAACTCAAGAGTGACAAGCAAGCAGGGAGCTAAGGGTGCGCCAAAGAAGGTCCAGGCTACTTCTCGTTAAATTGAGGGGGCTGTTCTTTCTATTTGGTCGTTTGGTTTGTGGGACAGGTCACGCATGGATGAGCAAATGGGCTTTGCGGAGTCTTTCACGATAGCTGAGCAATGCAAACCGGTGCCTCAATGATATCTGGGTTTTCAGATGTGATATGAGAGTCCAGCATGATTGAAGTGCATTCGATACAATGGAGTACGGCCTTTGTCTTAAAATATTGAGATCCTTAAAGAAGCAAGAAAGAAGAGGTGAGAATGCTAGTTGGATGTATTGGTTATGATGTGGATATTCAAAGATTTAGTCTAGCTAATCACTAGGATATATTGGAACGGGAGTTTTGATAGTCTGAGATTTCGACAGCTACTGCAAATAACACACCACTCCCTGAAATCCATGGCCGAAACAATCTATCAAATCCGAAGTCTCCAGAATACATACCGCAATCTTAAATCCAGCCATTGATAACCCTAAGAAACGGCAAAATCCCACTAATGCCGCTGACTTGCAGCATGAGCAGCAGCCATCTCATCACCTGTGGGCACAGGGACGACCATGGGATACATAACATGCTATGAAATTCATCAGCACTCGTTATGCAGGTCGGAGCAAAGAAGAACGTACCTTCAACAATTTCTTGACTGGGTAGGCAGCAAGGCCAAGCAAGCCTCTACTCATCCGTTTTCCTGCTCCTCCATCCCAAGCGGGTCCATGCCTCCTACTTCTATTTCCATATATGCTCCCGTTTTGGTCTGTATTCAGCTTCTCTCCCCTGTTTACATGCTTTCTCTTCACTCGTCGCCATAGTTGGATCCGAGTAGCCTCTTGGTCCGACTGGGCCTTTGTCATACCCACGCCCGGAGATGGAAATTCTCCAAATTCCATACAATCACTTGATCCAGATACTCACCCGGAAATTGGCGAGGCAACCCCCTGATGAACCTATTCGACTAATGCAGCGGACCTGCATGGAAATAATATTCTTCACAACGGCAAAGGGATATATGGGACTTGGGCCCCAGCACATGCTGAGCGGCGAAGTGGTTGCTATCTTGCTCGGTGGTCATGTGCCCTACATCTGCGAAAGAAGACAGACTATTGGTAGTTCATTGGGGGCTGTCATGTTCACAGAATCATGTGGGGAGAAGCTATGAAGGATTTGGATCCGGAAGGTCTAGAGACAGAACAATTTAAAATTTGTTCAGCCTGCAGCCTGCTCAAGCACCCATTCGTTCATCTCAGACATCTCTACTATACAAGAGCCGGGAAATTACCGTCAACAGCCTCATATCCTCCTCCTTCATACTTTTAAGTCACTCCCAACGCCCCGAAATCCAAGGAAACTGCACAACATACCATCATCTATAGTTGGGAGATACACCAGATTCGTATTCCTTGAGCTTTCGGGCATTGAGCTTTTGAGCAAACACCATATCGATTTCCTCGAAGTTTCAACCTTGGGTTATTGCTAACCGAAGCTCCCTGGGCTGTTATAGTCGGTTGGAGAATTGGAGTCGGCTTTAAGGTCACCGCAATTGGCACTATGCTTGGCAAATGGTAACCGCAAGTGTACTGTACAGATCGCTTGCATTCTGGCCCTCCCTACCTCCTCGTCACCTCGCTTATATCGAACGGAGGTAAGGGATGAAATCATTTAAGGACGAGTCGGAGAAAAAGGGAGATCGTCAATTGAGGTGTTCTGCAGGGTCGTGTCCGGAAGATGAGAAAAGAGAACATGGCGCGAATTGAACCCGAGAGGGTAACATGACTTCACGCACCAAACTTTCTCGCGATGAAATTTCTATTCATCTAATTCTTTGAGGGTCACTAGGACTACTAGGACTATTTCCAATCCCCTTTGATGCTGCCGGGGGGCGCAACTCGACAGTAAACGCAGAAGAACTTCAACACCGAGTAATGCCACTCTAAACTCCTTCCCTCCCCCCTCACCCCTCTCACAACTCACTTTTCATCCCATTCACCACCTCCCCAAACCGGAACTGCGCCCAGCTAAAGCTCCCCTCGACTTTCGTCCACAGCCTCTTCCCCGCATCCCCATCGGCGGCCCCCACACCCACATGGATCGGCAATAAATGCTCGAAACTAGGATGTGCCTGCCTCGCATCTCCTCTCTTTAACAACCCCACCATCTCCTTTTCTCTCTTGCTCACATCCTTCTCTTCAACAGCTTCCTTCAGTGCGTCATCGAAGGACTTGCTGTAGGGCATCACTTGACTGAAACCAAACCTCATGTCGCGGAGGTTGTGGACTGCCATGCCAGAGACGATAATGCAGATTCCTTCGGAACGGAGGGAGGAGACGGCAGCGCCGAGAGCTATATGCTGCGTGGCATTTTCCGTAGCGAAGAGAGACACTTGGACTACAGGAACAGTCAATGGATTTGATTCCGGGAAAGCGACTTTGAAGGAAGCCCAGACACCATGGTCTAAACCTCTCCTCATCCCATTGCTCTTGATGCCTGCTTTAGTCAAAGCATCAATCACCTTTTGAGCAACTTCAGGGGAGCCTCTGTTGGGGTATGTTTCTTTGTAGTAGTTCGCTGGGAAGCCGTAGAAACTAGCCGATTTAGTAAGTTATGCGAGAGGAAAGAAAGCAAGAGGGGACGAACTCATAAATCAAGTCGGTGTTCTCAAAAGTGTTGATTTCGACAGTATCACGCTCTCCTTGCCAGTGTGCGGAGAAGACCACAATAGCTGTAGGTTTTACTTTCTGGGTGATTTCGCGGCCGATTTCTTGAAGTTTGGGGAAGACGGCGTGGTCTTCGTCGTACATTATATTTGGCTATTTCCCCACCAGTCAGCTTTTTGGGAAAACCCAAATGCAAGAGGGGATACAGGACTGGTACTTACTCCCCCATGACTCAAAAAATAAATCGGCGTCCTCGCAACCGCACTTGCCATACTTCCTCCGTGAATCAGCTGACCGGCCAAAACTCCAGAATATAATCTCTTCACTAAGCTGCCGGCAGCTGCGATCTGCTTTCTGGGGGAGAAAATCGTAGCTGTTGATAGGATGACGATGGTGAGTAGTAGAATGAGGAAGCGGGAATTCATGAAGGGAGGATACGAGGTTGAAATGTTCATACTCACAGGAGGAGACAAGGCTGGGGTTTTGAGGATGGGAGGTGGGAGCCGAGCAGGGGTGGTGGATTTGTAACGGTCGGACTCGGGGGGTAATCATTAGTCAGCGGGTACCGTTCCGGAGGGAATGATTTTTGGTTCTGAACAATTGGAAGGGGTTGAGTTGCAGTATCATTTTTGGGTTTCTGGCGTCGTCTATTTACTCGTGCTTCGTACCGACGCCGTTTTTCTTAGGTTGTCTCTGTGGTTTTCCTCGCTTCATGCCTCTCCATCCAAGTATCACTACCACCACTACTCCTAAGAGGAGTAAGAGGTTTATATAATTGCTCCAAGGTTTTGCCCCGTCTAGTCACAAGCCGGCTCTATCGCCCATGGGGGGTATCTGCTTGTTCAAATACTCCTCGACATCGTCTATTTCTTCCGGAGCCGCTGAGTGTGTTAAACCCCTGTTTTGAATTAGCATGCACTCCCATCTCTGCCCTCTAGCAGCCCTCGGGATGTGAAGCTTGATATACGGTTTCCCTTGCAAAGCTGATCTCGAAGGCTACCAGAGGAAAGAAGCACAAGGCAAAGAGGGCTACAACTCACCTGTAAAACTTCAAATCTACCTTCCATCCCCCCTCCTTCAATATCTCGGCCGTCTTTCTTCCCCAAAAGGGTTTAACCAGATCATCTCTATCACCGTGTCCCATGAAGATTGGTGTGTTCTTATTTGCATCCCCGCCAGTCGCAATAAATTCGGGAAGTTTGTTGTGCAAAAGCATGTAACAGCTTAATCCAAAGATCCCTCCAAGCTTCGTAGGTGCAGTAATACCACTGAAAATTGCCATAGATCCACCCTGCGAGAAGCCCCCGAGAACAACTCTCTCAGAAGAAACACCAGAGTCGACTTCCGTCTTGATCAAGCCATGGAAATACTCTCTGGATTTCAGAATACCGACTTCATCTTGTCCTTGGGTTAGCTCATCGAATTCCGACTATTCGCCAACTATTAGCATACCCTCCAGAGTCTTCTTAACATGATAATAGTAGGAAGCAAGGGTGCTGATGTGTAACGCACGGAGTCTCGAGCTCTTACAATATCGTACCAGCCAGGCATTCTATGACCTCCATTGACTGTGATGGGAATTGTCGGTGCATTTGGGAAGATGAACTTCACTTCTTGGAACTTTTGGCGGCGGCGCCAGTTTTCTGCGAGGTTTACCCAGCCTGCGCCAGAATCTCCAAGGCCGTGGGCCATGATCACGGTTGCTGTGTGTCTGGTGACGGCGGGGATGATGATAGCTGTTGGGGCGGTCATTTTTGCGGTTGTGTAGTTGTGTATGCTAGAAGTGGTTGACTGAAGGACTGGGCGGGGGGCAGGGCGAAGGAGGAGGGCCTCTATATATTTAGGCCAGTGAAAGAGTATTTGACAACCTGTAAGAAAAAGAGGCTGTGATCAAGAAGGTTCTTTAGAAGCCTTGTGCGGTTGGTGATGTTGGTTCCGAGGTCTGCAGGTGAGCTTCACTTGCAGCAGGAGTCTTCTTATCGTAGATCCTGCTTCTTATCAATCCCGTCAGGAGACATCCCAACAACGTTTCTGCCTGCATTCGCATTTGCATTTGCATACGCATCACCCACCCTCAGTCCAGAGGCCAGATATTTCAACCCTTCCCTTCTCATGATACCCTCTATTTATTTCTGTACAAGTAAGATTACACTATTCGCTTCACACTTTTTGTTCATAGACACAGTCCTTATCGCCCCGCACATGCGAAATTTGGAGTAAACAAACAATTGATTCAACTATGACTTCAAGCTCAGAAGCCAGTCCTCCCTCTCCTACTCTCTCCGCCCTCCCTCCGGTCCCTGCTTCTCCAACATACTCCTACGCTTCTACCGCAAACCCAATACCCAGTTCCTACAATCTGCCTTTGCCTCCTCCGCCCCGCCCTCCACATGCCGTGCTTAACAAGTCTGATCTCGAGGCTTCACAGACGGCATACGCGGACTTGCTATCTACAGCAAAGGTATATCGTCTCGCCCTCGCGGCGCTCTCTACATCAGCAAGTACATTCGGCAGCGCTCTAGAAGCATGCGCCCGCCTCAAAGAAGCGCGCTCCGACTCCCTCCCTGGTAGCAACCCGGGAAGCATGTCGAACTCCTTCTCCGCCAAAGGAAATTGTACTGCCGACAACCTGCTCGCTGCCTCTGGCGTCCATCAATTGATCGCCAACCACCAACAGATTCTCTCCGAGACAGTGTATAGAAGTTTTGAAGTCCCGTTATTGCATGAATTGGATCAGTGGAGGAGGAGAATCGAGGAGGAAGAGGATAGTTACCAGAGGGAAGCGAAGGCGATGAGCAAGGAGATAAGGAGGATGGAGAAGGAAGGGTTGAGACTTCATAGACAAAGGAAGAGGGATGTGGGTGTTTTTCGCGAGCACTTGGTTCGACTTACCGGGAAGTTGGATTCTCTGACGGGACTGAGTGGCGGACATAGTAGAGGGTTATTGAGGGATTGCCAGGAGATGAGCAAGGGGATTGTAGAGTGTAGCGCGGGGTTGGTAAGAGCGGAGGTAGATATCTTCGAGGCGTTAGCAAGGAAGGGTTGGAATGGTGGAGGGCTGGATGAACTGTTAGAGAAGGGAAGGGATCTCTTTGCGAATGAGGCGGATACGGATGCGCATCCCAATCACGGCGCCAAAATCTTCAGTATCTTGCCCCAGAACCGGAGTATTCTGGCCGGCGACGCTGAGCATGGAGGCGGGTCATCTGGGCCTGGACCGGGACATAAGAGGAGTGATAGTCTGATGGTTGATGGCATGATACCGTATCAGAGTCTTGCTGGCGTTGTATCGCCTTTGAAAAGGGATCCAGATGGAAATAGTGTTTTCTCCGAGAGGGGAGACGTGACGACGGGAATCCTAAACCGCCCTCGAATCATGCGGCCGTTCTCTCCAACACCAGGCGAGAGAGTCAGAGATCCATTGGAGGACTATATGCCAGCGACCCCCACGCCTCATCAAGAAATCCCGAAGATGACACTAGAAGAAGACGAAGATGGAGCGGAAGAAGCGGGGTCTGTAAAGACGGTCGTGCAGGGTTCAACGCCTGTTGAGGATGTAATTTCAAAGGGAGGGGGGAATGAAACGGAGCATGAGGAAGCGGTATTAGATGAGGAGGAGGGGACTAAGGAGTTTGAGGTGTCTGAGGTGGGAGAGAGCGAGAGTAGGCGGAGTGAGTGGAGGGAGAGGGAGAGGAGGTGGAGTGTTGCGGATGATGGGGTAGTGTCTGAGTAATTGTGTGTGTCTGATTAGCGTAGCATTTAATACCCCTGAGTTTTTTAGTGGTGCTGTAAAAGCGTGATATACTTGAATGAAGAGATTTGAACGTTGGAAATGATGCTGGGAGCTTGAAGTCTGGTTCTTTTAATTTGAGACTGGGGAGAAAGTACAGTTGCGTGAAGCCTCAAAGTTTGTTCTCTCATTTTTGAGACCCGGTGAGACCTGTTGTACATTCTGAAGTCATAGTAAACGCCACGCTGCAAACATTAAAGGTATTACTCCGTCCAAACATTTCGTCCCTATGCATCCCTCCCATCTAGTCATCCTTATTCGAGCTCCTAATATCCAGGAAACTACCCGTAAGCCAACTCAGATAGTACATGAATTTCCAATAAATACTCGCATTCGCCCAATCGAACTCTCCATCTTCAGTCCTTGGCACAGATGTCCCATAGAAATCCTTATTAAACCAGGCTAACAATGGTAAGGCGTCGAACACTCTCTCGGAAAATCTCTTTTGGGGCATCAATGCTAGCTCTGCGGGAAGAACTTCGAGTCTTGCTCCGGGGAAATGTTTCGACTTTTTGGGTGGTGTTGGAGGCGCGGGTTGGGAGGAGGTGAAGCCGGTGGCTGTGGCTGAGGAGGCGGTTTCGTTGGTGGAGGCTACGGTGCCGGTATCGACAGTGTAGGAAGATGTTGTAGAATTGGGTGGGGAGAGGGAGTTTCCGCCTCGGCCGATTTGTCTCATCTCGTAGGTTTGCGCTGGTGTGAAGGAACGGGGGAAAGTTGATGATGGTCGTCGATTTTGGAGATTTGAGGCTCCTGAAGCGACACCCAGAATTTTAGCCGAGCGTCTCTCTCCTTTTGGTGTCCCTGGTCTCCCACCTGCTGGTATAGCTTGGTCTTCTGTAGGAGAAACACCTCTGTACATCTCTGCGAATACCAGGTGGCCAAGAACGGTCTGTGGTGAAGACTCGATTGCCGCTTCTGCTGCTTCAGCGGACTCGAAAGTGACCTTGATCCAGTTCTCTCCACCGGCAAATTTATTCGCTTTAGCCTTCTCTTCCGCAGTCAGGGGCTGCTGGCGCAAAGCTGGATCTCTCAAGTCGGCTTTGTATCGTCGTTGCTCGATAGGAGGATCTCTTGGGTAATCTTCACAAATGCGTCCACCTATTCTCTCATACTCGTTGATCGCTGCATATTGCTGAGTTGACTTATATCCTCGTAGTATAACTTCTGTGGGCTCCTTGTGGGCTCTTGCGTATCTTGTAGGACCAGCGTTTCCCTCGATTTGAACCAAAGGAGCGTTGGATGGAAGTTCCGGTCGCGAGTGAGATGAAATAGAGGTTCTGCGCTGCTGCGATTCTGATCTCTCCGCAGCCTCCTTCGCGAAGTGCTGGGAGAATATAGCCTCCCCCGCTGCTACTGTTGGATCTTCGCGCTTTGCGGCTGGTGTGCCTGTTCTTGATCTTGAGCGTCTCGTTGAGCGTCCAAACGATCCAGTTTCGGGAACAGTCCTCCGTGGTCTTCCTATACTCGGGGTCCCATCACTACTCGAGTCATTAGATGAGTCGTACGAGAAGGCATCTTGCAGTTTTTGAATATTACCCTGGAAACAGCATCGCATATGGTCTTTGTACTCCATCTTCGCCAACGTAGAGTTCCTCATCTGGAACATTGTGCAAAATGAGTGGCGCCATCGTGTCGTCTGGAAGCTTCCTCGTATGAAGATATGTTGTTTTGTGGCCGAATATCCTAGTGAGAGAAGCCTCCTAGTTTGTTGATTTCGAGGTTGACGGAAGCGATTTGGTGCCAGAATTTTGGCGCCGTTGCCGGGTCCTTTGACAGGGAATCGGCTCGCACCTCTGGGAGTCTATTTAGTGAAATCGCGATGTCTCGCTAATAATCCAACGTCATAACTGGAGGCAAGCTCTAAGATTTCAACGACAGCTCAGGTCAAAAGCCGCAGTATCAACAATTGAGGCCAGAAATCCGTCACAATGTTCCGCTTTGTAAGTTTAAGTGATTGGATTCATCTTCACATCAATGAAGGTCTACGTTGCTAATAGTTTTACTCACTACCAGCACAAAACTCTCGATGTTATCACCCTCTTCCACAAACCCAGCGCTCCAGCTTCATTGAAAGTCCACGCCCTCCTGAAGCAACTCTCCGCCTCTGCCAGCGCAACCGCTACCGAGGACCAGGCCAGTGACCACTCAGCACAAACCCATGGTGCACCCAAGAGACCAGAGTTTGAGCTTGATATCACCGAGGAGCCACCAACCCAAGACCAACTGAAGAGCATCCTCGAATACATTGGAGCTCAGAATGCAGGCACAATTATCAAGGGGGCTAGGGATGAGGCAGATGCTATGAGAAAACTTAAAGCTAGCGCGGATAATTTCCAAGGGCCTGTCGTATGTTGTCTCTCTCAGGATGTTTTGGTTAGTAACTGACAGGTGTACAGACTGTGGATTGGAGTAATGGAAAGGCAGTAGCTGGGGATAATGAGTCTGAGATCTTGAAGATGGTACAGGCACTGCCGAAATAAATGGTAGTTATAGCTGTTTCACCGCATCAAGCGATTGCAATGAGGTGACATTGCTGTATTCTGAGTGTAAAACAGGGACGAAAACTTACATAACTGGTAATAATATGGGACGGCCGAACCTCTTCTCTCTTTAGTTCAAATCGAACTTGTGCTGCTTTTTTTTAAGTGCTACCAGGAAACAATTAGTAAGAGGGTCTTTTGAGTAGAAGGGGTTGCCAAGCCATAATCCCTAAGCACTCAGACGCCCTTGCCCCAGGTTACATTGCGTTCGAATTCCCTATCTTCCCTCGTGTCTCTCATCCTCGAAAGCGCTTTTTATTTATTTCAGGCCAGCCAGGCCAAGAAAAT
Organism: Bryoglossum gracile; assembly: GCA_037952635.1. Classification (NCBI taxonomy): domain Eukaryota; kingdom Fungi; phylum Ascomycota; class Leotiomycetes; order Helotiales; family Bryoglossaceae; genus Bryoglossum; species Bryoglossum gracile. The sequence continues at coordinate 253,341 of JAPZPB010000003.1, read as the reverse complement.
GACGACTACCCGGCGAGTGCTCAAATATACTATCTTGAATCTCGTTGCGTTCGAATTATCTATCCCCGCCCAACTCTTTAGACTATGCTATACAACTAAAGCATGTTAATGCTCAAAAGAACGACAGCGCTCAACGAAGAGATATCGAAGTTAGCTGCTGCTCTCGGTAAGTAGTAGCGGCTATCGTTTACCGTGGTCATCATCATACGACAACGGCTGTTTAGAACTAAGAGGAACCAAGGAGAGAGGAAGGTCACCACGCTCCTTAGATGGCCTTTAAAAGAAGGGCATTTAGTGGGAACGGACCATTAGTATCAAGAGATGTACCCCAGCAACGCTCTCATTGAGTAGTCATCAGGGGTATTGAGCATGTTGAAATGGATACTTGATATCTTACCAATTTCTCGTTGAGAGTGGAATACCTTAGACTTCCTGGATGTTCGGGTCAAAGTGAATATTTAGGTTCAAATGTTCAATTGGCCAAGGGGTTGACGATTCTGAAGATTCAATCCTCGAGCCATTGCACTTTCGGAACAGGCACGCATTTGCTTTCCAAGCTCGGGGGAGGGCCTCAACCTCCTTCATCCCCCCTCCACCTCGATCCGATCTTTCCATCTACAAACCACAACACCACCACCACCACTACCACCACCGCGCATTGCGACTTCTTCGGTATTGATTTGTCCCATTATTGGCACTCGCTCGTTCGTTCCCCACTCGCGCTTTCTTAATTTGTAGTTCGCTTTCGCACATGTCCTCCACGATGTGGCCACCACCTCGGATTCATCCCATGGATGTTCATCATCCTCCCTCCAACGCACCACTTGCGGCCATTCCTGAAATTTATGGCTACCATCCCCATATGCTGTCCCAGCCCCCGACTCCGAGCTCCGCCGCTGGTACGTTCAACCTTATGAATAAAGACTTGCAGCTCAGTCCTCTGCTCTGCTTCAGGTCATCTCGCACATTCATGTGACTGACACATTCTAGTCTCGATGACTTCCTTGGCCTCGATGGCGTCCTCCGAAGACCGTACGATCATCGCCCCTTCTTACCAACAACCTGCTGCAGTCGTAAAACTCGAGGTCGAGCCTGGAGAGGACTTTTCAGATGATTTCTATACCATACCCCGTCCCCACTCGATGGCTGGGTTTTCTACAGACTGGGGCAGACGTCCAAAGCGACTTGTTCTAAGGGACAAGCCTCCGCGCGTGCTCAGATCTGACCTTGAGTACGACATTAGGGTCAAGGCAAACGAGCTCGGTCAGAAGTATCCAGAGAAATTCCGCGAGATCAAACACGTGGTCGAGTGGGTTGATTTGCACGAATACTTCGATCCATATGACCTCTACACTGAGGGACCTTCTTTCTGCGGCCGTGTTATCAATGAACTTGCCAAGAGAAGCAGGGAGCTAGCTGATGAGTCCCAAGAAGCCATTGAAGACTACGCCCAAGATTGGGTTTCGTCCCACCAACTGTAGGTTTCACTCGGCGCATAGTTCTTTGATGAGATTAAAGTGTTGCTCAACATACGCGGGGTAGTGCTAACTTTACAGGCTTCTTATCAATGATGTGCTTCGCCAACGAGCTGTTAGTTTCTTCAACAGACACCCCCGGGATTATTTTACCGCTGCAGAGAACGAAGGCTTGAAGGGGATGAGACACAATGAATTGGCCATGCTGGAAGCTGCATTAGGGTATTACCTAGACCTATTCGTGCAGAAGCTTGAAGTCAGCGGGTTCTTTCTTCCGCCACCGTCAATGCCCCCAGGGCTATTTGTCGAGCCTCGGGGTCCCAGAGGTGCTGCTCATGCTCCTGGCTTTGGTCCAATATCTCTTCCTTCACCACCTGGTCTTCCTCCGGGCCCTTCACGACATTCGATGTATCGTCAAGGTGTCTCAATGCCTCCCACTGTTCCACCGGGTATGTTAATCCCTTCCCTTTGATAGCTTCTCATATTCCCACCTCGACTAGCGGAGCTGATATTCATGATTCCAGGGTACGTTCCTTCTAGCCACCAAAATTTCACCCAATTCATGGATAAAATGTCAACAACGCCACCCAGAGCTCTGAAGAATGCTCCACCTGGCGCAGATGCTCATAGCAGACCCCGTGGGTTTTCGACTGAATCGCGATACAGGGGCCGTGGAAGCAGGGGATTCGACGGACCTGACTCTGGCATGCAAACTCAAGATACCAGACGCTGGGCGTCTAGTTCAGTTACTCCTCGCGAGAGCCCCCATGGGCAACGAGGACCCGGACCAATCTATGTACTCACTGGTCAGCAGACATCACCAAGCAAACACCGCGGAAATGCCTTGCAACGTGTTACTTCTAACCCAACCAATGGCCGCTCGTTCTCTCAAAAGAACCGCATCGTTTCTGCCAACTCCACGGTTCGGACCCCGAGTGATGCTAGGAGATTTTCACAGTCAGCAGCCACTGGTCCACCTCAAGACCTTCCACGAAGTGTGCCTGGGACCTCGACTGTTCAAGTCTCTAGACCTAGGGCCCCCTCGCTACTGGTAGATCCCCGTCGCCCTTCACAGGGCAAGCAGAATATTCCGACTGGCCCTCGCACTACTCAGCAAGCTGAACGTGCCCCACTTCAGATCAAATCAACACCTCGAAGCGAGCTTAATTTTGAGGCCACACAAATCATCGACTCACCAAATACCCAGAGAGTTGTTGATGCAAGACTAACTACTTCTGGAGACTCGCGTTTTGATAGAAAGCCTCATTTCTACAAGCCCTCAAGCAAATCCTTCGCCTGCTCTTATACAGGGATCGAACATGTTATCTACCCTGAATTGCAAGAAGACCTGTTCACACGAACAGTCTATGTTGGGGGTGCGAACGAAGAAATGATCTACCAGCACACTTTGAGAGATCTCTTTTCCGGTTATGGTGTAATTGATACTGTTACCTGTACAGTATACGACCCTGCAGATTCTACCTCCAGAACTACTTCATACGTAATGTGGGTTAATTTCACAGTCCTTATGCTTCTATCGCTAACACATCGTAGATTCGAGGAAGAGAGTTCAGCACAGCAAGTTGTCTTAATGAAAAAGATTCCACTTCCTCAGGGCGGGTATGTCAAAGCCTATCCATATCGTTGCAGAGAAGATAGGATGCACAGTCGAGAAGGCAGTTATTCCAGCCATTGCTCCAATGCTAGGAGTCGGTCTGGGAGTTATTCTAACAACTTGGACCCCTCCTTCCGCAGTCGTTCAGGCAGCATGCCAAGCCAAAATCCTCACAACTCTGGCCACCCAAGAAACAACGTAAGCTCTTACGATCAGCAGCGCCCGCGCGACCGTTCCGGAAGCTTGGCAGGCCAGAACAATTACCAAAATACCCGCCTGAGGAACTACTCGAGTTATCCCGAACAGCCGCGCACACGCGACCGACATGGCAGTATGTCGAGTCAAAACTACCCCCACCCTACCCAGTCAAAGATTTCACCTCCCTATAACCTGCATGGTTCGCACTACTCGACAAACAGACAGGAGCCGGTCTCAAATCAAGAGAGCAGTGTTGGTCATCCAAGACAACTATCTACAGTTCGGAGTGCCGCTATGGCTGTAGCATCGCCTTTGGGAGCCCAGCTTCATGCCGTTACAGCAGAACTCATTCAACACCAGTCTGCTCTCAGCCGCCAGGGTTCTCGAAGTCTTCAACCTCAAGCTGTTCAAGGTTTGCAAGGTCTTCTGGGCCAACAAGTGCTTTCAGGCCTGCAAGCTGCCCCGGGTACACTAGAATCGATCGAGAATATTCTGGCCGAGAAGAGGCAGTACGTACAAGGACGCAACCTTCCGAAGTTGGATACGGCCTGGAATAACAGTCAACTTCCCCAGTCTACTTCCGGTAACCGAAAGGAAAACTCGCCTATGAAGAGTGAAGGTTCGGGAGTGACAACTCCGGGTTCTACTATGGGAAAGAAGAAGTCTAAGAGTACGAAGAAGACGAAGAGGGCATCTAGTGCAAACACGTAGGTTTTTAACGAGTACCCCCCACGAATACAAAGGCAAGTCAGTATTCAATGTGCTAGGCTAAATAAAATACTAGATCAACGCTGCCAACACCTGTTCACGGACTTACCCCAGCAGGTTCCCCGGTGAAGTCTCGTTCTCAAGTTTCGCCGGCTCTAACGCCACTAGCCAAGGAGAGTGCTCATAAATCCGCAATTGGCCCATCCAAGTCTTCTGGGCTAGCACAGAGCAAATCAGCTACCACCGCTGTAGCCGAGAATCCGGGCTCACCAATGGCTATGGTTTCTATCAGTACAAATCATACGCCATTGAATATCAAATCACATCCAGACTTGAGAAAGCTGTCTGTACAGGATGAGAGCGAACATGGACCCATCTCCATGAGCTCTTCATTCCTTACCAACACCACATCATCATCTAGTGGCATAGAAGACAAGACCTTTGACCGAACAAAGAGCACTTCGGAATCTTTTTCAACAGTCTCGAGCAGAAATCCGAGTGTAACTTCAACTACTTCGGAGAAGAACTCCGCAGCTGAGAATGAAAATGAGCAATCTGCTACCAGAAAGAAATTCGGTAAAACCAACAAACAAAGAAAAACAGATAGGCACGCCCGGGAGCAGCAGGCCGCTATGACTGGTACCAAATCCACCAGAAAGGCCGATGCAAAGTCAAATAGCAGAACCGATAACATGGCGACTGAGTCGAAGGAGCCCAACAAGACTATTTCACCAAAGAAGGTAGACACGTCTACGGGCCAGTCACTACCTAAGGATTCTCCAAAAGTGACTGTCGATTCTAAGAGAGTATCAACCCCAATTCCCCCGGACTTTGCTCATGAGGAGATCTCGCCAAAGAGCTTCCCGAAGAATGATCCCCAAAAGGAAGACTTATCCTCTGCAACCCCAAAGCCAGCACGAGGTTTATCTCCAATCAAATCTTCAGGAAGTGCCCAATTCAAGAGTGTACCATCTCCAGCAAGTTTCAAAGTCGCAGTCCCAGATATGACACCCCGGAAACCATCAAAGCACCATAGTCATCTTCAGACAACTTCAACTTCCGCATCTAAGAAGCCTGCAACTCGGGATGTTATAACAAAGACCTCATCGAACGATGACCTACTTAAGCTAGAATTAGGTTCCGAAGCAACACCGGTCCCTGAAACTGCTATCGACATTGAGGATCAGAACCAGTTCCCTGCCTTGGAAGCTGCAAAATCGCCCCCCTCATCGATTGCAGATGGAAAGCGACCTCCACCACCGACAGTAATGAGACCCCCAGTCATCGGAACCATGAAGAAGCAGGTAAAGCTTGCAGTGCCGTTGGTGGCCGTGCCTCGAATGATTAAGCCGCGTTCTGAGCCGTAAGTCGTAAGATAACCCAGCCTCCTGTATGGCTATTAGGGCATGAACTAATCCTTTACAGGTCCAACTCCAACTCTGAGCCAGGGGCTGTTGATGATTTGACGAATGTGAGGCAAAACTCAAAGGTGGCTACTGTGATAAGTGGCACACAAGTCCGTGGTTATGAACGTGGAATGCTAGGGGGGAGATTTTGGCCGTTTGTGCGAAGCTTTTTCGGGAGATAGCACTAGTTTGTTGTGTTTCTGAGTGGGGGAAACTGATGAGTTGCCTTTAATTTGAGGAAGTTGATGCATTTCCTCGGAGAGTGAGTATCAGATATTTGGTGCAGATTAAAGTAGCTGCCCGTCAGGTCACATCAGTACGGAGGAGTAGTACTGGATCTGATCAGAAATAAGCAATGAAAACTTTCAAGTCTAAATGTGCTGTCTAAGGTGAACGTGACATATACCTATATATAAATCGCTTCGATAACCTTTGCCCACCTATGTTATTGATACAATGGTAAGCTTGCGCAGGTGATGAGAGCTTCCATTTCAGTTTGTTATTTCAACTTTAATACGGCAGCAAGGAACGTCCAGTTTAATACTCTCCAGTGATCAAGTTCTTCCCGGAATCTTTGGGATGTTAGAATATTCAAGATTTCGTTTATATTCACGGTGCTATCGAAACTCGTCTAGCTTTTGTTACTTTGAATATTCTGGAATAGTAGGGTACAAATAAATACTGATGGTGAGCTAAAACTTTCGGAGACAATATGTTAATTGGCTTGAAATGAGTTACATTTGTAGTAAGGAATTAGTTGTTTCGTACATATAGTCTATATTCTCTTGTTTTGACCGGTATTCAGTTAGGTCACCGTCGCCATACCGTCAAGAGCTCCTCTTAGACAAGCTTGCAGTCTTTCATACTCTACGAAAACGGCCTGCTCGATCGGTCTAAAGTTCTGAACATGGAGAGCGGATAGAAAGCTCAAGTTTATCATCGCAACGATGCTTGGGACGGATATCATACAGCTCTCGGCCAACTAAGCAACTTCTTAGGGGCAAACAAGATTACTGGTCAAGGATTTGAAGGAGGTTGCTAGGTGGGAGCCAGAGAGATCCCGCCTATTGAATCCGCATGTGAGAACCTCTGCCGGAACACATATTTCGTGCGAGTAGGGCTGGGACTTGGCTGAGAAGGAGGTTTCAGGCTGGACATGAAGATGTTTTCGGTCGTGTCTTTTGTTCTTCACTTGTACTACATGTATCTCTACTCAGGGCGTGATCCGATGAAACTTGGGGGGATCATTGTTCTGTTAGAAATTTACTATCCCGCTAGAAAATTCCTGTCTTTGCTAAGACCTTGCCTTCCTATGTCCTAGGTAGTAGGTGGAGAGAATAGTTCCGAGTTTAAGTTATGTCCTGTACGTAAATCAAGTGCCTACTACTTTTAAAAATTCAAAAGGTCTGCGAAATTGAAAAATTCCTGAATATCCATGTGTTCCCAGAAATTCTATTAGATTAGAATGTCCTCTGGTTCGTAATAATGAAGAAAGAAACACTTAATTTTCTATTCGTCTTGAGTATTCCAGTCTGATTACCTTACAAACCTATATAATTCTAGGTCTCCACCTACGAGCTGCCCAAGTAAGGCATAATAATGTTCACAGAATGTGTTGCGCATCCAAGACTTATTTGGGCATGAAGCCGAATAACCAATATCCATGGCATGCAGATCACATTCATGATCTAGTATACTCTCGTTACCTACTTCTGTGCGCGTTTATTTGCATTTATGCGCTGGTTCATTATTACCTAACTTTGGGCTATAGAAGCAGAGCACTACATATGTGGTTTTAGAATCAATCAATCCAGCTTTCTTGATGATCTTGTCATTCCCCCTCCTCAATGCTGCCCTCAGGAGAAGTGGTGCCTTCTGAAGAAAGGGTATACGGGCGATGGAATCTGACAGTCTCCTTCTCAAACAAGTTCACATGATGAGCAATGAACGCCTTCGTCTCATCCACCAACGCCAACCTGATTTCCTTAGCTTCTTCCATTGCGATCGGAAATTCCGTCACACCGTCAAAAACCATATCCCTCAACTCCGCACTCAACTTCCCCAACGCCTCCCCACTATCCAAAGCCTGCTTCGTAACTTCTTCTACCCACCAGTCCTTCTGCTGCGGTGGCACGTTTGATGTGCTAATAATTCGAATCCCAGGATCTACCAAGTACAGAACCAGAATCTTGATGTGCCCATTTTTAGTAGGATCTTCGAGCTCAAAGGGGTACTCTTGATGTTGCAAAGCATTAGGGAACGTAACCAGGCGTCCCTCGCGGAAATTGACCGTCCCAATATCCTGCACCGTCGACCCACCATTTGAGACGCGGAAGATATCCCACAAGAAGCCATAGTCATCCTGCTCATTCCCATAAGCCTCAGTATCATAATCCGTGCCCTGGTGACGGAACTCCAACCGACTCTCAGTGATATTATCTATATCGTAATGGTAGATTGCAGTAGCGCAAATGTGCTCGTTGAGCATTCCTTCTACACGCCAGGTGCCGCCCCGGTAAGAAGGCGCGTCGGGAGTGAGCTCGATGTTGGCGAGTTTGACGATGACCTGGAGACCGCGGTGGGCGTAGTCTTTCCTGAGATCAACTGGAGGTAACTCGCCTCGCTGCTTGTGATTTCCTAAGGAGTCTAGCCATTCATCTGCGAAGATTCCGGGCTCGGGCTGGATTACGGATTTGGATTCGTGTTTCTGCTCCCATTCTTGGATTCTGTTTGCGTAATCGACCTCATCTTCGTCCTCTTCTTGGGCTCTAAGAAATTTTAGTGTGTAATTCTGGGAGCAGAATGAAAAACGAGGAGCTGCTACTGAAACACGCTCTTAAGACAGGCTCTGGAGACATGCCTTTAAGTCATGTCTTACGGCTCCCGGCTCCTCGTATGTTTGAGGGATCGTATGGGGAATTTGACTTACGGCTGGTCGGCTCGTTCTTCCTGGGTGAGTTCGTTGTACTCGATATTCTCAACATTGATGCGGGGCATGAAGTCCTGTTCTCTGACTGGGGTGAGAGTCGCGTTCCACAGAGGAATTGCCTTAGCGATTACGGTTTCAATGATTGAATAGAGGCTCTCAGCTCCTTTGGGATGAAGATTATTGATGTAACTGGTGATCCTAAACGCTGTCAGTGCTTAGCAATGCGAGATTTAAGGCTAGAAGCTTACTTTGCACCCCCATCATCAACAGAGATATCAACATCACAAGGAAGCCACTGAAAATACTTGGAGTAGGGAGTCATTGCATCTCTCCAGGACGGATTGCTATCCACATCATCATTGTCACTGGATACAGTATCGTCTTCCCAACTCGATCCTCGGGAATAGTGCTTACGATCCGCAAACATTTCCGTCTTACTTCGTTTTGGAATAACCTTACCCTTCCCCGAACTGTCTAGGCAGTCTTCGAGACCGACCAGACTATCCTCGAGAACCCGACTTCGGCCGTAAATCAGAGGGAAAAGAGAAGGGTCTACTAAGTCCACGACTTTATGTTCAGATCCTGGTTGATAGTCTTTGAGATTGTCGGGGACATTCTCGAATCTTCTTGCCTCGGCCTGGAGAGCTAGCTTTGTTGATTCGGGAACAGCAACGTCGGACTGCACAACATCACCATTTAAGATAATGACTATTCCAGTCTCTTTGAAAACTCGAGCTTTGAAACGGAGCTCGTCGATAATCCAGTCGGTCATCTTTTCTGAGACATCGACATCGCTATCGCTATCGTTCATTGTCATGATCTCCTTTTTCCACTTGCTGGAGATCTCTTCGTCAAAAACCTGGAAGTAATTAGCAACGACAATCAGTTTTTGTAATGAGATAAATATAGAGCGACTTGATAAAAAGAAACTCCTTGAATAGCAGCGGGAGGGGGTGGAGGGAGACTTGATGACTAGAATGAGCTGTTTAGGAAGAATTTACTTTCTCATGCCAATTTGGCTTATCAACGAGTGTACCCATGATACGTAGCATGATAAATTCGCGGTGTGTGGTGAGAGGGTACCTTGCAAGAATTAGCCATTGTGGAAACGCAAGACGGTGGAAATCTACCCGTGAATCCAAGTGATACTTTGCGCACAGTCTATTGCGGTCGGGAACAGAGCCTTCCCTTCTCCCTGAGGAGGGGCCGTCAATGTAACCATTTCCCCCTCATCATCTTCGTCCAGCCATTCTACATCTCCATGAGGTGCGAAATTCAAGGGCAGATTCAAGCCTGGAAGGTCGAATCTAGAGAGTGGGGTCTCGGCAGTACTAGAGGAAGACATTGCTGTTGGATGTGGTCCAGAATTTGCAAGTTGTAGAAGTCGAGGTAAATTAAATTTGGGAGATAAGAGTACTTAAAGGGGAAGGCAAATTGTTTTAAACTAACTTTTGGATCCTGTTATATCCTGTTGTATCCTGTTGTATCCTATTGTATCCTATTGTATCCTGTTGTATCCTATTGTATCCTGTTGTATCCTGTTGTATCCTATTGTATCCTGTTGCATCCTGTTATATCTTGAAAGAGGCAGTGGAAATGCGTGCAAGGTATTAGAATTGAACCGATCTTTGTTCCTCTGGATAAAGGGAGAGCTTATAGTATGTTAACATGCACTGTGCGCTAGTGGTCTTAGAACTAATCTCCATTCCTCTGTTCATTCCAGCTCAACACAGGACTTAAGCACTAGGTACCAGCGCCATAGCTGCTTCCCATGCATAAGTTAGGCTGGGGGGACCAAAATCGATTCAACTTGAATGCCTTGCAGTTTAAACATCTTGCCAGATTAATCTCATATGAGGGACGGAAGCAATCATTTTGAATCAATAATTAAACTTATTGCAATAGTAAGATCACGCACCACTAACTACTAGAAGACGAGACTCACGAGAATATTTGAAACAAGCGAATTCCAAAGACAAGGAATGCTTGGTATTAGCCGGACGATAGCGTAGATTCCAAATGGTATGAAAAACAATGTGGCTTTCCATCTTCGATCACTTGATCGTCCAAACCAGGACTTTCTACGAGGACCGCCCGAAGGAGGCCCCTACTCTCGGAACGTCTTTGATCTCAACTCTTCCAAACGCTCATTTCGCCTGTGCTTGTCTTGTTTTCTTATTTTTTTCATTTCCACCTACTGTATATCTTGATTAATCCGGCCAATCCAAGCTGCTGCTAGCAGATCCAGTATCTGTTTCTCCCAAGACCTGTTGATCTCAAGATTTTCCAAGTCCGTATTCCGGTCGGCTGCAGGTGTATCCAGGGCCAGGACGCTTCTACCAAATCCTCAACGCTGTCTAACATGTATATCGCACTCGCCATCAGTGGGGCTTTCAAGAAGAAGAACTCCCAGGGAGCAGGAGAGCCAAACACCCGTGTCGTCGAAACAGAGCAGATGCCTGTGAGCCCAAGCTCGGGTGTGCCGTACCAGGTGCCGTATAATGGGGGGAAGTATGAAGCTACAAGTGGGGGACAGTTGCAGGCTGCTTGATCAACGAAGGATGTTGATTGCGGAAATGGAATAATGGAGTGGTTTGAACGTGCAATAGGGAGGGTTGGGTTACGGTTTGGTGTACATGATGGTCCGTTTCTATTGGAGAAGGAAGTGTGTGTATAAAAATCTCAGATAGTGAAATGGTCTTCGTTTTGGGATGAATCTTTTTTTGAAGACATCAACTAGTTGGTTGTAGCTCGTGTCTTTAATGGTCTCTGACCGGGAGCCATAGCACTTGGTCCAACCACGGTAGTAGACCTGTGCTTCTACCACTAGAGAGGACGAGTTATGGGCCACTTCACCGCCATCCTGACTTCTGGTGCTAACGTAAAGCAGGTGTTCCTGGAGAATTCGCAGCTGGTATGGTTTTAGATGCAATTATCAAGCGAGAACCCACCTCTGGAGATCAGATTGAAAGCGACCTGGTCCAGAGAGATTCTTGTTCCAGCAGGCCCGCTTATATATGGCTTCACACTCCAATATAAGGTCATGTGGTTCGCTTCTCTCTTCGGCATGGGCTTTGCCTGCTTCGGACTTCATGTCATCGCCACTACCTGCTATACTTACAGCATCGACTCATACCGAGCTGAATCTTCTGAGATTTCTCAGTTGATCAGCTTAAGCTGCTTGAGATGACTTATGCATTCTATGTGGTGAAGCTGTGTGACAAGATTGGCTACCTGAGTTTTTCATGTTTGCGATCTTTGGGAGCGTGCTCGCTTTTATATTAATCGCGGCATTGCTTTTCAAGGGGAGGAAATCTCTTCATTTCCTCCCCTTGAAGTCCTAGGAATATCAATACTCTCGATACAGACTATGATGGGAGAGTTGAGGTTGACCAGTTAGGAGAGGAGAGGAGACGTAGGTTGATGAGGTGCGGTTGGGAAATGAAACCTTGAATGGTGGCAGGGTAAGTTTCTAGTAACTGGTGAACGGGAATATTAGTCTGTCTCCGAACTGGAATAAGCCGATGGATTAATGAGACATTGTTACTCTGAAATGACGAAACAAAGTTCAACAGGGAGTTGCAACCACAGTAAGAAATCTTTTCGAAATCCATATAAGATTTGGGCCACTGTAAGCACATAAATTCAATATAGATTGGATAGAAAGATCATGGATGTAGAACAATCTAAACAGAGTAAGAGCTGCATGAAGATCAGACAGAAAGGGATCGGGACTATGAAGGCGGTCAAATTCATTTCGAATATTCACTTAAACAAATTTTTCAAGACGGAGGGCGAAATCAAAGCGGATGATGAGTAATAATAATAATGAAATACGAAGTAGGGCAAAGCTTTGCGATTGGCAGACCCTGTCCTCTGAAAACTTTATAGATTATCCTTACAGTACCTCCAACCTCGCGACAGTTAACTACATTAAGTTAATCGTCTGCGGGTCTCTGCGAGTCTGTGTACGAGTGACTCGTCGCACGAATAAAGAAAGCAATCAGTAGGAAACCAGTAAGTCGGGTATGAGTGTAACGCACACGCTTGGTGTTGATTCATTCGTCCGCTGATTCCACCCCGCCCATTACACAATTAATGAGGCGTTTTGTTTCTCCAGCTGATCTCGCTGCTATCTGTAGACTTTATTCTTGGTGTCATTTTCACCGATTGCTTGATCCCCAGAGTCGTGATGCGACAGCATCTCCATCGGCTTGACCCGATGTCTTCATTTCGAACACAGCCAGAACGACGGTCGTCGCTGATAACGACCACTTCCACTTGCAACGCCTGCTGTGGGCCTGAAAGTTCCTCACGCCCCGAGACTTTCATTCTCCCACCGATCCAGAGCTGTGCCTCACTATTCCTAGTTCAGCTATACACGTTGTTTTCCATCGGATGAATCTGGATATTGGAAAGAAGCTATCCCCTTTTGGCGTTACTTGCGAATGTGTTCTCGCAGGGCTTGTCGATGTTACATTCAGCCGGGCGAGGCTAGAAAGCGGCCTTGAGGCGTGGAGCAGAGCAATGTGAAAGTCATGAACTACCAACGGGTGCCCGAACAAGGGGGAAACGGGTGAGGGGATATATAATGGGGAACCTCACCATGTGCAACAGGGCAACTTTTCATGAGTCTGACTCTGCCGACGTGGGACAACATGATTCTATCCCCAGAAGAGCATCTTGCCCTCGCAAACGTCAACCCAGAGCTTGCCCAAGTAAGTGGCCACCTGCTTCCCTTGTCTGGAGGATGCTAACAATTGCCCCAGATTCTCAAGGTCTTCCCTAATTGCAATCTCCTCAATGACACGACCGATATACACAGTTTGCGAGCTACGCTCCTGGCCCACAAGGCCAAGATGATGGAAGCCAACAGTGGAGGGGACAGCGAGGATATGTACAATGAGGACGACGTGTATATCCCAGTCCGGGATGGAAGCTCGATACTTCTACGGATTCACAAGCCGAAGAATCCACCAACAGACGGCAGCCCAATCTTTGTCGTATACCATGGAGGAGGGTTCTGTTTGGGTGGACTGGATAGTGAAGCTCTGCTCTGCAGGAAGTTCACCGAGCTAGGGGGTATTGCTGTCAATGTCGACTATAGACTTGCTCCCGAGCACCCTTTCCCGGTACCATGTGAAGACGCTTATGATGCCCTGAAGTGGACAGCGGCGAATTTTGAAGAGCTCGGAGGCAACCCCTCGAAGGGGTTCTTGGTTGGCGGAATCAGTGCTGGAGCAGATTTCGCTGCCATCATATGCCATCTAGCTCGGGACGACAAGATATCTCCGCCGCTGACAGGGGCCTATCTTTCGATACCAGCTTGTATACCAGAAGTTCTTGTGCCAGAAAAGTACAAGTCTGTCTTCCTGAGCAAAGAGCAGAATAAGGATGCTCCTATTCTGAACCAAGGCAGCATGGCTCTGTTTGAGAGTAAGTACATATTTCATTCTTAGACAATTGAAAAAGCTAATCAGTTTGCCTTGAAGAACTCTATCAGGCAAATCTATTGTCACCACTCCGAACTCCGGCCATCCATAAATCGCACAAAGATCTACCAGCCTCATACTTCCAAATCTGTGGACTAGACCCTCTTCGGGACGAGGCCTTGATCTATGAAGAGATTCTTAGAGCAGAGAATGGGGTCAAGACTCATGTGGACTTGTATCCTGGACTTCCTCACGGATTCTGGTCCTATTACTCAAAGGCAGGGTTTAGTAAGAAGCTTCAGGATGATTCCGTGAAAGGCATGCAGTGGCTGCTAGACCAGAGCAAATGATACGGTTTCATGGTGCGCGCTTCACTCTAATTTGGCTGTTAGATTAAGATTCTTGTTCTCTATTGTATCTTGGGTAGTTGAATAACGGGTCTTGCACAGCCTTTGGTTGACCAAAATAATCACTCAGATCCTTTAATCCTCCTGCGTATTAGTTTCCTGTGTACCCTTGTTTCTCGTTTGCTGTGATTTTGCTTGGCGGCACTCAGTCTTGTTCATTTGAGCAGGATAAGCTTCCAGTCTGATTGTGCTTACTTCTCCTGTACTTCCCGGCAAGTCCCTTGTTTATGACAGCCTTCTTGAAAGATCTGGCATGTTAGGCTCTACCTCTTTCATTCCTTGCGTTGGCATGGCATTGGAGATATGCAGATGTTGAGTTATTATCACTGATCTTTCTCACCCCCAACCCTCTCAAAACTTATGCCCAATTGTTTCATCACATGTATTCTCTGCTCTACTATCAGTCCCTCTCAGTCTAATTATGCCGCTCCTGCAGGTACTCAGAGATTTTGAAAACTCAATTAAAAATATTCTCACTTTCAAACCTAAGTTACGATCACACTCCATTAGCAGCAAGAATGCCAGTAAACTCGCAGTGGTTCCTCCCACATCGGGACTTAACGAATGGAACAGAGGTGTTTTTGCCTCAGAATTGAGGAGAAACGAGATTTTCCCTAGACCTATAGAGTCGGATGGGACGAACAATGTTGATTCTAAACCACTTCCGGACGATGCTTGTATTCAGGAAGGTACTTTCCACGGGACGCAAAGAGCAGCAACTGAAATGTTCCAGAGTATCGAGCATAGGTTAGTGGTTCCCTCTACTATCTACATCTTTGATATTCAAGGTCTTCTTGGTTTCCCCAATCTAACAGCTGCAGATTTGTTTCATACTTCGATATCACTGGTCTGGAACCATCAATTCAATTGGGCCTCTCGTTTGTGAACAAACAACAGATCTACACCTTCACTGTCCCAGGACCAGCAGGGGACAACTATCCTCCACATCTCAATATGACCCCGACTCCACTTCAGTCCGCCATAGATTTCCTCACAATCTTCAACGCTGCCCGCCTTCTAGACACCGGAATGCTCCTCCCACGGTGCATCCCTGAAAATATCCTCGACTTTATTAACGACGACCCAATAGCTGGCACCATGGCGGGAATCGAGCAACGAAATCATATCATTCGGACTCAGAAAAAGAACATCGGTCAAGAACCAAATATTGGAGATCGTGATAATTGGTTTTGTGACGCTCTATTTGCTCAGCAACAGCTCACAGGTCCGAACCCGACAACAATCGAAAGAGCATCCATTGAATGGGTTGCGAAGTTCAAAGCACAGGCTAAAGCCCAGGATAATCAAAATGCACTTGATTTCCTCAGTAATGGAGATCTGGGATCGTTTTATATTCAAGATTATAGTTACTTCAGGGACGCTGTTGGTGCTCTGCCAGACTCTATGCTTACCTCCTCGGACGAAACGCGGTATGGCTGTGCTTCGGTTTGTCTCTTCCAACTACCTCCAGATGGAAAACTCCACCCATTGTCAATTGTACTCGACTACAAGGAAACCATGGAGAAATCAGTGGTGATTTTCAATCAGCGACTTCAAGCTTCAGATATCTGGGAACCAGAACGCAATGATTGGCCTTGGCGGTATGCAAAGCTCTGTTGCCAGGTCTCAGATTGGTCTCGCCACGAGCTTGCTGTTCATCTCACCAATACTCATTTCGTAGAGGAAGTTCTTATTGTAGCAGCTCATCGCACGATTCAATCCGACCATATCTTGTATCGCCTTCTGTCTCCCCACTGGCTCAAAACACTACCCTTGAATGCAGCAGCTCGTTCTTCTCTAGTACCAGGATTCATCGTCGATATCAATGGGATGACAACTGACCAGACTTATGCGTTCGTCAACTATGCATACAAGACCTTCGACTTCAAATCTAAATATATCCCCAACGATCTCGTTTCCCGCGGCTTCCCTCTAGCAGATCTTGGCTCCAAGAAATACCACAACTACGTGTACGGGAAGAATATTCTGGCACTCTGGAACACCCTCCGCCTCTTCATCGCCTCTGCTATCAGTACAACCTATCCCATCGATGCAGCTGTAGTCGCCGACGCCAGTGTCCAAGCCTTCGTCGCTGAGATGAAGAACCCACTCGGTGGTGCCATGGACAAGTTCCCCGAGATAAAAACAGTCGACGACCTAACCGACATGATCACAATGTGCATCCACACCGCGAGCCCCCAGCATACAGCCGTCAACTACCTCCAAGATTACTTCATGGCCTTCGTACCCAACAAGCCCGGCTGCCTCTTTACCCCCCTCCCCACCACCCTCGAGAAACTCAACGCCCTTAAAGAACCAGACATGATCGCCGCCCTCCCCACACAACACGCTCGTGCCTGGCTCATGATGTCCCATCTCCCCTTCCTCCTCAGCTACGGCGTATCACCAAACCAGACACTGCTAAACTATGCTATGAGCTTGCAGAAACTAGCGCCGACGGGAGAGAAGAAGGACAATGATCCAATTACTACAGCTGCGGGTCAGTTGGTAGCGGATTTGAATGCGCTGAAGTTGGAGTTTGCGATGAATAGCAAGGGGATGGATGATCAGGAGCTGCCGTATGATGTTTTAGATCCCAGTGCAACAGCGATTTCGATTTTGATCTAGTTGCTTTGGGTTGCTTGGAGTTCCGGAGCTCGTGATTGCGGACTTGCTACCGCCAATACGCCAGCCAATATTCTAATTAATAAGAGTGGTTTTATTGAGTGAAACCTCTGAGTCAAACTTCAGTTTCTACTTCGTCCCAACCTCCGGTGGGCGGAGAGACTGACACGATCTACAGTCTGCTTGGTGGGAATGAAGAAGTGTTGGGGAATTCTGACACACATATATACTCTTCAGCAACGCTCTAGTACCTCGAACGCATTCATGGTAAACACCAGAAAAGCCAAGGAAAGCAAGAAATTTTGAAATATGTTTATTTTTGTCCTGATTCTATTTAGCAGATTGTCCCCTTATCCCGTTTTTTCATTGATTCCCATTGTTTTAATTTCCTTCGTCAAATTTTGCGCATCCATTCAAACTCGGTTCCTGCAAGGACGAGCCTGATTCCCCAGATTTGCTGCGAGAACATGTCGCATTTTCCTCCCAGAAGTATCAAACTTCTTTGAAGCAAGCATGAAATCAAAATTACCTAGTCTTCCTGAACCGCAGGAGCTTCCTCCATAGCTGTGTCGGTAGACCTCAAAGCACCTAGTCCATAAGTCAGCTTCGATTCTGCAAAACAAGATAACAAGGTGTCTCACCTCTTGCATAGTCTAGGAGCGAGCCCTTGCGAGCAATGGCATTCTGGATGATCTCTTCCATAGCATCCTGTAGCAAGCCGCCAACTAGCTCGCGCTTACTCCTTTGCACTGTTGAGAATGCGAATTAGCTTTGATATAGTTTCAAGTCAAGGCAATATCTTACTCTCGAGAATTCCGATGTCAACGGTATCCTTGACCACAATATGGACCAGGTAGCATTTCTTCTTTTGGCCAATCCGATGGACACGTCCGAAAGCTTGATCATCACTGGGAGAGAGCTGTCAGCAAAGGAAGATATGATTAACGAAGAGAGTGGTAACTTACACATAGGGGTTTAGCCAAGGATCACTGGAAATTGTTAGCGTCACTCGTCAGTGGAGAACTGGATACATACGTGATGATAACCCGATTTGCGAAGTTCAAGTTGAGACCTGTACCACTACACTTCAAGGCAGCCAAAGCAACTTTGACTTCCTTCGTATTTTCAAATTTCTTCTGCGCAATATGTCTTGCATCCATTGTCATGTCGCCCTAGTATAATTAGTCCTAAGAAAGGGGGTTCTTGAGAGGAGAGATACTTACCGAAAGGTAGACAAATTTGATTCCCTCCTTCTGAAGCATAGAACCGAGAATTATCTGGAAGAACCTAAAGGAGGAGAAAACGATGATCTTGTCGGTAGGGTTATGAGAATTCCAATCCACGATAAGTTTGACGGTGGCATCTAGCTTAGCAGTTCGCAGAAACTTGATCTTGCCCTTGTCATACCCGGTGAGTACATCTTGCGCAGCAGTTTGGCTGGGGTCAAGTCTGGGTCGAAACCCTCGAATATCAATAGCTTTAGATGGAATGAGTTTGCTGGCAGGTTTGGCCGAGGGTTTGCTTATTTCATGAACTTTTTGCACGCCACAACCCTTGAAGTCGCCTTCCTCGTTCATATACTTGAACGGCTTTTGGCATTTGGGGCACCGACGAAACTATAATCAGCGTATCAGCACACTAGGTCATTCAGGGGAGTATAGAAAAGATATTCCTACCTCACCGCCATGCTTTTCATCCCATTGTGAAGTAGTTTTTGTTTCGAGACAGTGTCCGCAGAACTTGTGTTTGCATTTCTTCACCATAAGAAACTCGCTTGCTGACTCATCACATAACAGGCATCTATCGTTCCTCTGTGTGACTATTATGCTTGATTTCTCCGGCGAAGTTTTCTCCGGCGAAGTTTTCTCCGGCGAAGTTTTCTTCTCGTGAATCCATGTTTTGTAACCTGTGGCGATTAGTCCTGAGTCAGCGCTGGGAGGCTCTACTTACGGCTAGAGAGCATATCTGATAGCTCCGTTGGCTTTTGCTGAACTTCTAACAATTTAGTTATGTCGTGACATTCTGTGAGCAACTCCTCCTTGAGTGCCTGAGTGAAAGGTAAGTTTTTGCTCAAGAATGGCACTCTTCTACTTACAACCATTCTTCCAGATATCAGATCGGGGCTTGCGGATAATCTATTGAAGTCGGTCATTGAATTCATGGCTTTGACATTTAGCAACTTACTGTCTGAAGAGAGTGAGTTGAGCGAGAGCGTTGCCCTTCCAATTTGACCGATCTCTGCGTTTAACTTCGGCATTTCTTGAGTCTTCGATATGACTTAGGACTGCTTGAATGAGAATAGACTCCGCTGGTCCTGGCTCTACCTCGATGACCTGATAGTATTTCTCTGGGAGATTAATGGTGCTTTCGCCAGTTGTCGTCGTATCACTAGTCTTGCGTCTTTTCGTTATATATATTCAGCAACACCATTTGGGCGGGGGAAAAAAGGGAGTTGAATACTTACCGAATGACTAAGTCTTTGATAAGAACTGGAAGTCTTGCCATTGCTACGGGCTACTTGAAGTTAGCTCATTGCATAGATCTGAGGATACAGAATTGATCACTCACATCATCGTCATTGCAAAACATAGACTGAAAGCTTTATATTGTCAGTGTTTATTCTCATCACCAGATCATTAACTCACTCCTTATACTCGAGACTCATAGTAACCGGTTCTTGCAGAAATCGTAGCAAGGGATAAAGTTCTGCAACCTGTTAGCAAAGACGACAATAGGTAAGGTATGATATCTCGGACCATTTGGACCGTTCATTATGGGTGTCTGCGGGGACCAGTCAGTGAAATTTAACCATGTAATATAAAGAAAGCAGCTTTACTCCACTCAGTATCAACCGATACTTGGATTTGAGGGCACAAGCAGCACGAGCTGTCTGGATCTTGTAATTCTTGATAGAATGCTTATCTGTTAGCAACATATGTCATTCTGTAGGAAAAAGATACATACCCCTTCATCAAGAACAACCTAAAGAAGCAGAAAGTTAGCCAAATTCGAAAAGATTGACAATGTTAGCCCTACCCGATACCAGTGTACCTGGTGAAGCATCCCAGTGATCTCTCCACCGTCATCATTATCCTCACTGTCGCCTTGACCGTTTGAATCATCCCCCGAAGTCGAGTTCTCTTCATTAGGATCCTTCTCATCATTCCTGCGTTTCCGAAAGTTTTGGGGACGGGAATTCTGGGGCCTTTGTTTATAACTTATCATGAGCTCATGATATGTAGTCAGGATGATGTCGGTTGTTCCCAAAGCTCGAGCAGAAACTCTCGATTTTGAAGTATATTCCATCACAGCCTTGTTTGGAGCATGTTTCTGGATCTCGGCGTAGGCTTGCTTTCGCTAGGAACATTTAGCGGTAGTAAGAGTTTGGTGGTATGTTTTACTTACGAGTGAGGGAAGCGTGACCCACAAAGTAGCTTCTCGCCCTGCCTTACTATGTTCCTTGGCAGGAGGGTTTACACAAATAAGCTTCTCTGTTAGAAAATACTGCTCTTGCCGTAGAAGATAGAAGATACATACCCCGATTGCCAGGAGGGTTTTCCCGAGGCCCTGATTCCAAACAATTAGAGAAAATCAAACAAAAACATCTAAGCGATCTTACCATTTCATCCGCGCAAATAGAGCCATAGGGAGCCTCAACTCCGAGCTCACGAGCAACTACGAATTCTAGACCTATCAATTGGTGATTGTAGAGAGCTGTAACATTAACTAGATGATTCCACAAGAGCGGGAAAACTTACAAGTCACCATTCCCTTTACCTTCCAGCAATCATCTATCTTCGTCACGCGGTTGTATCCAAATCTCCTGCTCAGCCTCACTAGGTGGCGGTGATCTCCGAGGGCACTCTTCTGGAAGTCCAAATCTTTATGCTGGGCTCTCAATAAGTCCAAGAGACCCTCCTCATACCCCTTCTTGGTGTCTGCGGTAACTTTTGGTCGCTCACTAAACTCCGCTTCCCCTATTTCTCCTGGGGTTTGTTCGTTGTCCGTAGGGAGTGGATTCGTATTCATGACACTTCCAGCGAAAAGGGTAGGGTTGAAAACCTCTTTCTTTTTTCTCCCCTTTCCGGCTCCCTGGAGATCCTTGGCGAGTAGCTTCAATCTCTCTTGTCTTGACTGGTGTACTTTCCCATTTTCTTGATCATTTTGTTGCTTTCGTGCATACCATTCTCTAGCCGTCTTAGCCCGTGGACCCAGAACCTTGCGTGCCTTCTTCGTCTCTTGAATACTGCTGGACTGTGAGCCACCAGGAGAATAGCCAAGATCAGTAGGATCATCTAGGTGTTCAAAAATGCCATGTGATTCATAATCCATTTCATCCTCCTCCGTGACGCTGTCTCGACCGGGAGATATCGCAGCAACTAATTTGAAGCCTTGAGGATTAGCATGATTTAGGATTGTATCCTTGCCCACGCT